>OX632364.1:3899735-4076165 GCA_951751655.1 Ophion costatus
CAGATATGACCATTTTTCCCCGGGAACTATAAGCGAAAAGTATACGTAAACATGCGACTTTGGTGGCATTTTTGACTATCTAGTATCTCCGCAATTACGATACACTATTGTAAAAGGCTTTACAATATCGATATGGTTAATTCAGCTATATCACAAAATCGGCGCACGAATACTAATGCTGGGCTGACAATATGAGCAAAGTACATGATATTCGTGAAAGACGCGTACGTCAAAAGAGGGGATAGTAAAATCCTGTATAATATAGTTTATTGGCACTGTAATCATAATATCGTTAACACAACTATAAGCAAAAAATATATCTAAACATGCAACTTTAGTGGCGTGCTCGACTATCTATTATCCCCGAAAAAACTACTAACTATTGTAAAAATATTAACTGAATTAACTATATCGGTATTGTAAAGTCTTTCACAATAGTTAATAGTTATTTCAGGAATATTAGATTAAAAACACACTACCAAAACGGCATGATGAGATAGACGCTTATAGTTGTATTAACCATATTATGATTGCGGTAGCAATAAAATATATGAATGTTACTATGCCCACTGTTACCATGGGCGTTTTTTAAATAAATACTATGGGCATTTTTCGGAATGAAAGTTTGTACTATTTTATGGTTAACATTAACACTCGTTGATTATAAACTGTTATAAGATCTTACGCAAAGTGACTATACGAACAACATTGTGGTAATCTTATAGTGAAGACGTAAATCATTTGTAGAACGTGCCAATAAAGTACATATGTGCAAAATTCCACCTATATCAGAGGTAACAGCTATTCGGATTTTCAGCTGGAATTACTTTCATCCGCTATGCCAAATCTACGATCAAAATAACATAAGTGCCCGGTAGCATAGTGGCAGCGTAATAATGCGCGTGTCAGTGCGTAAATATAGATAGGTAAGTCGTAGGTCCGAATCTCCATGCAGGTGAAATATTTTCTTCAATAGGAATCATTTCAGGAGGTCAGGGAATAACAAATCATGATAAACATTCATACAGATAGTACTCTCAATTGAAATTTTTTCAATCTTTGCATTTATGAAATATTATATACATTTAGTAGACATTCAATTCAATATGGTAAAAATCACTATTTTTTTATAGTGTAAGGAAATATCAATTTTATGAAAACCTACTATATTATATAGCATTGACAATCAACGTATGCTTGAAAGATTATTGGTTCCGCTTAACATAACATATATTTTCGGCAGTAACCATGACTATAAAATATTATTGTCCCCTCAGGGTAATATAAAATTGGGTTGAAATATGACTGACGTTGTTATACATGTCTCTCAGTGTACATACAGCTGGACGGACCGGTACATGTGTGTTCGTGTCGTATGTGTATAGCTGTAGCCCGCCATTTACTTCTCGACGAAATGCGACTAGCTCCGAAATGGGGAAGCAAACGTAATATTGGTATAAAATAGGTTTTTCTCAGTTTCCCTATAACCAGGGCAGAAATTTCATGGTGGATAAAATACACAGGGGGCAGTCGGCTGCGACCGCGAAGTGAAGATGAGAGCTGAATATCGTGGGAATATCATAAGGGGGAAGACCACTTAAAATGACATTTACCATTAAAAGAAATAATGGAACTATTGTTTAATTCAAAACAAATAATTATTATTTTCCAGGTGAACCGTAACTTTTTATAAGTTAACACGAACAACAATGTTTGCTAGGGGATTTTCCATTACGTGGCGTACTTTTTCTAACTTTTTAAAAGTCTCTAGAAGATGTATATATTTGGGTGTGCAGATGAATATAAATTCATATATATGGTAATCTCTGTGAATAGAACAAAGCACAGACGATTAAGAAATTTGGGAAGCTAATAGTTTTTGCATGCCAAATTCGAGATGAACTTGAAATGTTTATAAAAATATCTTCCACGTTAGTTTCGTATCCTATGACCATACATGTGTACATCTGTGTATGCTGAAAATTTTTATTATGAAAATGAATAAATATATATAAGTACTTTTTTACCGTAATCCCATCCATACATCGGCATCCGAGGTCTGCCCGGAAAGTACAGAAGCTCTTTTTTTAATATTATATGCAAAAAAATTATAATTCAATGTTATCTCTTTAAAAGTGAAATCCTCCCGACCGTTCATACCACTATTAACGGTTCTCCCACTCGGCGATACAATGCATGAAGTCATTTTCTGTTAAACTATTAAGCCGGTCCGTCACAGCTTTTTGGACGTTGTCAGTAGTTCCGAAATGTTTCGTCGTCAAGTGTGATTTCAATTTTGGGGACAAAAAGAAATCGCACGGAGCTAGGGTTGTAGCGGGGGCAGGAGGGAATAGTAATTGGAAGGGGGGACAGCATTTCCATCGTTTCCGTTGAAAATTGACCGACCTTGACATAAAATTTGATCGCATAACGTTGTTCTGACTAACAAGGAAAGATTGCGAGATCGATCGCTCCGATTTCAATGAAATTTGGCATGATTGTAGAATGGGTAAAAATAGGCGACACGTATTTTTTTTATATCTGCGGAACCCGGTTTTTAAAGGGTGAAACGCACCCTCGAAGATAGGGGCGTTTTTCGTTTTTCGTTAATAACGTTATCGTTCTCATCTCCAATATATAGTACACGAAGAAACATTATTGCAATTTGAAATTTTACCGTACCGTACCGTACCGTTAGAACGTTATTGACGAAAAACGAAAAACCGCCCAATTTTCTAGGGTACGTTTCAACCATTAAAAATCGGGTTCTAGAGATATAAAAAAAAAACGTGTCGCCTATTTTCACCCGTTCCACAATAATGCCAAATTTCATCGAAATCAGAGGGACCAAGCTCGCAACTTTTCCTTCTAAGTCCGTCTGCATTTTGCTAGCGACGGAAATCAGCAACAGGGGTCTAAAAAAATCACGCGTACACTCTCTATGCGAGCTGGAACGAGACTGGGAACGTTCGTGTAATTTACCTGAGATCCCAGTAGCTGTGATTCTCCACCACCCACGTGCGATCGCCCGTAGGGCGATTCTATTTTTAGTCTCGTTAATTTCAGAACAGACCTCGTTTACACGTGAAACAAAATAAAACTAAAATGCAACTATATATATTGTATGTAGATATAAATAGTATTTCCCATAAGATAGTAGCATTTTTAATAATATTTCTAGTTAGGGGAAGTCGGGGCAAGATGATAACGCTAAGGTCATGTTCAAATAAAACAATATATGAGTCAGTTAACTTTAATTATTTTTAAAAATAATCAACATTTATTAATATTTTAATTTTGGAAGTAAAAAAATCAGTCTGTCTGATTTGTACCATACATAATATATTTTTAACGCTGTGGCTAGCCGTCCGGTTATCCGATGAGTAAGCGTATGTTATTCGTCCGGATAGCGGCTAATTTCACGCGGTTCACGCTGCACAACGCCCCAAACAAACAGCCTCAAACACACAAACCAACACAAACTCGAACAAATCAACCCAAAAAACAAACCCAAACATACAAGATATAAGGGGTAAGATGAAACAGCGCTGGGATAATGATGTGACACGAATTATTGGCATCTTTCGCACATAAAAGTGGTTTCATTCTCAATACCATCAATTTGATAAGCCAATCGTCTAAGTTCTGTAGGATTAGTCCGAATAATCTTGCTTCCATATCATTTTGATTATTTGTAAGTTCTTTTTCTTCCCCTGGTAGAAACACCGGTTGAAGAGGAACCAAATGCTTTAATAGTTTCATTTCACCCTTTCTAACGTAAATGGTGGTATGTTGTAAAATATTCCGGTTTCGCGACAACTTGTATTCATCTTGCCCCATTAGACGGTTAACGAATTAACAAAGTATCGCGCAATAACTTAAAAAATTTCTGACAAACCGTTCTTATTATATTAATGATTAGTACTTTCATTGTGTTTACTTACCTCCCTCTAATCAATATCCGCAACTCAAATAACCTAAAACGATGTTGGACTTTACCAAAAATTACATCGTTTTGTCAAAAAATCGATATTGTTTTCTCACTCGAGCCGCGTGCCTCCGCCACAATTGAGACTTTCACACTAAGCCCCGCCCCCCTTCCCCTCCAAACTCCAACCGAATCACTGTGCTCGCACACACAGGTTAGTGACGCGTATTCGCTTGCCCCGAATTCCCCCACATATACATACAAAGATTAGAAAGGGTAGACAATTTGGAAAGTACTTGAATAGTTTGAAGAGAAAGCAATAACGCCACTAAACTATTGTATTTATGCTTGCACTCCTTTGTTTCGGGTGTTGAAAAGTGACCCCGAGCAGTAAACAATGAGATACTGAAATTATGCTGCTTGGGCATTTGGTAAGCAATGGTTGTCAACGAAAAGTCGCAAATAACGATGAGTCTGAGGTCGAAATTTGTCTTTATACATTTGTTTGGGTGTATCGAAGAAATGGTTGGCACATCCCGCACCATTACAACCCAGTCTCGCCTACCCTTTTTCGTTATCGATGACCATAAATCTACATTCTCTCAAAGACGAACAACCTTGATCCCAACGGGATTGGTTAAAGACATTCGTGTGCGAGTGTCTGTGTGTATACGTGTGGGTATGCTGTGAATGTCGTGTGTGTACGAACGAGCTCGTTTCTTTTTTCCTGAGTGGTTTTTTTGCTCGGTTAACGCATTCGGTGTGGACACGGGTACGAATAGCGGCAAGGAACGGAAAGTTTGATACCATTTGAACAGCGAGATAGCAGGCTGCTCACGATGCTCCAGATAAAGATTTGATTTAGGGCCTCGGAGCCGCTATGTTTCGAATTAGTCCGACCATTATTCCACCACCGAAATCTTCTTCGTGATCTTTCCTACGAACAAGAGCCTGATGCACAAAACCATCGTTACGTGGAGTAAAATGGTTTTGTGCCCCTGAAGAACGGAACAAAAGAGACCAACAGAATAAACTAAAAAAGGGCGATTTTCCATTGTCAGGAAACTAAAAAACGGAGACCGAAGTGAGAAGGTGGAATGAGGAACGGAAAGAACAGAAAAAGAAAGGACGGTCCAAAATACAGATGGGGAGTTTCCGTTCGTAAGAAAGTGAAAACAGGAACTTGGGTGAGAAACTAAAAATACGAGAACGAGAGGACAATCTAAAAATATTGAGAAATTTTGTTTTCGTAAGAAAACATATTTAAGGTAAATATTCGGAAGTGGGGCTCCTGCTAGAATCAGTTAATTTTCTTCAAGGGTCCGAACAAACCCGAACAAAAATTAGCCTGATTCTAGCAGGAGCCCGGCTTTCGAATATTTATCAAATTGAAAAAACAAGGACGGAAGGGAACCGAAGAAAAGAAACAGAGGGTATTCTTCGTTCGAAGGAACTAAAAATGGAAAATGAAATGAAGCACCAAAAAAGTACAGAAAAATCCTGCAAAAAACTTGAAAGATTTTCTGTTTACGAGAAACTAAAAAGCAGAGCTCGAAATAAAAAACTAGAATAAAGTAGTAAAGGAAAACGATCGAAGAATATTTGAAAACGGAGTTATTTTTCTTCGTAGGAAATTAAAAGCAGGTATTATCGCGAGGCACTCGAAAACAAATAGAAAACGAGAGGAATATCTAAGAATACAGCATGATTTTCATAAAAAGCAAGGTTTTACGAGGTTTAACCGGACTGATGCTGCTCCCAGCAAACTACGAGTGTGCCGCGACATGTTTAGACATGTGTGTATCTGATGGTCCTTCCCCCACCCTGAGCTCGCTAGACAAGCCAGCGGGTCGCTCAGTTTGACTGTAGCAGTCGATTGAATTAGTTCACGCACTAGTGGCGCGCCGGAAAAATGCCAAGTGGTCAAACGGAGCAACGGGTTAACCTCAAGTTTCTTGTTAAACTAGGGAAAACTGCCACGGAAGCTTATGCAATATTGAAGGAAGTCTACGGGAATGAATGTTTATCTCGCACACAAGTTTTTGAGTGGTTTAAACGGTTTAAAGAAGGGCGTGAAACGACCGAAGATGATCGGCGCCCAGGACGGCCCTCAACGTCAAAAACGGACGAAAACATTGAAAAAATTGGTAAATTAATCCGCGCTGATCGGAGTCTGAGCATCTGAGGGCTTGCTGAAAGTACAGGAATCGACAAAGAAAGTGTTTGACAGATTTTGCATGAATCATTTAACATGCGAAAGGTTTGCGCAAAAATGGTGCCGAAACTCCTCACTCCCGAGCAAAAGGAATCAAGACAGAACATTTGTACTGACATCCTAAACAACATCGCCACTGATCCAGATTTGTAAGACAAGGTGATTCCTTGTGATGAATCGTGGTCTTTTACTTACGATCCCGAAACAAACAGGCACTCCATGCGTTGGAAGAGCCCAAGCTCGCCAAGGCAAAAAAAGCCAGGATGAGCAAATCTAAATTCAAAGCAATGATGATTGTCTTTTTCGACATTCGTGGCATTGTTTACGTTCACTGGGTCCCCGAGGGTCAGACAGTCAATCAACATTTCTACATCAAAGTTCTGACGGCCCTACGTGAGCGTGTGAGAAGACGAAGACCCGATTTATGGAAGACCAAGACCTGGATCCTTCACCAAGCAATGCACCAGCCTATTCTGCCTTGACTGTGAAGGCGTTCCTCGCAAAATATGGCATCGCCGTGTTGGAACATCCACCGTACTCGCTCGACCTTGCCCCCTGTAACTTTTTTCTATTTCCCAAGGTCAAGTCGGCGCGGAAGGGGACAAGATTTGAAAGTGTGGACGCGGTTAAAGGAAAATCGACAGAGATTCACCACCAGCTGACAGAAGAGGACTTCCAGCACTGCTTTCAACAATGGAAACGTCGTATGGAGCGATGTAGGGATCGCCAATGCGAGTACATTGAAGGCGATAGAACTTCTACTGTAATTGGTGACGAATAAAAAGTGTTATGACTACAGTCCGGTTATTTGATAGCCATACCTCGTATGTAAAGAAAACTGAAGTACAGAAATCGAAGGAACAAACTGGAAAAAATATTTTTTCAAAGCGGATAGACTTTCTGTTTGTACCTAAATAGAAACGGAGACTTAGTCCTGGATTTGCCAATAAGCCGTATATGCAGCTACCTACGGGCGGAAGGCTTTAGGGAGCGGCAGATTTTTTTGAGGCACCTAAAAAGGCCTAAGTAAATACTAGTGATTAAGATAGGAGGGGCGGCACAAATTCAAGTGACCTATACTGAAGAAGAGTATAAATCCAGCACTGTGGAGACTAAAATAAGGAACGAGGGAAGAAAAGCGGAAAAATCAAAAAGAATGGCGATTTTTAGTTCGTAAAAAATCAAAAACAGACTAAAGAGAGAAAGTGACATGACGAACTAAAAAGTAGAATAGAAAATGAAAGGAGAATTAAAAAACTACACAATGTTCTGTTCATACAAAACTAAAAAGTGATATTGGTTGCAGTAAGTGACCATTATCAGTTATTCCTTAACCCTCCGTGTCTACACGATATTTTTTCGAGACACAGTGTTTCAACTAGGTCTTTTAGGAAACAGTCGAGTTTTCGAAGTTTTCTACGCTTTCGAAAATCTGAATAAAACCGGGTTATTGGTAAAAGTGTCTACGTGGCCCAGGAGTTGCCATAGTCAAAGGTTCAAAACTGTTGTTAATAAAAATTCAAGTACAGTAAAAATGGGGGAAACAGGTGTATTTGACATTCCTATTGTTCCTTTAAAGACCCAGTGTACACAAGCAGGATTAAAATACGCTTTCTACAATTTGCTGCTAGTTTTTATTCCGCTGCTGATTTATTTCCCTCCGATGAGACCGATTTCCGCTGAAACCTCAACTACCCTTAAGGCGTGACATCTATGTGGCTCACCTGAAAGTGAGACTTTTTGGCGAAAGATGAGACATTTTTAGAATACTAAAAATGCTATAAGAATGGAGGTAACCAGATTGTAGGGTTTATTCTACCTGTGTTGACGTACACAAAAAAAAACTTATGAAAAAAACCAAATGGGGGCTCAGTCGTTGCTACATTAAGAGGATTTTTAAGCGCTCTGCGTGAGACAGCCGTACTATAATGGATCAGCACGTAAAATTTATAAAAAAGTTTCGTCATTTACATTAGTCATGCTAGAGAAGTACACTTGATTGCTAAAAAATATGTTATTTTTTTCACAAGCGGCATCATTTTAAACAAATTTCATTTTATTATTGGCTCAAATTTGTTTATAAAAACGACAATTGTTGATGATTCGTAAACATCAGATGTACCGATGTTCTTTGGAAAATCTATCTAAGAAGTTACAGTTAAAATTTCAAGTCAATCGGATGACAACTGCCCGAGTTATGTTCCCTCCCGATTTCAAAAACGTGGTTTCGGAAAAACCGTGTTTCAAGTTCCGAAAGTGATTTAGAAACTATCGACCGCACCGAGCAATTGACGCTCTCATTTGAATTCTGCGTGTTTCACCGAGGTATTTTGATAGTGGGTCTCCAGTTATTATGTCGTTACATATTTTCTGTAAAACGACGGAACTAAACGACTCCAAATTGCTACTTCCACCGTCTAGACTATTTCGTGCAGTTCGAAGCGCTTCGGAAAATGAGGTCTAAACAATTTTTCAGTCGCTTTTCGCGCATAATTGCTTTTGTATATCATTCTTGTCATGTCTATACTTCATTTAACTTTTTCTGCTTCGATGTATAGCTGTAATTTTAATTACAATGTTGGACAATTTCTTCTGTCTCGAAACAGCTTCTGATTCGAATTTCATTCTTTTTTGAGGGAGGGTATACACTACCGGCCGAAAGTTTCCTGACACTTAAGATAATTGCAAAACTTTCGATCACTGGATAATTGCCAAATAATGTTAGGATTATATCATTTATTTCATTTATTATTTTACGAAGATACTGTGTAGCTCTATACAATGAATTATATTATTGTAATATAATTTTGCAGTTATCCAAAGTGTCCGAAAATTTTGCAATTATCTAAAGTGTCCGAAAACTTTTGACCAGTAGTTCATACAGGGTTTACCATTTAACGTGACCACCCCAAATATATCCGTTGCCTTTAAAGTTACGAAAAAAATGTCAGCAGGTAATTTGATTGATTTCGAAAGGCTGATACAGTGGTGAAAAATTCATTTTTGTCAACGTCATAGTTTTTGCGCTCTCAAGGTCATCAATGGTTTTTCAAATGGGAACATGTTTTTTTTTTATTATTAAGGCATTTTAGCCGATATCCAGACCAATCCAACGACCTATGATATGACCTTGAAATATTTTTTCACCAAAATATTTTGGGTTTGTTTGGGTTTATTTTCGTCACTCTAACGGCATCGGAGATATTTCGAGTGGTCACATTAAATGGTCCATCCTGCATACTCGGGATATCCTGATAAATCAGATAAGTCAGATCATGTCCTACTATTTTTTCTGGAATTTCAATTAAGTAAAAGTGTCACGATTTTCATCTGCTTTTGGTTTTTCGCATGTCATTTCTACAAATAACGACTTTTTTCACCCGGTTTAAGAAAAATACTCTTGGTTATTCGTTTTATCTAGAAAAGTCTTCTTTTCAACCTTAAATGTTGAGGAAACTTAATGAAAAAAAATCTTATGCAGAATTGTCTTACAAACCAATTCGAACATCTGACTTCGATAGCCTGCCGTGTAAAAAAAAATGTACGACGCATATCGTGCTAATTGCTTTAACAAGTTGCTTAGTAATTGGCGAATCATATCCTTTGTAGAAATGGCACGCGAAAAAACAAAATCAGATGATTTTTTTTCAAAAAATAACATAAAGCCCAAAATCTCGAAAACAGTGGGACTTTTACTAAACTAAAATTTCAGCATATAATTGGACATGGTCTGGACTATCCACAGTTGCAAGATTATCCATTTATAACAGAACACCCTGTATATGTGTGTATGTATGCCTGTATTCATAACAGTTTTGATTTTTCACTTCCTTTGTTTCGATACAAATATCTCATTCATCTAATTCTGCATTTCTCTTTGTGTTCGAAAAGAACACAATCAAAACATCTCGATTTACAGTTAATAAAATTACAAGCAATTACAATGCAGCCCCCTTTATGCTGATTGTTGTGAAACGATCTCCGCCCGATGATCGTACAATGTGACTGCGATATTGTGCATTGCATTCAAAACGTAGCACACTTGACACTTTACTACAAAAATCACAGAATTACCAATTCTTTTTTCCCGCCGCGATTTCGACTTATGAAAATAATTCAATCGAGTCACACCTCTGATGATCGATTGGTTTCGAAAATACACTTTTTTCTGCTCAGTCGACGCAAGGTAAAACGGACTTTTGCGTGGTCGCGGTTGCGTCGCGGGGTTCTCACTGGCGAAATTGAAATTCCAAGATTTTTAGATGCAGGGAGAGAAAGAGCTCCGGAGTCGAGACGACGACGCGTACGACGTTCCGTATACGCTAATAGAGCTTATCTCGGCCAAATATTAGCTGTGTTAAGGATTGCGACGGTACAGTCTCGTCAGACAATATTTAATAAATGGCATTTTCCTCGCAGCGCAACTTTGCAAAGCTGCGATTCTCGCGAAATCAATCACATACTTCAATCCCCAATTATGGTATTCCAACGAAAAATGCGCGGTCAAGTGCGTCACGGATAGTTTTACGTGGCAACGAGTGAAACAAAGATTTGTGTCCCATTTTTTATATGCCATATTCCTTTGCAATGCAAGCCTCTAAGATCCCAATCGCTTCCAATAGTGAACCTTACGCAAAGCTCAGCGCAGATGGCGCCACGTAAACAAAATGTAAACAAAAGAAGCTGTCAACGCGGACGGTACATATTCACGGTGTCTGCCTTGAACTAAAATTGCACGAAGGAACATAATGGACAATAATTACGGATATTTGACTATACCGGAATTGAAAAATCGGCTTCTACTCTTTTCCTTCTCTGTTCATTGTTTAAAGTTTCTTTTTTTGCTCCAAGCGAACAAGGAAGGTATAACCCGTTTTTTCAATACATTCCGGCTCAGTTTCATCCCCGTAAAGAATAAAAATGAGCTAGGTTAGTATTATGTAATAAAATGATACCAGGAGGTTAAAAAAATGTGAATATTTCAAATAGAAATTTTTAGGTTATGATGATTCACTACTTTGCAATATACTTTTAGGAGTAAATAGCGTCGAAAATATTACGTTTATACACTGAACTGTAACAAATCCTTCATTTCTATAGTTCGCAGATCTAAAATGATCAGAATATAGCAATTGAATGTGTTGTGGCTGTAAAGTGCTTGCGACGTATAGCAATTTCCCATTGCTTGTGAAGTTTTTCGTTTTTAGGAAATAAATGAACGCCTTGGTGTCTGCTTTCAATTAAACACGTTCTGCACAATCCATTCACACCAAACGAATTATTTGGAGAAAATTCAACAGTAGTCGTAGAAACACGGGCAAGACCAAAGAGAATCTCACTGAACGTCATGTTCAGCTTACGTTATAGTCGTTGTAATACAATGTCCCCTCTAGCGGGAGAAATTGGCAGTAAGGTTCCCTATTCGCCGCATACTTGATCCTCCACTATTTGAAGCTGCATACAGGATTTTGGCCACAGCCACAGGGCAATCCGGGCGTTACTTTCCTTCTCTTGCGTAAATGTCGTTATTTCTGTTTTCTTTCTAGCCGTTGAGCTCAGTACACATAGGAAAAAAAGCTTTTGGGCTTTTTCTCATCACAGAAAGGACATTCCAAATGGTATGTCAGAAGCTTGCTTGCTTTTTTACTTTATTAGGATTTTCTTCATTATAGACGATAGGCAGTAGCGATTTCGAGAACCAAAAAGCCGGGACAAAACCACGGTCTTGTATCCAGGTCTAGAAACGAAGGCGCATTTCAGTGGTGAGGAATTCGCACCCTTATTGAGTAAGTTTTTCATTCGCCTCAACGGCACGGCGCGTCGCTGCTATAGATCGGTACGATGACGCCCGGTGCGTGACATAACCTCAGTACTACAGCGAAAAAATACTGACACGTTCGCTCATACTTTTCTTCTACGTTAATTTTGATCTTCCATATCGTCAAGATGGGTAGAGGATGTGCGGTACCGAAATGTAAAACAGGATACAAAACCATTTTACCAGGAGGTCCAGCGCCAATGCAAAGGCGCTGAAAAAAGCGTACCTGAAATGGTGTCGAAGTGATGGCGCTGGGGTGCAGCGGCACCTACATATATAGTAATATATTGGTAAACGAGGTGAAAGTGATCGGTTGAGGTTCCAACCTCACGACAGACCGATCGTGACATCAAACCGGTCAAAATATCCGCCGATACCTAATTTCCTAATGACGGTTCGAAAAAAAAACTCAAAAGCGAGAAAAGGTCTCAAACTCAAAATGGCGGCGACGCAGCCCATCTTGAAAAGCGTGTTTTCCTTACAAATAGCTTCACGGGAGAACGGGTTTCTCGTAAAGTATAAGACCTGAAACAAAAACCAAAAAAAAATGATAATCTATATATTATTAGCTATGGGACTACGTAGCAATGTGTTTTCAAATTTTGAAAAAATGGTGCACTTTGAAAGAAATAAATCGATTTTTTGCCAAAAGAAGCAGTAAATTGTTTATTGAAAAAAGTTTACATTTAATAAAAAATTAAAAAACGGCTACGTACCCCCATAGAGAATGTAATTGCGAAGCTACTATTACGATTTCAAATCGATGCATGCAAAGGTGTTCGAGTAATCTGTCTTTCCAGTTTGAAAAAAGTGGTTTCGAGAAAAACGCGTTTAAAGTTGTACGAGCAACTCAGCGCGCTCTCCGAGGCGCTGCGGCAAAATCGATAATCGAACCTTTAAAGAAAAAAAATCGCTACAGGACCAATTGCATTGTTTTTATTACACCAGAGTATTTTTAGGCAAAAAAAACGTCTGTCCAAAATTCTAGCGTGGTGTTATCCCTTAACACGAATGGGGGTTAGGTACATAATCTGTGATTTGTCCTAGATCGCACCCATGTTTAGCGTATATCTATATACATATAGGTGCCGGAGCACCCAGCGCCATCTTTTTTCGTCATCGTTTTGAGGACGAGTGGAAAGGTCTCGCTGGACCTCCTGGTATCTCGGCTCCATGGTCCGTAACAGGGAGACTAGAGGTAAGGAGTGGACACACCAAGGAAGCTAGAGTGAAGGCGTCGACACTCCCTACTCAAAGAGTTCTTTCAATCGGTCGCAGATGTGTAGTGCTCAGTTCCGCCGCAGGCGTCGCTAGTGTTCTTGGGAATCGATAATACGTAGTAATACAAAATTGCATAAGGTGAAACTGACCGTGTTATGGCGACAAAATTGTTTGCGCCTGTCAGGCACAAATATATCTATGGTGTACACCAGCACAGCAGCTATATAAAACCTTCGCGAGCGAATTTTTTTTCAGCAAATTTAATTATTTCTTTGCGACGGCAACGGCAAAGAAGGAGCAGGGAGTATTTCAAAATGTACTGTTAAATTACTCGTGTTGTACTTATTATATAATTATTATATCTCATATGCTTATTATATAATAAGCCCATGTGAATAAAACAACACGAGTTGTTTTATTAATATGTGCTTTATTAATATTATTTATATTTTATTTAATATATATGTGTACACAATATTATTATATATTATAATGGCAGGAATTCCCACTTGGGAGTATTATCGTTCGAGTGTGCGAAAGAGAACGCACCATGACTGTTCCAAGTGAGTACAAGAGAGAAACACGATAACCCCAGTTTTGTTATTGGTCGTTGAGGCGGAGCTCGGACCTTATGCTGTTTTGTATTACTATATATTATCGTTTCCCAAGAACACTAGCGACGCCTGCGGCGGAACTGAGCACTACACCTCTGCGATCGCTTGAAAGAACTTCGTACATACAGATTAGGATAGGGAATTTGGACTCTTTTAGTCTTCTTGCGCTGGAAATACGTATTGGCCTATGGTGTGTCCACTCTCCTTCTCTCTAGTCTCCCTGGTCCGTGAATTAAATGTTGTTTACGAAACATGGTATAAATGAGAGTAATGGAGTTAGGGTTTACAGCGCATGCGTTACATGTCGTAGAAAAAGAGACGGAATGCTACTCTGTCCCGTGCTCTCTCTTCGTTGCATATCGTACCGATCTATCGTCACGCACCTCGTGGCCGTAGATCGAAACGAGAAAATCACCTTACATGTAAGACCCACGATCCTACATACAGGTCTTGAAACTGTGGTGGTGGGGGGTATGTCACCGGATTGAAGCATCGGCCGTTTCGCCTAGTGACCACGAGTGTCGCTGCGATAGAGTGATGCAGGCTGTGCGAGAGAGATGGAAATCGATTGTTGACTCATAGGAACCTAACCTAGCTGTACAATTGGCTGGCGTAGGCAAATTATGATATTCAATGTCAAAAATGCATGATGGACCGAAATACAATTAAAAGTAACTTTATTGTAAACCTGATAAAAACCAAAAGACTATAGTTATCCAAGTGGGTACAATGAATATAAATGTTTTTTATATAGGTGTCAATGTGAGCTCGTGTTGGTCGAGGGGTTCGTTTTTACAAGTTTACAAGTAGAGCACGTCGCGTGTGGTCGCGTGAAGCAGCGGTATGTTTGGGTTTTGTTTACTTTTGAAATATATTTCCGTCTCTCTCACACAGCCTGCATTACTCTATAGCAGCGATCCTCGTGGTCACGAGTTGAAGCAATCGGTGCTTCAATAAGAGGCCATCCCCCACCACTGAAATTTGGAGCGAGTTTCAAGACCTGTATGTAAGACCGCGGTAAGACCGTCGCCAAAACGCGTTTTCGTTTATCGTAAAGAAATAGAAGGCCAGTGTCAGGGGATTGATTATACCAAATGATAAGCTGAAATGGAAAAATTACGCGTAAATTTCGTCGATTTGCATATTTCTCCATTTTATTTAAAAAGTCGCGGCTATAAAAATTCTTCTGCTAGACACATTTTTCCAAGTTTTATCCTTAATATTTTCTTCGAACATTCGGTGAGCTCCTGTTTTTATTAACCTTATGAATTCTTTAGGATTTCTTTACCAGGTAGAGCACTTTATATCAGACATCTCGAGTTACTTAGCGTATAAATTAATAAATATAAATGTCGCGAGCGTTTAATCTTCATGCCGTAAAAATCAAAGGATTTTCAGATTCAGAATTTTTGGTTAAAAGTTCGGTATCGTGACTTTATATTTTATCAGTCATACTGGGAGGTATTTTTATTAAATTATACACGAAAATCCGTTAATTATTAAACATTCGAGTTCGTGAAAGGAATATCTAACAATGTTCGCGTTGATTTTTCGACCTGACTGTACAGCTGACACATCCTACTGTGAATTCGCCGGTAGCCCAAGAAAAGTAAATATTGTCGAATCACAGTTTTTTATGGGCTTCGGGCATTACAGGCTTCTCTTCTGTTCCAGCGTGAATTTCGTTATTTCTGTTGTTTTTTTTTTGTTCCACCGGTAAGCAAGTTAACGAAGTAAGAAGCCCGTGGGCTCTTTGGTACCTTGAAAAGGAAATTCTAAACGATATGTCAGAAGCTCACTCGGCTTTTTCTACTCCGCAAGAATTTTTTTCACCATACACATGGTGTCGTCGTGCTCGTTCCTTGAAAAGTATCCAACAAAACATTGATGGTGGAATGAACATTACCTCACGTCGATATAAATATTTACGCAACTTTTGTCCTTTTAATATTTTACAAATTGATTACACAGTTCTTTTACAAATACATTCTACAACTCGACACAAGTCTATTGGCGAAATTAGGGAACCACGTACTCATGGAGATTTGTTGTTCTTATTGTATTGTATTTCAAAGACGTATCACAAAAAAAAACATATTCCTCGTTATTCTTTGGATTTGTTCAGAATTTCAGTACTCCGAGATTCAACGAAAATATGATGAAAAATAAAATCAAACATTTACAATATGTTTTCCAAACGTCGATTTCAAATATTCGTAACGGCAAAAAAATGGATACATTGTTTGAACAAATTATTAGTGCGAAAATATCCGTCATGAAAAATAAAATAGTTGACTCTGGAAACACTTACGATTTTTTATTATTTTCCATCCTTAATTTCTGCGTTTTTTTCCGCATTTCTCGAATTTTATTGAAGATTGCATTTATTAAACTATCCCGGTGACTTGGTACCGTCTTAAGGGCAATATGTTACCTCTCTACAATCGAGTGTTACAAAACCTTCATTGTTTGGTCCTTTGTGAGATTGAGCAACAAAATCAACGCAAGACAGTTCTGAAGAAATGCCTAAACATTCAGAAACGTCAACCAAGTCATTCCGTATAAAAAACATTTTCTTACTAACTATTTCCCAAACAATAATTTGTTTGAACTATTCGTTAGTAATTTTTCGGTGTTATTATTTCAGATTTCCGTTGAATCGCGAAGCACTGTAGTTCTGATCGAATGGAACTTTTGGGTACGAACGTACGTGTGACATAACCTTAAAGCAGAGCCAATATCCCGGCCGTAGCGGTGGCTGAATTACTTGCAGCCATTTCGCGAATAAGAATGAACGTCGAATGTACAAATATTTTATTTAAAAAATCGAATAAATTAACGCGACGGTCAAGGCTATGAAGGAAAACGGCGACAGGTGTATTTTTGACATTCGTTTATTTTTATTGCATACCCACGTCCGTTCGAGACTTTAGAACCATCGTAGCGACCTCGGGGGACATTTTGTGAACTCCTATGTCGGCCAATACTTCTTTAGCTCGCTCCGCATCATTCGACTCGCGGAGCGTTTGGAGCAACAGCATTGCCGAGCCACCCAACACGTTCAACAACATGCAGGCTTCTCTTATCCTGCAAATTCGAAAATCATGTTGAATATTACGCTCATTGAAGACGGGTTTTTTAATCTTTTAGGGTTTTTTAATCTTTTTTAGGGTTCCGTAGCGTCGCGATGAATTCTTACGATTTCGTCGTAACGCTCTCACGGTACAAATCAAGAAGGGTTGAGCGTTTCACCGATAAACGTTCAGAGCTTCTGTTTTTTTTAAATTTAAACGCCCATTTCTCGAATGAAAGTTTAGCTTCGATGTTTCCCCAAGTGCTACTCCCCCGTTTTTAAATATTTTTCCCCGTTTTCCAGGAAACATATCAAAATCTAGAGAATTTAACAATTTCTGGTGAACAACTGCGAATTAAGGATGTTGTGTCCAAAATTGAAAATGGTAATAACATTTAAAAAATTTGATACGTCATTATGTAAAACATTTAACAGGTTGTGTAAAAATTTCACGACAATTAGGAAGCTGGCTACTGAGAAATTACAATTCACAAATTACACGCCGCCTTATGGAAACTGAAGTAACTTTGCAATTATTTTTTTTTGTCATACAAAATGATGCCAACAATACAAAAAAAATCACACTTGAGGAAAAACGTATAAGAATATAGCGGCAACGTTGCATAGGCCGAAAGTAGCGGGAAATTTAAATACTCATTTTTGTTCATGGACGACGTCGCTTCTTGCACCATGAAACCTCTTTTGTTTATAATATATTTGAAACTAAAAAAACGATCATTCATAAATATTTCTTCTATTTCTTGAAAACAAATAGCAAAGTTTGCTATTTACCAATAGAATTGCAAAGTTAATTCAGTTTCCATAAGGCTGCGTGCAATTTGTGGATTCTAATTTCTCAGTAGCCAGCTACCTAATCGTCGTGAAATTTTTACACAACCTTTCAAATGTTTTGCATAATGACCTATCAAATTTAAAAAAATTTATCACCATTTTCAATTTTGGACACAACATCCTTAAGGGTTCTTCTTACTTTAGACGCAAAACAGGCTATTTTCATAAATTGTTTTGATAGGATTATAGTATAGATATTGATATAAAGTTGTTACACTCAAGGCCTTAGGCCACAGTAACGGATATAAAATCATGTGCGAATTTAACAATTTTTTCTCGTATGAAAAAGTGATTCACTCAAAATTAATTACACATCTATTTAGTATGAATATCAAGTTGTTAGAATTTTTTTTTTCGATGTACAAAATGGCCGACTACTCGAAACTTCTCGAAACACCGTTTTTTCCAATTGGCGTGACAAATAACTTAAACAACTTGCGCTCGATTTACTTCAAATTTAAAAGTTATGTTCTTGATTGCATTTCGGAGAGAAGTACGTACGGAATTTCGGATTAATCGAAAACTTTTTATTTTATGAGCAGTTATAACGAAATTTTTCACTGAAAATTCATTTCTTTAGTTCAAATACCTAGAACTTTTGAATAAAACAATATTTTTTAAATTCCGCACGTACTTCTCTAGATATTCTGACGTAGATTGACGAGAATTTTTGTTTTTTGTTTGTAAGTAAAAAATTGTGGATGCTAAATGTCACGTCGCGGAGCGCCTAAAAAAAGATAACAAAAGAAAATATTATTAGTCGGCCATTTTGTACATCGAAAAAAAAGAAATATTTTTTTTAACAGCTCGATACTCATACTAAATAGATGTGTAATTAATTTTAGGAGTATATAACTTTTTCATACGAAAAAAATTTGTTAAATTCGCACATGATTTTATGCCTTTATGCTTTTATGATTTTATGCCTAAGACCTTAATAAATACACTTTCGAAATACATTTAAAAACGTTTATGTATTTATGTAACCCAAACATACTTTAAACGCGTTTTTCTCAAAACAGAGTTTTTCGACGACCTGTTGGCAAAATCTTCGAAACTACTGAACCGATCCTTGTGAAATTTTAACCACATATTCTTTACGACTATAGCTATAACGGATATCAACGATTTTTTTAAATTTTGATATTTACTATTTTTTTGCCAAAAACGGTGAAAGAAACACGTTTTTTAAATTGTTTTTTTTTCGAAAAATGACCGCTATTTTGTTGTTTTTAGGACATTTCTGAACTACCATTTTCGTTTATGAGTAGTGACTTAAATAAATTAAATTGAAAAAATGTATTTCGTAAGGAAAATGGGAGTTTCGTGGGGAGAAAAATGTGTTTCGTAAGGAAAGTGTAACAACTTTTATATTAATATCTATAATATCAACGTATCAAAAAAATTCATGGAAATAGCCTTTTTTAGCGTCTAAAGTGAGAAAACCCCTTAAGTGGCTATTTTATCCTCAGCTAGATATGACTGTGTTTCCTGAACTCAGGTTATCGTGAAAGAACGTTTTCTATATATTGAAAAAAACAAGTGTTCTATATCGTGGAACGAGACCGTTTTCTATATAGCTTAATACAAACTGAAAATCACGTTACCAAAAAGAAAAGAAATAATTTGACGCACATAATGATTAAAGCTAGATAAAACTACTTTACACTGAGTTTTTACTCAAATGCTTCTTTACTAATTGTGAAGTGCATAGAAAAAGTCGCCTTTTTAGATTCTACTTGACGAATCTAGATATAATATAGTGCGAGGAAATACCAGGATCGTTCGTTTTCACATACTAAAGTTTTAGTATCCTAACCCTACTCGCTTGATTTCAGCGAGAAAGAACGAATTTGCAGACTAATTTAATAATATTAGTAAGACGTGCACAATCGATATGCCGGAAGAAGATGTGAACTTTCATTTTTTCATAACCGTCTGTGCTGAATGGCTTAGCGTTTATGATTATTATTTTATTCGAATGAGGCTTAGTGGACCCTATTGCAACTTCGAAATTGACCTTCCGATGGTCTACGTTCAAAAATATTAGAACCCTTTGACTTTCGTCGACATAACGATCGACTCTCCTTGTAGAGGAAAGGACGTGCCTTTTTCGATTCGAACTCTCCCATTGCACAGTTTTCAATCGATTTCCATCGAATGGCTACGATCGCTGCCGCAACGCTCTGCTTAAGGCTGTTGCTTAGAAAAATCGGGGTAAATAGATATCAAGGGATCAGGCCACTCTTCAGGCCGAAAAAATAGGCTTTATGGGGATTTTTTTTCAGAAAAACTACAAAATAAATCGAGATTACAAAAAAGGGTGTTTATCATACATATCTGTGACTGTATGCAATAATTTTTTTTGAGCGATTCATTTCAAAATGGCTTGACATTGACCGGAAACATAACTCAGACAATTTTCAACCGATTCACTTGAAATGTTGAATATATATTGAAAAATACATTGTCTATGGAAGTACGTACGATTTTTTTTTATATTGCATAGTTCATTTGTTATTAAGAATTATCTGACGATTTTTCAGGCAAATTTTTCACTTTCCACTTTAAAAGTGCGCCATTTGGCCAAAAATCAATATATCGAAAAAATCCTACGTACTTCTATAGCAGTTATTATATATAATCGAAAAAGATCGATTTAATTAATGAAAATGTATAAAAAATATGCGACCAGTTTACGAAAATGTGAGGCTTTTTGAGGAGTATGTATTCAAATGTGACAACGTCGGAACTATGGGAACAGCCGAACCAATCAAAAACCTAGAGCGCCAATTTCAAATACGCTAAAGTCAAACGCCACTAAGGGGAACTTATTCATTTATTTATTATGATGTATTACTTTGTTCTAGCTTCGGTGAGCACTGTACGATGCTTGTGACGAGCACTGACAAATCGTCTTTTCCATCGGAAACTTTGCGGCGCACTGATCTTTTTTCTGAATCATTCGTCGCCTCCTTTTGCTCTGACATAACCTCTGCTGAAAACGCCCACCGGCACGAAACGAGCGTAACACACAGGGAGACTAGAGGTAAGGAGTGGACACGCAGTGCTTACGAAACGTCCGCAAAAACGCAGCAAATAAGGAGGCGCTGCGATCGTGTGTGTCCGATCGATTAGCTCCGCCTACTAGCCGCGCGCTCTTGGCGTGTTCTCGGTTGCTGTTGACAGCACATTCGTGGTGGGGGCACCTGACTGTTGCGTCTACCTCTCCTATTTCGCTGTCTATCTCATTGTTGCAAACTCATAATAGCAACTAATAATTAATGAAATTAAGCGGTGAACCAACTAAACAAACCAACTAAGAAAATAAAAACAGAACACAAATGTAGCCTTGACCGTCGTGGATTGGAAAAATATGTTTCAGAAAAGGATATTCGGTTGATTTATTTTTTACACCGATGCGCATGAAAGTTTGAAAAAAATTGCCCTATGCAAACAATATTACTCTTTATGTGGCTTGTAAATGCAACTGCACTGGAGAAAAAAGGAACCTGTCAAAAAATTGCAGTTGTATTTGCAAGAAAAGTAACTCATAAATTATGCTCCTTTTTATCCTTATTACTCCAGGGAGAATGAAGCGTAAAGGTTATGTTTCTCACGAACTGAACTACATGCATGAAAAAAGAAACTGAAGGCTAACCCTAATGATGATTGATTGGGAGCAATATTGGAAATAATTCTACCTTGGGCTTCGAAGAAAACAATTTCGTAAAGATTTTCTCAATATTACAAAACACAATAATATTAAAAATGAGCCTCAAAGCGGAGCACAAAGACACATCGAAATCAAATCCTTTTATTATTTGTGCGCATGCGTTAAATTTGTACTATTATAATTATGTGAGACGTTATCGTTAGGAGAGCTGCTAGTGGCACGATCTGGAACTATTGCAAGTCGGATTTTTTAAGACGCTAGCTACGTATTGGCCTATGCTGTGTCCACCCCTTCTCTCTAGTCTCCCTGGTAACACAACTGCGACTTTTGACAGCCACTGTAATCAACCTAACAGCCGCGAGTTACGACAGAACCGTGCGACGTTGCCGAAGCTCGTGTCTATTTTAATAGGATCTTCAAACATCAAGACTTAATTTTCTGATAATCCTTACTCCTTCGAATTACCATATATGTGAATAATAATTACGATTATCGACGGTACGTTTGAACATTTTCACGATATTGAGGCGTACACATCATCAATATTTTGCTGCAATTATTTGGCACTAGTGACGTCACACAATGTATTAGCATAGGAACTTCGTTTCTCCCCCCGCCCTTCAAAAATGATTCAGCACCAACCTTAACTGCCACATGCAAGAAAAACCGAATTTTCATGATTTTTTTTCTCGGAAAAAGTATGCAGTTTTAACTTTTTTTACATTAAAAAGTATGGTTTTGAGTATATTTAACAATTTTTGTTATCGAAAAATATTTGTCAAAGCGACAGACACAATGGTTTGTGCCGTACCTGTTTGAAAAAGGTCTTTCGCGGTGACTGCTGCTGCTCGGAAACAAATCATGCGAATAAAAAAATCGAACGCATTAAATTTTTGCACGAAATTGTCTGGTGCTAGAACAAAGGATTTAATAAAATTTCGATTTTTGAAAAAACGACTGCATTTGGAAGTAAAAGTATCGATTTTCGCTCAAGAAAACCATACATCGAAAAGAAAATACCTCCGTTCAAGCGGTGATTTTTTATATGTGAAAGAAGCTTGTAAAACTTAAAGTTGATCGGTGCAGTGATTTTGGCAATATCATGATAACCGACCATGAAAAAGTCCTTTTGAGACGTCGAAAGGCAAAAATCGATAGTTTAAAAAATGCCAACTTAAACATAAGTCCCGGGGAAAAATGGTCATTTCTGAGCAGATATGCTCATGTAGGTGTTTATTTGCAACATAAATGAATCTGATCTGATCGTGCATGGTCAAAGATGAACATACATGTATTTTTATGCGCTTAGGGGTAGCTGTATATCTGGTCAGATATGATCGCGCATAAGTAAATATACGTAGATATGAATTTATAGCTGAACATGTCTGCCCATGTGTGGTCATGTCTCACAAGATATAGTACGATTCACTACATACGAGCTCACACATGATCAGACTTGAATATGTGCGCGCATGCATGAAGATATCCAACCAGGTATGGATGAATACGCAACCAAACCCAACTCGTACATTATCAGGTCTGAAAATATTTGCCCATGTACGATTGTATCTGCCCAGATATGGAATTATACTAGAATTCATCCAAGCTCTATACGATCATCGCCGAACATGCTTGCCCACGTGTGATCAGATCTAATCAAATATAAATCAATGTATATCTATATATAAACGTGTTATTATGATTGTGTGTCTCATTAACACATACACAGATGCGCGCATACGCACACATAGTCACACGTTATTGGCCTATTTGAGAACTCCCATTTGATCCGTCT
The DNA here is from genome assembly GCA_951751655.1 of Ophion costatus. NCBI lineage: Eukaryota > Metazoa > Arthropoda > Insecta > Hymenoptera > Ichneumonidae > Ophion > Ophion costatus. The sequence goes on from OX632364.1 coordinate 3,922,928, forward strand.
ATAACACTGTAAATCACTTATAAAATATCATCGGTTCGCAAATAGGATATCTATGTATGTCGAGGTTAATTATCGTAAGTGTACGGCAAGTAGATAGACATATGACATACCACATATACTCATACCTGCTATTTAATATAAGCATGTTCACCCTGATATGGGTATATCTGTTCTGATATGACCAATTACACTTCGAAACCGATCGATTTAGCATATTGTAGGCAGATTTGATATTGTCAGGTCTGACATCATATGGTCTGATATCGTCAAATCTAATCACATATGCTGTGATATGGCCGTTTTTCTTGCATGATTAGGCAAGATTCAGATGTGATCAATCATATCTGGATCATATACAATTCAGATATAATCAGATGTGATCTGATCTGATAATTTTTTCTCGGGGTCCTTAAACAATCCAACTCGGTAAACAATGTACTATCTCAAAGTGCTTGTGCAGTAATGATAAATACGGTCAAACAGTTCGAAGAACTTACAATGGGAAATGAGCTTCCGCCTTGCTGGCGTAAAGTCCGAAGAGGGAGAACAAGTTTTTGGTTATGTCGAATTGTAGCTGGGCCGCGCCGCCGACATTAAATTGATTCACCAGTACTACCTCCTCGAGAAGATACTGCAACGAAAAGAAAGGTATCGTTTCAGCACAACGAAAATCCGGTCGTGTTAAGAGATCATCATAGTGTAAAATTTTCAAAAAATCAATTTTTTTTTCAATATCCGATTGTATACACGGTTATAAACATGCTGTTCCATTTTTTGGGCGAAATTCGAGTTATCCCGATTGCTAAAGCCTTTATCAGAAAAACGGCTTCGACCAGCTGCGTGTTTTTCTCGAAATGTCGAATTTTTCAAAACGGCGTACCCTCTCCAAGGCAAATTTTTCAAGCTACCCGGCGCCAATTTTGACACAACATTCTTCACGCCATGCTCTATCTCACAATGGAAGCTTTTTTCGTTAAAAATCTTCATGTCTTTTTTAAACAAAAAAATGTCGAAAAAATCGGCTAAATTCGATACTTTTTTTCAAACCACCGCCATTTTGTCAATTTTGATTTTAAAAACTTGCATAGCAAGATAGCGGCTTTCGTACTGATTAAATAATCTTTTTACCAGTTTTTTTCAGATAATATCTATTTTGTGCGAAGACATGTTCGACCGTTAAAAAAATGTAAAAAAAAATCAAAATACACGTTTAAAAATGTATTTTCTGTTGTTCATAAGTGCTTTGATTTGATATAAAAAAATCAGTCTGATTAGCGTATTCTAACGATGAAGAAAAATCCCGAAAATCAGCCATTTTTCGACCCGTTGAACTGTGATGATCCCTCGATGCAATAATGAGTATCTTGGCGCTTACTTGGTCGAGTTGAGAGGCAAGATTGCGCCAGGCTTGATCGAAGAGCGGCAGTGCGAGAGCATCGTGGAGGTCGTGAAGTCGCGTCGCAAGTTCTTCGAACATTGGACAACCGCTTGGCGTCACGGACAAAGATGCAACCTCTTTTTCCGACTGCATGGCGAACCATTTGTCCGTTCTGTAGGGTCTGCTCTTCGCTTTTACATCCAACGCGACGGTATTGGTAATCTCGTCGATCAATTCTTTCTCGAGCCTCTGTAGCAGAGCGACTGCCTCGTCGAAGACCGTACCGTCGTCGTCGTCGGCTTCGTTGCCACTGACACCCGTTCCTCTGTCCGTCGCAGTCTCCACAGCTTCGAATTGTTTCTTGAAGAAATGAAGCTGCAGAAAATGCTGCAGAAAAACATCGAAGTTTTTACGGAAGCAACAATTGGCTGCAGGCTGCTGATGAACGCTTGTTGGCAATTGGAAAAAATGTTTTTTCAAGTCTTCTAATGTACCATAAAATACCCTACAAATTTCAAAACGATTGGCCCAGTAGTTGCGTTGGAAAAAAATACCGGAATGTTTCGTCATTTTCGACCATTTATATGCATTTCCCCATTAAGATTGAAGATCGGCTACGATAATAACAATTTTTACCACGAAATTGACGAGCCCCGCGTAAGATCTGTGGAGCGCTCGTCGTCAAGAGCGAGAAAAGATGCTCAAAAGGACCTCACTTCAACCAGCCTTTCAACCCGGATAAAGAGCTTGATGGTCCTGGCATACCCGAGTAGAGCTAACAACAATCAGTAGGCGCTTATTTAAAAAATTGAATGATGAAAGACAGTTTTGAAACTTTAAACGCGCTTTTCTCGAAACCTTCGAAACCGGAAGGACCAGTCGGGCAGCTTTCATTCGAACGACTTTAAATTTTAACTGTAACTTCTTAGATTCATCAAAGAAGAACACACGACGCTGCGGTTCATCCGCAATTCTTGTTTTTACAAGCCCATTAAGGCCGATTTTTTTAAATTATGCAGTATGAGGACTTTCCTGAAAAACGACGGGAAATTTTCTTTTTCACCATGATGTTGTTTTATCCATTATAGTAAGTGATATTCCGTCGGGGGAGGCTGACATTTCCCATTAGTTCCATATGTTATGAGGTATTGAAGTTTCCAGAAACAGGTAATATTTCGACGCCTCGTAGCTGAACAGCTACGTGTTTCATTACACATAGTACATTATGAAGGTAACAATGCATATGTGTTGATTTCGGTGACCACAACTGTCCTGTTTCCGGAAACAGGTAATATTTCGACGACTCTTGTTTGTTATCGCTAAACAGCTACACGTTTCCTTATACCAGGTGCGCAACTAAGTTTCCGGGTTTTTTTTTACCAATAAAAAATCGAAAATTTCAAGACAAATACAAAAAATGTTTCATTCGAAGTATTGTCCCTCGCTATTTACACATTTTTGCCATCTCTCTGGCAATACATAAATACCGCGACGATAAAAAGACGCGTCTTTGGACTGAAACCGTTCGTCCAACGAATTTTTTACCGCATCGTAATTGGCCAAGTGTAGCCCACCCAAACCATGCGCCATCGACCGGAACAAGTGATAGTCTGAAGGGGCCCGGTCTGGCGAATACGGCGGGTGCGGTAGCAGATCCCATTTCAGTGTTTTTATGGTGTCCTGGACGATGGAACTGCGATGGCACGGAGCGTTGTCGTGCTGCAATATCACATGTTCTTGTCTCGTGTCCCATTCTGGCCGTTTTTCGAGCAATGCGTGGTTCAAATTGATTAGTTGTTGTCGGTACCGATGCCCATTGACAGTTTCGCCCGGTCCAGCAGCTCATAGTACACGATTCCTTTCTGGTCCCACCAAACGCAGAGCATTGACGTTTTTCCGAAGCGATTTAGCCGTGCCGTCGATGTTAACGCTTCGCCAAGTGAAGGCCACGATTTTATGCGTTTGGGATTCTCGATATATATCCATTTTTCATCGCCAGTAACAATTCGATGCAGGGAACTCTTTCTGTTCGGCCGCAAAAGCAAAATTTCGGAAGTGGCTCTTCGATTTTCCATTTGTCTCTCAGTCAACTCATGCGGCACCCACTTTCCTTCCTTACGAATTTTTCCCGTGGCGTGCAAACGTTTCGAAATACATTGCCGAGTCACATTTAATGCCTCGGCAAGTTGATCTTCTGGTTGAGTGTCATCTTCATCCAATAACGCTTGCAGATCGGCGTCCGCAAATGTTTGCGGTCTTCCCGAGCGCTCCTTTTCCCAAGTCTCAAAATCGCTACTTCTGAACCGCTTGAACCAATCTTCACACGTCATTTTTGATGACATATGTTTGCCGTAGGCCTTCTCAAGTAACCGACGTGCTTCAGCTGCTGTTTTTTTAGGTTGAAGCAGAAAAGCAATTCTTCCCGCAAATGCTGTTTATTTGGCACAAACTTTGACATTTGCGAGGTTAGAAAAATGGTCGTTGTGATGCGATATTTGTTTATATTACGACTGGGTATTCTTAGCAGATGTCCAAGCTATAAAGACACCCAATTTCAGACCTGTATGCCGACTTCATGTGTCGCTAGCGCCATCCACGTGTGAAACCCGGGAACTTAGTTGCGCACCTAGTACATAGTGTATTATGAATGTAACAATGTATATCTTTTGGAACGAGGAGATATGTTTTGATTTCTTGAATTTGTCTTCAAACGTCAATATCCAGACCATCGTGATCGATTTCACATGATTTTCGAAGTCATCGGAGCCATGAAGGAAGAATACAAATTTCGACACCTTTCGACGTGAATCTTTTTCAAGATTTTCATCCGCCCTCTTTAGGGCCACAAGAATTACCAACGTAGTACAATTGTATAATTGTAGTACTTCATACTCTCCAATATAGGCGTCGAAATATTTGAAAATTCCCTATTTTATCACGTGCTTCCGCGAACGTCAAAACCCCGTAACTTATGGAATTAATGGAAAATGTCAGCCTCCCCCACCGGAATATCACTTATTATAATGGAATAAACAAGTTCACGGTGAAAAAAAACGGAGTGTCTCCCCGTCCGGTTATCGGCACTAAGCGTATGTTATTCGTCCGGATAGCGGCTCAGTTCACGCCGCATTTCCAGTAGGCATACATATTATTGTGATTCGTGCAAGCTAGTATCCGGACGAATAACATATATATAATTGTCCGGATAGAATGTGTTAAATTGTTAAATAAACTATCCGGAAGAATAACTTTCATGTAGTCATCCGAATGAAAGCTTTATAATTTTGTTTGCGTTTGTTTGAGTTTGGGTCTGTTTTGTTTGGGTTGGTCGGTTGTGTTTCAGTTTGTTTGGGTTTGGGTTTGTTTGTTTGTTTGGGTTTATTTGGGTCTGTGTTGTTTGCTTGGGTTTGTTTGGTTTGGGTGTTTGGGGTGGTTTGTTGGGGTGTAGTTGTTTGCGTTTGTTTTTTGGGTTGATTTGTTTGGGTCTGTTTGCGTTTGTTATTTCGAGTTTGTTTTTTGGGTTGATTTGTTTGGGGCGTTGTACAGCGTGAACCGCGTGAATTGAGCTGCTATGCGGACGAATAACATATGCTTATTCGTCCGATAACCGGACGGCTAGACGCAGCCAAACAAAAATCCCGTCGTTTTTTCGGAAAAGTCCTCATACTGCACAATTACCCGTTTTTCTTGTTAAAAAACAAAATATTTATTCGAAATGATGCCGTTTGCGAATATACTATATTTTTCGACAATCGTGTGCCCTTCCTTCTCTAGCAAAACTAATGTAAATGACGAAACGTTTTCCTCCCACAGAGCGCCAAAAAACGCGCTCAATGGTACAACTGAGCGGCCATTTGCTTTTCGTCATCATTTTTTTGTGTGCATCAACACATGTAGGATCCTCCAATCATTTTGGTAGCTTTTTCAGTATGCAAATTCAGTATAAAATAAGAGCTTCAATGTCTTAAAATTAATCACGCTACTATTACGTAGTAAATAATTATAAAATTTCACAAGAAGTTTCTTCCATTCACAAAATACCCAAACCAAATAACCAAAAGATTCCATGCCATTTTTCCATGATGCTTTCTCTTGACATACTTGAGAATAAATTAAGGTCCCACAAGAAGGCACGTGAAGCTACTGCGAGTTGAAAGTGTCGTGATTTCCGAACTGCTTGATGGAACGATCGAAAAAATGTCCAAGCAGGCTTAGAACAAGCGAATAAATAATGGACCAAATGCTTATCGTCCCGGTAGCTTTTCTGTCAGACTGCCGTGCTTCCTCAAATCCGCCGATCGTACGGAAGTCTTTGAAAACATTCGTACAACCATGCAATGTGAAAGAGACTCTTGCAAGCCTTGTAAAATCAGCCTCACACGGAATATTGATTATAGTGCCGGATTTTGGGTAACCAAAGCTTAACGTACAACGGTGACGCCCCAGTCGATGAGAACGCTCGACACGTAATGCAGAGTGTTGAGTATCCGGGGCATGAGCGAACCCAGAGGGTCCTCGTACTCCTCGTGCAACAATTGCAATAATCTGACTCGCCAATCGTCTATGAGCTCCAGCTGAAGTTCGAGAAACTGCAACCTGTCGAGAACACGTTCTTCCGTTTACGATATCTTGTGATTATTCGTCTCGGGTAACTCGATCGTGCAGAGAATGAAAAAGAGGAGCAGAGAGAAAGATAAATTGGGAATACCGATGTCCAGGCTGCGGTAGATGATTGTATCGATCGGATATGGTCATCAGCAGTGTGAGAAATGCATCCGCGCACTCGGTCACCTTCATGTCGTCAGAATCGGGGCCCGTGAGTTTTTCCCAGGCACTTTCCGAACTCAGTATCAAATCCATTTTTTCCGTTGCATCTGGGTGGAACGAAAGAAAAATGAACATATATTGCGATTCCAGTTTATTCCGTGAGACTGAGATGTCCGGGGCTTGAGGATAAAGAGAAGTTACACTTTTTCTCCATATTGATCCATTTGACGAAAATCTGGGCTTGAGTGAGGACGAAGACCGTGGCCGGTTGATTAAGCGGATAGAAGAGAGTGTCGCGAAGTTCTCTCTCGAAGCCAAGCGCCTCGTCGACCAAGTGTGCGAACAGGGCATCATCGTACTGTACGATCGGCAATTCAGTGTGCAATTTTTCAACGGCTAGCTGAACAAGAGCCCTCATGAATTCGACCTGGAGGAATGTTTTTTGAACTTTTCTTATTCCTTTTCGTTCGTTCGTAGAACTTGCGAGATTTAATCGAACCGCCGCGGCTTCGCGAGAGTTGAACTTTATTTCCAATTGTCCGTAGCACTTGAACGTATCGTTGTTTCAAAGTTAATTATAGCAAAAAACAAGAAATTACAAACTTCCAGATTGCGTCATATATTTATAATTGCTACTCCTAGCATTATTTCAAAATTAATAATTTGCCTATAAGACGTGCAGTATGAAGGTTCAAACTTGCAGTATTATTCATACAATGATACAGTGGCTCTTTTAGACCTGTGCATTAATGTGCCGAAATCCAGAGGCGTTGAAGATCGGTTGGACATTTTTGCAAACCCATTGCTCGTGATGCTTGATCCACGTGAGAATCTGAGTGAAAAACCATTCGGGCTTGTCGTGACGATTCGTCTGCTTTGTGCCGCTAAAATGATAGATGAATCTTTGTCTTAGCGGTCGCACTAGCAGTGTCACGGGCAGACTGACAGGTGCAAAATCCGTCAGTAGACTGGAGGTAACTGATGGCTTTGCCGTTTCTTCTCTAAACGTTAATGTTAAGGCAATACACGAAATCGATCATAAAAAAAAGAGTGAGTGCCACTTTCATGGGCATATTTTCTTCGAAACTTCTCTTGTTGTTGTTGTTATCGTTCCTCAGTTTTTCATCAACAAGAGATTTCATCAACAGCACAGGCCTACTATTTTTTTACTACCATTTTCGTCTATAAATAGAGACTTAAATAAACTATTTTTTTTTAAATGTATTTCGAAAATGTATTAGGTGTAACAACTTTTATATCAACATCTATAATATGAACCTATGAAAAAAATTCACGAAAATAGCCTTCTTAGCGTCTAAAGTGAGAAGACCCCTTAACATGTCGATAATTCGTTGAAAGCGATAAAAAAATCATCGGCATCCAATTGATATGTTTTCGTAATAACGTCTTGCGTATCGATCAAAGGATACGGTAGGTACAACTGCAGCAGATCCTCAGTGAGCATCTTAAATTTGCTCATGGTATCTGGCAAGACAGTCGTCAAAGCCGTCGCATTAGAGCCACAAAAAGGCCACTTGAGCGCCTTCAATACTTCCTTGTATTCCCTGAAACGTGCAAAAATGATTCGGGTCGAACAAACTCATAAATAGAAGAGAGAATGTTCGATAGATTCGTCACAGGTTGTACAATTCGTTTCATCAGGAATGGAAGATTGGTTTTGATTTTACAGTTCCCTGCAGTCGACATTATGTACGAGACACAAATATACATGCACTACTCGCAAGAAAAAAGAGACCACTTGAAGTTTCCAGCTTCGCGGTCTGAATAATATAACAAATAGTCCTCTTATCGCCGTTTTTATCGTGAATATAATTATTCACTGATTCAATGTTATTCTCGAACAAAGTTATTATTTAATTCCGTCGGGAAAATTCCGATTTTCCTGATTATTTGTTCTGAAGTTACGTTTATTTCCGGGACAAAAATAAGAGACCAATATGTGAGTTAAAAGCACAAACGGCCGATGGGTAGATTCTATGTGTTCATGACAGTACCGTTTTACTGTGTTTTGTTTACTTTATTATCTGACGCGACGACCATGTGTTTCTGCCAGTCGATGCATGTTTTCCATTTTAGAATCGCGAGTGAAGATGGCTAGGCAACAACTTTGCACGCAGGTACGAAATTGTGAAAGATTTAGAAAAAGATTATTCGCAAAGTGATACACTAGGTGCGCAACTAAGTTCCCGGGTTGCACACGTGGATGGCGCTAGCGACACATGAAGTCGGCATACAGGTCTGAAATTGGGTGTCTTTTATAGCTTGGACATCTGTTAAAAATTCCCAGTCGTAACATAAACAAATATCGCAACACAACGACCATTTTTCTAACCTCGAAAATGTCAAAGTTTGTGCCAAATAAACAGCATTTGCGGGAAGCGGAAAGCCACTTCCGAAATTTTGCTTTTGCGACAGAACAGAAAGAGTTTCCTGCAGCGAATTGTTACTGATGATGAAAAATGGATATATTTCGAGAATCCCAAACGCAGGAAATCGTGGCTTTCACTTGGCGAAGCGTCAACATCGATAGCACGGCCAAATCGCTTCGGAAAAAAGACAATGCTCTGCGTTTGGTGGGACCGGAAAGAAATCGTGTACCATGAGCTGCTGAAACCGGGCAAAACTGTCAATGGGCATCGCTACCGAAAACAACAAATCAATTTGAACCACACATTGCTCAAAAAACGGCCAGAATGGGACACGAGAATTCAACAAGACAACGATCGGAACCGTGCGGCACAGAAAGCTCAAACACTGTTCGAGTAAAATACCATGAAAACACTTCATCAACCTCCACAATCACCCGCCTCGAAATTCTATTGAGAATTTGCCGTCTATGTTGGATGAAAATATTAACACAACCGACGATTCCAACGAAGAAAACTTCTTCGCAGGGCTGAAAAAAACTTGGGAGGAATTCGATGAATAACTTTAAAATCTCGAGGAACGCATACCGCGAAGGCTTTCGGCAGTAATTAAGGAAAAGGGCAGCCATACCTAACAATAATTGTTTTTATTTCCCAAGTGTAAAGGAATTTTATTCTTAAAAATGTCATGCAGCCTCTTTATTTCGTCTTTACGGTTTACTTAGTAGTTTAAGGGAAAACACTTTATATTGTACAAGTACAAAGTCTGAGTTGAAAAAGATTAATTCCAGCCGAAAGTACTCACGACTTTTGAACTTTTCCATACTTTTAGGGGTGAAAGCTTTTTTGGCGCATAGTGGTCTCTTATTTTTTCAGCTCACCGTCTGTTATACACGATCGAAAAGCAATTTCCTTTGTGCATTGTGTTATCACTTACTCCGACAGTTTCTCCTTCAAATGATTGTGCCAGAAATGGAGCGTATCCCTGACGTAATTGGACAAATGATGACAAGAGGAAGAGTGCATTTGACGACTTATATCCGTGAGATTCGTGTACAGTGCAATCGCCGATTCGTCTTCCTCAGCCAGTACAAACGTCTCTATCTCGTTGCTGGAATAAAAATAATGTTTCTTTAGTCCTTTAGTGGGGCTGCACGAATGCTCGAAGATTTTGAGCCTATAGGAAATTCACCTGATATTCTCTATACATTTGACAAAGCGTAGGTAAGAGAGGGCCTTTTCGAGCTCATCGATTCTTTCGACTATCCCCTGTACTTCACGAAGCTTATTATCCTCTTTGAGACAGTCGTTGATTGTGTCAGAGAGCTTGGTACCTTCCTCGATCAGGGGATCGATCTCGCTAACTATTTTATCTACGTAAGCCAGGGCTGCTTTCACTTTAGAAGGTGCTTCCGTCGACGCCATCGATAGCTTAGAGCGGAGCCAACATATCGTTAGTAATCAATTACGCGTTTACTCGGCGACGAAAAAAAAAAGCCGTTTTTCCGCCGCAAAAATAAAGTCATTGTAAACAATGTGTCATCTACCAGACTCGATAAGAGTTCCATTATTTTATATCCAGAAAACAAAAGCACTGTCTGATATACGTATGTACGATATCGAACTTACCGATGCCTCGATTGCATTTTTTTCGATCTCAAGTTGCTTGTGGAACTGACGTATATTGTCGAGATTTTTTAAGTCCGAGCCGAATTCGGCATTGAATTTGTCAATAACTTTCTGTCTGATATCCGTCATTTTGATTGATTTTCAATGACATTTCCTGTCAACGTTACTTTGGTACGAGTTGCGAGTTTCGACGGAACGTAACCTCCAAAAAGTGTCGTGTTGTCATTCTGCTAAGGTAAACAGCGAAACGGTGGCGCCGGCGGGGGGGCAACGAATGGGGCGATGCGGTAGTTCCGAGTTCCGCCACATTGGCGCTTTTGACTGCCAGGCATGCTCAGAACCGGGATTTCTCGTGTAACACACTCAGCTGGTATCGCTGCCTAAGTAATAACCGCAGTCTGCGTATAATCTCATTATTTGGAATAGAGATCGTTTATGTTTGCCACAGCTGCTTGGGTTCCACGAAATCATTGTATGATACGCAGTTGAACTCAATTATGATAGTGTCTATCAATCATTTTGGTCGTCAATTCGCTCATTATTTATTGATATGGTTTTTTAAAATTCGCATCCCTATAAAATATACGATAAACTAGGGGGTAAGGTCAACGGCGCATGCGCCTCATCCAGGAGAGTGAGAGAGACGGACCGAAGCTACTCTGTCCTTTTCGCAGATCCACTAGCAGCAGTCACGTAGTGGCAAAAAATGTAATTATATGTGGATGGACTTCGTATGCTTACCATATAGTAGCCGTTTCCAACTTGTGCGTAAAGTCCGTGCTCCAACACACACGACAAAGTTATTTGTGCATATCATTATGAGGCCCAGGTTTAGCCGTTTTGTGGAGTTTCCATGACGTTGAAATGGTTCCTTGCTTATTGACTACGGGACCTAAATATCTTGCCTGCGGTCGAGAATGGAGATAACGAAGGTACCGGCATTACCGACGGTCCGCCTATAGTCCGCGACGGACTTGATCGACCGTTTTCGTCTCCTTATACTCCCGCAACCCCGATGCGTACTTCGGTTCATAAACACATGTATTTTTCGTAGCGTAGTATGGCTACCGTGACCATGAGAGATCGTGTGAAAGTTGAAAACCCGAAGTGTGACAGACGTGTGAAAATTTTTAGGCGATAATACCGCGAACACGTTGCCGTGCCAGGGATTCTCAACAAACATTCTGTGATAATGAATCTAATCTGCGCTACAAAGCAACGTAAGTCTACAATTTATCGTGCGAAAATGTTTTGTAGGTTATGAGTTTCGCAAGCTACCCTGTCCAGGGATTTCAGCTGCGCGACAGCTAGATCGATGAACTTTTCAATTAATGGTGCATCACACCGCCTTGCGAAGCACAATTAATCAATGGTTAATATTTCTGCCGCATCGAACTTCTATATTTGTACAAACTTGACCTTTCGTGATGAGGCATTTTATTCCCGGCTCACGATTACCGAGCGAGGAAATGATGCAATCGTTCGAAACTTTATGTGTGATTGAAAAAATTAATTAAAAGAATTGTGATAAAATATACGGATTTTTGAAAATTTCGGTTTCATCATTAATCATTCCAATGACCATTGCGTTTGAGTTTTCAATGCTCCCATGAATTTTTTTTTGTATCCGATTTTCTCGGACTTGTCGACGAATAATTGTTTTGAATGCTTGCCTTCAGCATTCCTTTTAGGCAGGATTTACAAAGATTACCGGTATTCGAGTAAGTTCTTTCGTAAAGAAACACTTTAATTGAAAACATTGCAGTACGAAGTTAGCGTAACGTAAAAAGGAAGTTTGTCGCAGGATGACGTCGAGTTTCACTGCAAGAATTTGTAATTATGGGTTCAAAGACATTTGACCGTACGGCCTAGTTTCGTTGCAGGGTCGAATGTGCTGCCCCCTCCCTTTCGCCCCTCCCCCGGCCCTTAACCCCACTATTCTCGAACTAATCGAATTGAAGGTCACTCCTGGGACACAAGGCAGACCCCGTTCCGTGATTCGTTATTGCAAGGTATGATTATATTTTTCGCGCTTGACGAGTGACGATCCCATAAATCATAAGCTTAAAAGTTACATGGATGGAAAGAGGTCACGGTCGACGCTAGTTGATCCTGGCAATTCGCAAAACGGACGTGCAAATTGGTCCAGCACCGTTGTTCGAGTACTTTGTTATCTACCGAATTTCTTTTTTTCTTCGCTACAAATCGTATACAATGTGACAAAGATGTAAATAAAGATAACAAGTCTATTAAAATAGACTTGAATTACCTGACCGGAATTAACACGATAGGCAGAATATAATTATACATATTATTGATACGTGATAAATGATAAAACTCCATAAATTGTCGTTTGCATATTTTGTGACGGCTTCTATTCAAATTAATTTCACAACCATATCATTATGTTCAAATCAATTTCACAACCATATCATTATCATTATAGATAAGTATTTATATTTATTTTTTTGTTTATTTTCACAGGCGTGCAAACTTTTGTTTATAATGAAGAACAGGTTCTGTGTTTGCTTTTGAGGCATTTTTTTACTTCATAATGTTTAAATTATGTTTCGAATTTCAGTTAAAAAAATTTCAGTTCAACATAATTCTCCGATAGAAGAATCGAGTTGAGAATTGCCTTTGTTTCTTCAAGTCGGTTGAAAATGTTTTTTTTTTTTCACAAAAATCAGTCATTGCTATTTTTACGTATATAATTTTCCCGTATCGTTTGTAACGTTTACAAAGACTAATATCTCTCTAACTCGAAAAATATATGTTTGATGAAACGAAAATGTTCTTCGTTTGACGCTAATCTGGCTAATTCGCAAAACCTGGAATGACTGCAAAACCTGTATGGAAAACCTGGAAAAGTCAGAGAATTTCTGAGTCAATGCGTAACAACCCTGTGAGAGCATAAGTTTGCCCTCGCTAGCGCAAATAACCTGAGATATCGAGGCACACGCACATATGTATTTCGTAACAGTAACAGTTCGGCCTTGGTCACCCCCAGCGGGTGCCAATCATCGTGGGCAAATTACCCCCTAAGACGACCGCATAATCCCGTAATTTGCTACGATTTCGTGCTAAATGAAAGTCTGCCTAATTGTTCGACTTCCCAACGCGACGCAAGAAATTTCAACATCGACCCGCCGAGAGAAACATCAACGATGGACGACTAATTATGACTAACCTTAATTTGTCCGTAATATTAGGAAAATTGAGGTAAAGTCCGTGCATAACCTTGAAGTTAAAAAAACAGATGGATTAAACATTTTTTTTTTTTTCGTCTTAGTTATTTGGATGATGAGGTCGATCTTTCGCACGCTGATACTACTTAGTCTCGACATGTCACCATTTTTTTTATTGCAAAATATATACAAACAACGTAATCATTGTTATTTAAGGATGTTGAGTCCCTATGAAACATGTTAATGTTAATTTTTCAATGAATAGCTTCTTAAGGGGGGATTGTCTTTTTTTTCGCAAAATTTACCGCTTTTTGGGAATTTTTTTGTGAAGAAAGTATACAACGGAAAACTTGTGAAACTTGGCATATAGTTTTATTGATCTGTTTACTACATACAAAAAAATTTTTAAACAATTTCATCAAAAAATCCGCCTCCCACCCCCCTCGACGCGCGATGGTCCTTTTTTGATGGTGTGCACGATTACAGCCTTCACGTTCATCTTGCAACAAAAACCCAAAAAGCATTTTACTTTAGACACATATAGCTATCGTTCGATGAAGGGGAAAAAAAAAATTGACGATTTGGTGACGTTTTGAACTTGAAGTATCGATTTTTCGAAAAAAATTGATCGATTTTTTGTTATAAATAAAAAACTATTAAACGAATTGCTTTTTTGCTTCATCAAACGATAAAAGGATGTCGGCTGAGCATTCTGTCCAAATTTGAAGGCAATCGGTTGAATAGTTTTTGAGAAATCGTGCACACCATCAAAAAAAGACCATCGCGCGTCGAGGGGGGTGGGAGGCGGATTTTTTGATGAAATTGTTTAAAAAATTTTTTGTATGTAGTAAACAGATCAATAAAACTATATGCCAAGTTTCACAAGTTTTCCGTTGTATACTTTCTTCACAAAAAAATTCCCAAAAAGCGGTAAATTTTGCGAAAAAAAAGACAATCCCCCCTTAATCGGCATGAAATTTTTACACGACCTCCTGAATACTTCATGTAAAAACATACCAAATTTTCTGTTGAAATAAAAAATAATAAGAAAATTCTGAAAATTTGGTATGTTTTTGTATGAAGTATTTAAGAGGTCGTATTAAAATTTCACGACGATTAGGAAGCTCGTTATTAAAAAATTAACATTTCGTTAAAAACAATTTTTAAAAGAAGTAAAAAAAAATTATCAATAAACTTCGTTTTGTTTCCGTTGCTTTCAGTATATTGTAGATATTACAAAATTGAGAGGTAAAAAAAAAACTTATTGCAAAGTTACATCAGTTTCCATAAGACAACATTTAATTTGTGAATGTTAATTGTTCAATAACGAGCTTCCTAATTGTCGTGAAATTTTTACACGACTTCTGAAATACTTCATACAAAAACGTACCAAATTTTCAGAATTTTATTATCATTTGCGATTGGGGACTCAACATCCTTAATCTCGGGCCTGTAGCCTCCGCACGGCTCGGTGGCGTACATGATTCCGGTAAGACGATTCATCTAAAGTGAAAAGAGGAAAAATATACTTTTAGTATAATGATAAAGCTACAGACTCACCGGATACTTTTTCGAAATTTTCAAAATTGCATGAATTGCACTGTTCTTAAAGAAAAGGTCGATTTTCGGCGAAAAACAACGACTAAACGTTTATTATTAACAAACGGAGGAACATATGAAAAAATCATACGATCAGTCGATTGAATATGTTATGAAACATGTCCAATCCAAATTTGAAGTAAATCGAACGTTTCGATTTTGAGATATGACGTACACCAAATTGCGAAGTATACTTTCGAGATAAACGCAAGCGAAGAAAACGTACTGAATCCAGTTTTTCCGTATACAATTTTCGTATAAATTTTTAGGTCGACTCAATATCTTCGGTGATTCTTTATGGTTTCGGGTACGGGCAAAACGAATAGGACACTTATTTTGTTCTAAAATCGTTTTTTTTTCGTTATAAACAATTTAATTGTTATAATGACGATTGTGACGGAAAAGTACATTTTGTAGAAAAAACGTTAGAAATAAAAGATGTTTCTTTTTTAATTGAGAATAAAAAATGTCTCCTTTATTTTTTTTGCTAGCTCTATTAGTAATGGAGATGTGAACAAGGAACATTTTTATGGAAAAGACGGAACGATGAGTGAAAGGGACAAACGATGAGTGAGAGGTGATGCGATTAATTTTCGTCGCTTAGATCTCCGTTACTAATAGAGCTAGTAAAAAAATTAAAAATTAAAATAAAATAAACCAAAAGTCGATTTTTTTTTGGAATTCCGAGGTTATGCATACCCCTTGATTTTCTGGTCTACACCATATTCTGTCGGCACGTTGAAACACACCCTGGGTAACCAGTGACCCGAAAGTTATATCCTTCATAGAACTGATTCAGAGCATTTGTTTTTGTAGTTTTAGTAGTGAAATGGAATCGTCAAAATCCGAGTAAGATTATGCAAGTATGAATGCGATGTCTACATTTGGTAAAAAGCTATTCAAAAAAAAATACAGAAATGCGTGAAGTAAAGAATACCTTGTTTTTGTTTTTTAAATATATTTATTTTGTTTTTCGTCTGATTGAAAAAAATCGGCGTGTTTCATAATCCGGAGAACTTTCTCTAAACGGCTATATAGATGGTTTTCCTGTTCCTTGCCCTAAGTCTATTTTACACCATGAAAATGGACTTTGACGTAAGTCTAAAAAGTTACGTTTTCGGCTGTTATGTCCAACAGAATAAAACTTTTTCGATATAATATGGGAGTCATCGGAAATGAAAAAAATTTTGCTTTGAGTATAACAAGAAAACTTTCCTCTGACCGGATGCTTATTCGAATATTTGAACGCGACAAAAATGGCAAGGTCTTGAAAAAACAGTTCGATTATCGTTAAAAAAATCATCTGTAATCAGTGGTCATTACAATTGGGTAAAAAAACAACCGTAATCATTTGTCGTTGCAGTTGAGTAATGACAAATGTAAAAGACAACTGTAAGCATTGATCATGCAAATCGGTGAAAATATGAACAAATTATCCAGTCATACTATAGAAAATGTTATAAACTATGCTCTACCCGAGTGTCAAGTGAATCGGACAGATATATTTTGTGATACAACTATACGCCTTCTGACGAAAGATAGTTTTGAGAAAAATGCAGAAGAAAAAAGGGTAAATCGCAACGGGAAGGCCCTGACGCAGTGGGTGATCTGCGTTGAAACCACCTCTTCACTAAAATGTCCATAACTCGAACGTTTTTTTTTTATTTCTTTTTACATCTTTGTAGCAAATTAGAGTTAAAATAAAAATCGTATTTTTAAATTTCAAGCTAATGCAAACCGCTCAAACAGCGTTAAGTAAAATAATATTGTATTATAAAATCAGCATGTCAGCTTATTGATTGTATAATAAAACGTTTTAAAAAAACATCGATTTTTTTAACCATTTTGAATGTACCTGAGATGCATCAGCGGTCGCACGAATTTTTGGTATCTCATTTCTAGAAATAATAATCGCGCACCCGAGTAAAAATGAATATATATAAACATATATAATTGTATATTAATTGATCATATACAATTGTATACAAAAATTGGCCCGATAGAATTTTATATATTTGCATATAAACGGATACAATTGTATATACTAATATACAGTTATGTACGATAGTATATGAATATATAGAACATTTTATCGTTTGTATACGCTTATATACAAATATATATAATTCTATCGGGCCAATTTTTGTATCCATTTGTATATGATCAATTAACATACAATTATATATGTTTATATATATTCATTTTTACTCGGGCAATTATATGTATTTCAAAAGAAAATAAAAGTACTCATATACAGTCATATACAAATTTATATGCCGTAAATAACATTTTCACGTATATATATATATAATTATATACAACACTATATTGAATTATATATAACTGTATATAATATTATGTCTAATTATATAAACACCCTATAAAAGTAGTATCTCCATATATCATTATATACAGAACTATGTATAATTTTATCAAATCAAATTTGATGGAAGTACATTTATATCGGATTATATATACGAATGTATAGAGTTATATACAACTATATATAACCCTATATATAAATATAAATGATTGTATATCATTTTTATATAATTGTATTTAAGTATATACAATCATTTTTACTCGGGCAGCCATTGTGTAGTTAAAGATAAGAAAACATTGGAGCATCCATTACGAAAGTTATAATAATAATGTCCAACATGAACGACCGGAAATTTGGAAAAATTCAACAAGACACAACATCTCCAATGACCATTAGAAAAAAAAAAACATTGTCGCTAAAGCTACATTTACAGCGATAAAAGTCTGTTACAATCATCAGAAAAGAAAATTGCTCATCCTTTCCCATCTGTACGAACGGTTAATGGCGTTCTTTATGATTATTCCGGGCGCGTTTCGTTGGGAGAAACCGAGCCTCATACACGCGCACTTACGTACGAATTGCTTGTCGTCCGAGCGTTTTTTTTTTACACGCTGACTTTACATTCCCAAGTTACTCGATACTCACCACTTCATTTTCCGTGCAGAATTAAAAATCACAAGACAATTTGTATTCACGAGCATATATTTTTAATTAATTTTCCACGAGACTTGTATTTATCGTATGCTTCATCCAGTTACGTTCGCATGGTAAAGTTCAATTTTTTCGGCACCCCTTCACAAGTTTTTTCCGTCCATTTTTTTTTTTTATCAATGCAGCGACTTTCTAATCGTCCGCTGAGTTTTGCGAGTTTTTTATCCCTAAACGTGGATTTATACACGCACACAAATGAGGAGCAGGCCAACAAAACCGGACTTGTCCACAATATATCACATTTTTTCGTGCCCAAAAACGACCTTTCCGCTTGACAAGGCAGTTTCTAACAAATTTGAAATGTTGAACCGGATTCAATAAAAAATGTTTCGAGTGTTGATGAAGGTGTGCTTAAAGAACACGAAAAAAATGTTGTAGCGTGGACGAGTCGGATTTCGTTCGCTTTATCCTTAAGTATATATATACGCATAATTAACAACACCATACAATTTGATACCACACACTTGGGAATAAAAAAACCTATAGACTTTATATAGAAGTGATTTTCATTATCCTTGGATGTCAACAAATGTGAAAATTTTTCGGAAGAATCAAATTTTTACATGTATTGTAATAGTTGTGTGCTGAATATAATGTAAAACTTGTCAAAATTCAATCCTGATATTGGTTTGATGGTCTTGAACGTTGGAATGCAAAAGTTCTCTTTTATATTTCAATTTATTTATTTTTATTATGATACGAAATCTTTTTTTGAAGATTTGAATTGTAGGTCTCTAAATAAAGAACTTAAAAGATTGTGGGGAGACCTTCGTGACGTAAGTTTGCCAAAAAAAATTGCGCGGCTATAATATTAAGAATTTTCTTTGCATAACAACCATGCAAACTTAAGGGGCCAGTCCACTTTGGAGCCACGAAAAAAGGCTAGTTTCGCGATTTTTTTTGAGGATTTTAATTTAATAAAGTCTTGCAATACATTTAAAAAAATTTAATTCATTTTCATTCATTTTGAAGTACAAAAACTATAGTTGAACGTAACGCCTTAAAAATAGGTGGGCTAGGTAGCTCCATCACAACTCGGCAACGGCTTGTCTGAAACAAAAAAATCAAAGGCCATTAGATTCAGTATGACACGAGCTACAAAATGACCCTTGGATATAAAGTGTTATCAAAAAATAAAAAAATGGCAGATGAAAAACGAAAGAAGTAAAAAAATAACGTCTTTTCGCAGTTTTTCGCAAAAAAAACGAGTAAAAATCCAAGTTTTTAAACCATCGAGGGTCATCTTGTTGCGAATCATGTTTACAATATGTGGTTCAAATTTCAAGAGAATCGGTTTATTAGTTTTAGAGATACGATGGAGCTAGATTTTAAAAACGTTGTTTCGAGAAAAACGCGTTTGAAGTTTACACTATGAAAAACTCTTACCTAAACTCAATCGGCACTTCCTGCACCGTACAAAATCCAATATTTCTGAATGCATGTGCTTTCGAAATCAGTAAAAAAAAATTGATTTTTTTTTATTTTCAAAGTGGATTGGCCCCTTAACACTCACTTTGATCATTAACAATCCTACAAAAATAACGGAGCCATTTGTTTCTTCGGCGATTCGTACGAACATTTGAATGTGTTATAGGTCCTTAAGGTATTTGCATAATTGGAATGCAACGAAAATTAATATTTATGAGTGCGTTTAATTTTTTTTTAAGGGTTTTTAGTACAGAAATCCCTCAACCATTTTTAAAGATATTTAGTTAGTCGTCTACAATATGAATCTATAAAAAAATATCTTCGTTAGGAATTAAAAAATGAAAAATAAAACATAAAAAACCTTTCGTTGCGTTCCAACGATGCAAACTTCAACACCATTTTGTTTTTCATAAACGACAAAGAATGCACAGAGATGCTTGTACATAAAGACCAAGTCAGAGTTATCGGTTATTGGTGGAAATGAAATATTTGACTTTTCTATATACTTATGATTTTTTCTAAAATTCGTCCTTTGTCTAATATCCTATTTTTTTTTCTTCAAATTTCCTTCAATCTTGTATTGACGAAACTATTTGTTGAACGTTCGAATGACGTTGATGTTTATACCAAAACTTTTTTCAGAAACATACAAAACATTTTCCATTGTACAAATTTTCAATCAAATCAATCAAATTCAATCAAATTTTCTTCTATGTGACTTACGACACATGCACGCACCGTGCTTATATTTCCTTTTCCTTACAAATGTCTCGTAAGGGTAGAGTATACACTTAAGTGAAAAAAGAATTATTTTAAAAAATGTTATTCCTAGACCCTAGATTCCGAGTCTAGGAATAAAATTTTAATGCACCAAGCAATGCAACAAGTAATGCACCGCATCCAAAAGAGATGTGGAATTAGACGTTATAGATCGTATACTGATGGAAAACGCTTCACAAACGTCTATATTCATATCTTTAGTTGCTCATGCTCGTGTGAAATTGAAAGAAATTCGCACGAACTTGACGCGGGAATCCTATTCCAGGAAGATTCATAAGTTTATTTTCGTACCGAAAAATATTTGAACGATTTCGCTTGTACGCGACCAAACTATCAGAAACCAATAATTAGATGGGTGACGTGGTGGGACGACGAACAGATGACCCACTTTCAGCTCACTTTCGTTCTTAACAATACATACGTAACATTTTACACGTAAGAATATGATCTGAAAAGTTAAAAATTCTCTTTTGTGCGGATCGTGGACTGACGCAATGATATTGTCACGCAAATTTTTTTGCTTGGCAAATTCGTTAACGATTCGATAAAGATGCAAGAAAAAAGAAACTGAATTTCCACATTTTTATTTTTTTATGTACAAAATTCCAATTGCGAATTAGAATATAATCGTAAAAAACCTCAATTTATCTATATACATATAAATTTATTCGATTCAATTTTACAACTATAGTGGTGAAGTTGGCATCGTTCGAATGCAGCCGAAATTCTTTTTATTTATATATCTCTGTTGTTATATACACGTGCCGTATTTTAATTTCACAAGAATTGCGAACTGTGAAAAATTAAATGATCTTGAAGTTTGTATCGTTGAAACGCAACGAAAATGTTTCCTTATTTTATTTTTGGTAAATATTCGCAGGTGGGCCTCCTGCTATAATCAGGCTAATTTTCTTCAAGTGTTGAAACAAGCCCAAACAATCCCAAACAAACCTAAACAAAAAATTAGCCTGCTTCTAGCGGGAGTCCCACTTCCGGATATTTTTTAAAATTTTCATTGTCGTGCAAAATTATTTTTGCCGATTTAGGCTGTAGGACTTAGGCTGTAGGACTTAACGAGGATCCTTAGATATAATTGAGTGTTTCTTGTAGCCCAAATCAGCCAAACAGATTTGGATGTCAGCAAGTCATGATTGGAAAAAAAAATTCTTTTTCGCTTCACTCCAACGATGCCAACCGTACGATCTGAACGAAAGTTCTATATACATTGCATGATCCACCGAAAATCGATATTCTAGTTGTGCCATATTCACACTCGTTTACACTCGCTTCTCGGGGAATTTTTTCTCCAACATGGCCACGCTTGATTCCACACTTCTAACGATTACCCGTGAGATCCCGCGTAAAAGTTTCCTGGACACGTCTGGCACGTAACAAATTGTTATGATATGGCACGTCTCGTCCTCGATGATAGTCAATGTAGTCATGCTTCTCGTGCTTACTTCACAACGTTTAACGCCTAGTTAGGCTGTTTTGGTTTGTTTTTGTTTTTGCACGCAAGTCAGCAGTGTCATTCAGATTGTTATCGCTGATCAGCTAGTAAGTAAAACTCTACACCACTTGTTTCCCAATTCTCAATTATTTCACTCGAATATTGCGTGTCATAATGCACACGATTCGACTAGGGTACAATTGTGATTTAGTTAAATAAGAACACGCAATTCGCAATATGCGCACCAAGTGCAATCCAATGCTACGGCCATTCCCGGTGCTAGTGTCGACTATCCCGTCACTATTGTCGATAATTGTCGAAATAAGGAAAATGGGCCATCCGTAGGTGAGATATGCCACACCGGTTGAGAAATAATGATCGAAGATCGCACCGGAGACCCAAGATTGAGAGATAATGTTCTAAAAGAATCATGCGGAACTGTCAACCACATCGTCTAAGTCGATCAAACAGAGCTTGCCGGAGAAAAATGAGAAAGAGATTCTGGAACTCTACAATAGGAAAGAGATATTGTATACTAAAGCATCTAAAATAAATTGAAAAATAATACCACTGACCTCAGAAATCACAAAAAAGAGAGATTAAAACTTCATAGACACAAAATTGTGCGGGAACGGCTCTGGCTGCGCTAGGAGCGACAATCTCTATATTTTTATAAATCCTCCGGAGGAAGGATTAGACGAAGATTTTTTCATAGAATTTTTAAGCCATGCTGGTCAAATCTTTACCGATGGTTTTTAAATCAGCAATTGGTCGCTCGAAAATAATTCATCACGCGACAGCTGTATGAATACATAAAACCGACGTTGGACGCGATGATTTCTGACTAATGGCTTCACGGTAATAACCTAAAAGATAAGGCTGAGGACGCCAATTAAATTGAAAGGACAAGAACCCGCAAAAGCCTTTTGCCCAGTTCAAAAACCAGAGAAACTCCAAATTCCCCCCTACGAGTTATCAGCAGGTGGGTCAACACCAAAGTTTAACATCGACTCTGTAAGCCGAAAACGCAGCCCTTCCAGAACTCAACGCTGAACTCATTCAGGAACAACTCTCAGACGACGTGCTGACCGGCATTCAGGAAATATATAAGTTAGTTAACATTGCTGAACGTCTGCGTTTTTTCGTCGATGAATGAAAAAGAACAACATCGATTAAGTATATCCTAAGATATTTGGAAGGGTATCGCATTCCCTTCGCTGAAAAACCGATTTAAGGAACGCCACCAAGCAAAGGAATAGTAATACGAACGGAAGCAAAACAACTTCAACTCGAAATTGATAAGCGGCAGAAGAAGGGTGCTGTTGAGGAACGTAGCTATACTAAAGGTCAAGTCCTGTCATCCTATTTTTTAGTACCGAAACATGACGGCTCGAACCGATTTATTCTTAATTTGAAAGAACTAAATAGGTTCATCACACCACCTCATTTTAAATTAGAAGACATATGTTCTGTGCTAAATTTAGTCTCTGGAGGTGATTTCATGAGGTCCGTAGACTTGAGAGATGCCTATTTTGTAATACCAATTTACGATGAACATAAAAAGATTCTTAGGATCAAGTTCAAATGAAAACTTTTCATTTTAGTATGGCTAAAAGCTTCTTACATCAGCTCAGCCGAACATTTCGATACGGCAGAGCGTCACCTATTACAAATACAGACAGCGAATTGGAGATTGCCCGATCGGTTTTCTATAATTTTTTCCGCATCCCGACTAGAGCAAAATGTGAAAGGTTTTATTGGCAAAATAAAACCTTTGAAAAATGAAACATTTTATGCCTTTCTTCCCTTCGTAGTTGTATCTCGCACATTGAGGAAGATATGTAACGACAGAGCTGTAGGAATACTGGTGATCCCTGCATGGTCTTCCCAACTATGAAAGACGAGCCCCCTATTAGCGTCCCACATTTAATTGGAGGTAGAGAGATTATCCGCTCAACTTACCTAAGATAAGGAATCGACAAAGAATCTGTTAACATGGTAATCGAGTCTATCGCGAAGTCGACGCTCAAACAATACGAGAGTTTAATTACCACGGAAATTATCAAATTCCTAAACAAAAGATTCAAATCTAGCGGAAGTTATAGTGCGTGGAATGATGATCGTTCCGTAATCTCATTTATATTGGTAGATGGCAAATAGTGATGGATTGAGCTTACCGTTTCGAAGCGGAGTATCCAAAACAAAGCCAAAAATACCAAGGTGCGATACAACCTGGAATATAACGGCTGTGCTAAATTATTTAGAAAAGCTTATCCATTGCGACTAGTAAAATTGACTGCAAACCCTGTCAGTAATAAAAATGGAGAATATCTTCAAGGATGATAATGGTATTAGGTGGCATCAAAATTACCGATCAAATTAAGACCGGGAGCTGTCCAACCCGAATTGAAATTGCCATATTTTCAAGAAACACCGGGCCTATGCGTAGCATGAGCAATAGTAAAATACGTGGAACTTAGAAATGGTAGGTCATTGAATCGAAGCGCTCCTTAAAAAAGCTGGGACTGATACAAACTAGTTCACGGCTTATAGTACGGGACACGCTGCAGGTTCCGCTGCACACGAAAGAGTGGTCGACATTACCACAATAGGATGGAGCGCTGGATGGCCACCAGGCTTTCGAGTCTTTTGCAAATGTTATAACGAACCAATCCAGACTTCTAATGATCGATTCGCTCGAACTATCTTGTCATAGAAGGGTTTTTCCATTACTTCTTTGGTTTGATTGTAATGGAGGTTAATAATCGAAAACGAAAGGTGCAATATAATTATGAGTTATGATATTATACAAAACATCTCGTTCGAAGATGATAGTTTTCCACCCATAGTAAGTATACCCGAAGAGTAAGGTACCCGCGATCATCTTCAAAATAGCACTTATAATTCTCAGTTCGTTATACAAAACGATATGAAGTCGATAGAGAGAGCATCGTATCATCGTGGCGGGATAGTGCTGGCAACTTATATATATATTTTTAAAAAAGCCTAACTATACGCTGAGAGAAAAGTGCATGGTATTTACAACAAACGCGAATGGTAAAAGAGAGTATAGTCGAATTCCCTATAGTTTATTGTCAACGCAATCACAATATGGTTAACACAACTATAATCCTGTAGAGTTTATTGGCACCGTAATCATAATATCGTTAACACAACTATAAGCGAAAATTATATCTAAACATGCAACTTTGGTGGCGAGCTCGACTATCTATTATCCCGGAAAAAAACTACTAACTATTGTACAAATATTGACTGAATTAACTATATCGATATTGTAAAATCTTTCGCAGTAGTTAATAGTTATTTCAAGGATACTAGGTAAACAAACACTACTAAAACGGCATGATTAGATAGACGCTTATAGTTGGGTTAACCATATTATGATTGCGGTAGCAATAAGCTATATAAATTTTACTATGCCCACTTATGCGCGTTTTTTTAAATATTATAAATACTATGGACATTTTTCTCAGTGCAAGTTTGTACTATTTATATGGTTGACATTAACACTTGTTGAGTATAAACTGTTACAAGATCTTACGAAGAGTGACTATACGAACAACATTATGGTAATCGTATAGTAAAGACGTAAATCATTTGTCAATAAAGTAGAGACAGCGGTGGCACGCGATGATCGATATAGATATATTAGCGCATTCATTTATCAGTTTTTAGAATCCGATATTTCGAAAACTATTGGGCCGCGCCAAAAATCCATTTAAGCAGTGACATATGCTATCAAAAAAGCAATCTGTGCAAAATTCCACCTATATCAGGGGTAGCAGCTATCCGGAAATGCAGCTGGAATTACTTTTATCCGTTATGCCAAATTTACGATCGAAATACCATAAGTACCCGGTAGCATAGTGGCAGCGTGCCTGAATATAGATAGGTGGTAGGTCGTCGGTTCGAATCTCCACGTAGGTGAAATATTTTCTTCGATAGGAATCATTTCAGGATGTCAGGGAATAACAAATCATGATAAACAATCATACAGGTAGTACTCTGAAATGAACCTTTTTGAATTTTTGAATTTATGAAATATCATATACATATAGTAGACATACCATTCGATATGGTAAAAACCACTATTGTTTGATAGTGTAAGGAATCATCTATTTTATGAAAACCTACTATATTATAGAGCATTGACAAACAACGTATGCTTTAAAGATTGTTGGTTACCGTTAAAATGTGCTCATATAGTTAACACAACTGTTAAAATATCATAAGCAGTACTATATTTTCGGCAGTAACCATGACTATGAAATATTATTGTCCCCTCAGGGTAATATAAAATATGGTTGAAATATGGTTGAGGTTACTATACATTTCTTTCTGTGTAGGCGTTAAACGTTGCGAAGTAAACATGATAAGGACGACTACATTGACTATCATCTTCGAACGAGTCGTTTGATCCAATGATTATCCAGATTTTTTGCACTTTCAAATTGTGGGTGTCCAATAAGAATGCGAAAAAACGTTTGCGTGGTTTACGAAGCAACATTGCGTCAAAAAAAAATTCGGCCATGCGCGTCATGCATCTTCCTTGTCGCTCAGGCATGCAAACTTCAACGTCATATTTTATCACTTCGAATTGAACATTGATACAATTAAATTGGACGAAAAAAAACCGTTTCTTGTATAATAAACATTGCGCAATCGAACTCGAGAGTCAAGCGCAAGCCGTGATGTAAATTACATGCAAAATTCGAGAAACGATCGCAACTCTCGTTTGTTTTAGAAATCTATGGAAACATTATACGAGCGTGAGATTGCCGCGCCGGCATTCAATTTTCTATTATCGAGTGTCTTGCAAATTCGGCCCAGAGAATTGTTGGAACTCTAGCGGAAAGAAGCACGCTCGTGATGACGAAACTCGCGTACGTAAGAGCGAAACCGGCAACGACAGATTTCTCGTTTGCGAGTAGCTCCGCGAGACCATCAATGCATTTATTTCTTTTTGTTTGCAGTACGACTACACGAGGGATAAAAAATATTTAAAGAAATAATCTAGTTCTCGACGGTTGGTAGATCTTTCGAGGTTTCGCAATGTTCACCTTCACCGTGGAATTTGGCCACTACGCGAGAACAATAAAATTACGAAGTACATTATGCACCGCTGGCTATGTACGTTTTTAGGCAATTCATCAGTTTTCTTGTACACATAGGGATGGATAAGCTTCCGAACGTGTTTGAACAAAAATTACCACAACGTAACTAATTGCGCATTAAATCGAAGTTTGCATGGTTAAAATACAACAAAATTTTTGTTTTCGATTGTCGAATTTGTTTCGACAGTTTTTAACCGCGAAAATACAATAAAATGGTATAATGAAAGTAAATGAATGGCAATATAAAGAAAAATTGCGTCACTCGCCAACGATGCAAACTTCAACACCAGCTGTATCTGTTGAAACGTTTTGGAGCACCAAATATCTTGAGGAAAATTGGCATTTACCATGATGTTCATTGAAATTGTATGACTGGAATGCAGAGATTTTTGTCAACTGCTTAATTGTTATTACAAATTTAGGCTACGAAATTCACTCGAACTCTTTTTTAGAATTCTCCGACGAGGATGCTAAAATATAAAATTAGAGGATCTACAACTCGAACCGACGATAAAAAAGAATTTGGTTATTTCGTTTCAATTTGAGGATGGAATACAACGAACACCGTTAGTTACATGGGCTCGGTATTTACACTCGAATAGAGAAAGAAAGAAGCCGAGCATGTGCTCGGAGTAACAGTCTTTTTTTTGGAACAGGATGTCGAGAGAATAAATGGGAGGTGCTGCGACGAGAGCGGCGAGACTCGGATCCACGCTATGAGAGCTCTGCGAAACAGTCCTCAATGTTGTTCCGCGGCGGTAACTTGTGCACTCGCTGATCCGAACGTAGCTACGCAGTCAAGTGGCATTTCAAATTCCTCCGATCGGTACCGGCCCGGCGCGTTGTTCCGAAATCTTCCGAATCGCTTCGCAATAACGTACAAACGGAAAATCAAACCAACCATAAATAAATGAAAGTCCCGAAGACGAAAATAAAATACCCAAGTTCTTTTGGGTAACAAAGCATTCGTCACGCTGAACCTTTGTTCTCTTATCGTAAATGTATCGATATTGCCGAGGATGCGAATGTCGCAATTGTCGCAAACGGACAAAATAATAACTCGCGGATAATTTATTTAAAAATAAACGTGATCGTTCTGGGCTTCTAACGCCGATGGGATATTGTCACTTGGTACGGACTCCGCAAGAGGTACGTTGAAATCGAGTGCAATGCTAATTTGAATTTAATACATTGTGGATCGTATTTCCTTTGTTTCAATAGTTTCCTGACGAACCATCAAAATCGTTCGTAAATGATGTTCGAGTAGTCATTGATTTGCCAATAATTGATTCGAATGTTTCGAGAGTTTCGATTGTATCGCCCGATCATTTTTGTCCACTTGTCAGTGTGATGAGCATTCATTCGGAAATATGTATTCTTTATTGATCATTTTCAACAGACGATAATTTATAGTTGTGACATAAGGCTATTGTTTTGATACGAAAGAAAAGATTATTATCAAATTTCTAGGGGCATTCGCGAACCATCGCTTAGGTCCACACTAAAAATAAATATCGACTTTTTGCAGCATTCAATTCGAATTATTTCTGATTGCTGATGTTACAAACAAACCTTATCGTAAAGAATTATATAAACATATTTATTTATTTATTTTATATAATAAATTTATTATAAATAAATTCTTATAAAATTTATTATCATAAAATAATAATATATTTTAATTTTATTTATAATCATTATTTAATAATTATTATTATAAAATTATTTTATAAATTATCAAAAAATTTATTTATTATAAATTTATATAATAAATTATATAAATTTATTTTTAATTTATTTATTAAAAATAAATATCGACTTTTTGCATCATTCAATTCGAACTATTTCTGATTGCTGATGTTACAAAGAAACCTTATCGTAAAAAATTATATAAACATATTTATTTATTTATTTTATATAATAAATTTATTATAAATCAATTATTATAAAATTTATTATTATAAAATAATAATATATTTTAATTTTGTTTATAATAATTATTTAATAATTATTATAAATATAATAATTATTTAATAATAATTATTATTATAAAATTATTCATAAGATTATTTTATAAATTATAAAAAAATTTATTTATTATCAATTTATATAATAAATTATATAAATTTATTTTAAATTTATTTATTAAAAATAAATATCGACTTTTTGCATCATTCAATTCGAACTATTTCTGATTGCTGGTGTTACAAAGAAACCTTATCGTAAAGAATTATATAAAAACAATGTACTCACACATTTACACCCATTTACGTAGAATACGTGAAGCGAAGTGGTATTATTTTGTAATTAATGACTCCAAAATAGTGCCAAGTCTTCATTATTCATTTGACATTTGTTTTTTTTTCTAACTTGTTATATATTCGAGCAATTTTCGCACAAGACTTCATTATTCATTTGACATTTGTTTTTTTTTTCTAACTTGTTATATATTCGAACAATTTTCGTACACACAACAGATTTCCAATAAGGATTTACAGATTTCCAATAAGAATCCTAAAAAGCGCTGGAGTTACTTTCGTAGTCGAAACATGCAAAATATTGGATAATAAGGAACAAATGATTCCGTTGCATTCCAACGATGCAAACTTCGGCATCGTTTCATTAATCAATCGGCATTTATTGACCTTGTTCACATTTTATTTTGAAAGAAAAGTAAACGAGATTGTTTTCTTCATAAGCTCGACTGAATTCTCTCGACTTTGTGGCGATCCGCCGAACTATTTATTTATTGTTATACTTTTTTCTGCTCGCTGCACGAACTCTCGTCCGACGGAGAAATAAATTATGCATCCATTTCAAAGTCAAGCTGAAGTAATGACTCTTAAGAAATGAGTGCATTTCTCAGACATGACAGACACCGCCGCTTTAGAATTCAAAAATAATCGCGATTTTTTATTCATTTTTTTTCTTAACCGTGTTCAAGCTAGACCGAAAACTGATAAAGATAATGAGTTAAATGCGTTATTTAAGGTTTTCCGAAGTGTGGTCAAACGGTGATTGAATAGATACACACAGAATGAAGTCTATGATTATAAATATGTCAAGGATAAGCGAAAAAATGCATGTGCAATCCATGTTCCAACTACTCTCTTATTTAATCTTTTATTGGAATGTGGGATAATAGCCATATTAGTACTTATAGGCGAAAAACAAGCGCAGAGCGTGGCATTCAGTAACCGGTTTTTTACACTTGCAAATTTAAAGCACCCCCCCCCCCCCCCGGTAAATCGGCGACAAATAATAACCTTTGGTATCCGAATATAAGTATTTTTAAGCTTTCGACTAACCAAAAATGCAATACTGCTATTTTTCCAATATTTCTCGAGGCAATGCCGTTGCAACAATCGAAAGAGCACACGATATTAGTGTTATATTCCAAGAACGTAATAAAATATGTCAGTCGAGCAAATTCATTTAAAAAAATGTTTTTATTCAATACGTTACCGAACTATAGAAAAAAAATTCTAGACCCAGTTTTCCTTAATCGCACCTTTACGAAAGTTTTCCGAGCTAGGTCGCGCGTTATTTCCGATGAGGCAATTTCGAGAATGCCATCGGTAGGTCAGTATACTCATGTGAGCTGAAGAACGTGTCGCGTTTTTATCTGAACACTTGAACTCGCGCGCGGCAACGAAACTTGCGATGTCAGCGCCACTCGCGGTAGTTCTTTGTACCGCATAGGCGACGAGTCATACGTGAAACATTTATAGAATTCAGTCGTTATCGAATATTGTCTATCGGTAAAAATTATACACAATCGGTGGTAAAAATTCCTTTGAGTAGATCGGTCGCTCGATGCAAGCTTCCTACCAACGTTTCGCAATGTGCGAATGTGCTCTTTCCGCGCCCGAGGGCTTCGTCAATGTGCCACCAGGTGGCCTTGTCACTTTATCCGACCATCGAGACATGTGCGCCAACGAACGGATCTCACTGCCGTAATTGCAGTTACGCGAAACGCTTATTTACGCCCTTATTATTATAGAAATTAATTTGTGTGCGCATATATATGGCATGGTACGTGTGGTCAATAATGTGGTGATGAAAGTAAATTATACAACTCTCTACCCAATCTCGAAAGAGAAAGGTGGTGAGACAGCGGGAATATAATCGTCAAGATTTTAATGCCTCTGGACTCATCGATACTTTTACGCTTCACCAAACTTTCAGCTGTAGTAAAGGGAAGGAGAGAGAGAGAGAGAGAGAGAGAGAGAGAGAGAGAGAGAGAGAGAGAGAGCACAGTTGTGAAAATGTATTTTCGAGAATACGCCATTTGCCGACTACGGTATAAAACATTTAAAAAGGGTTATGTGTTGAATTAGTGATAGTGTTAAACTTTTCATCGTTGGCAAGCAGCGAAAGTTCTTTCCTTTTTTCTTTTTGTTTATCTCTATATTGTCGTTTCCTGACTTTAATTATTACACAAAATCCTGTTTTGCATTTATATTATAATATTAATGAAATCAACTAAGTATATTTAAAAACGCTTAAAAATGTCCGTAGCTGAAATCTCCCAAAAGAAATTAAAGCAATAACAAAATATTAATTTTCATTGCATTCCAACGATGCAAACTTCAATCCGGTGGTAAATGCTTCATCTAGAAGTCGACTCTACGTAATACGAACTGCAAAATCGTGAACCCCGTGCATTGTGTATTACCGACCAAACGATCGGGGATGTACAGTAGAACCTCGATTATCCGAACTAATTGGGATAATAAAAAAATCGGGGAATCATCTCGGATATCCGGGAAGATCAACTTATATAATATAAATAGTATCAGAAATTTTCTTTATTAAGGAGTGAGGTCTAGTTGTAACGTTAAAAAAAAGGCCTTTTTTCCGATTTTTTTTCGGCCAAACGATAAAATAATTTACAACAAAAGTTCTTCCGTTTAAAAGATATATATATTTAATGTAAACATTATAATTTTTTTAAAGAAATATGTTTCAAAATAAGCCGATACGTATCAATGGCCGAGGGCGCTGCAAAAAAAACAGGTTTTGCGGTGATCACTCTCACGCTGTGACGGATCATCTGAAACCAACAAAACAGGGGGGAATCTTTAGTTAATGATATAATGCTCCGGTTGAACGAAGGGTTTTGGAAAAATTCCATTTTTCACAAAATGGCGGACCTTGAAAGTCAAAAGTGTTGTTTTGACCAAAATTTCACTTACAAAAATGACTATAAAAAAAAAAATTGTCAAAAAAAAAATCCTTCGTTCATCCGTAGGAAAACTATGTATAGAAGTGATATAAATTTCAACCCGATCGGTGAAGCCGTTCTCGAGTTACATTGATCACCGACTTCGAAAACATGGTTTTGAGAAAAACGAGTTTAAAGTTTTGAGTACGATTTGCATGCAGATAAAATTTTTTTTTTGTAACTTACATAGAGTCGTCTATACCTGGGCCATATAGTTCGCCTTCCTGCGCTTTATTAATTCGTCTGAAGCCATTTTCAGTTGCCGCCGAGCTACCCTCGCCTCTCGAGTGTTTTCCAGGGATCGCCGGTTAGCTTTCTCGACTCGAATACAATCTTCGGCCTTGGCAAACGCGTGGGCGTGTGGTCCGAACTTGATCCCCATAGCATCAAAGACTGCTAGCAAACCGCATGTACCCTCGTTAAGGGCGGGGTAAAGTTAATTCGGCGAAAAAAAGGCATGTTTTTAAGATTTTTTTTTGGCGTAACGAATAGTGTTCGTTTATTGAAAAATGTACATATAATAAAGTAAC
This sequence comes from Ophion costatus, assembly GCA_951751655.1. Lineage (NCBI taxonomy): Eukaryota > Metazoa > Arthropoda > Insecta > Hymenoptera > Ichneumonidae > Ophion > Ophion costatus. The sequence goes on from OX632364.1 coordinate 3,955,460, forward strand.
ATTTGAACAACATTCTCCTAAATTTGCATTGCAAAATATTCAAAATTGCGCGGGTGAAAATTAAACCCCGGAGGCGCCTCGAAAAGAAGTTGGTTTGCGGTGTGCACCATAACTCGCAACAGAATCATCTGAAACAAAAAAATCAAAATGCATTTGTTAAAGGAGATGTTTCTCGAGGTAATGACGGGAGGATTTTTTTTTTCGATTTTTCGTAGCACTTGGGAGCCAAAAACCCGATTTTCGCTAAAAAAAATCGGCTAATTTGTTGTTGAAAAATTAGTAATTATTAAAAAAAAAACAAAAAAGCTCTCGACAATACCTAGTAAATTATGTGAAGAAGTACTGTGCAAAATTTCAAAGCGATTGGTCCAGTAGATTTTGAGTTATCGTGCACACGGACTTCAAATATGACAAGTCTCAGAAAAACGGTTTGAAAAACGCAGAAGAGTTTGGTCGCTTAGCGCTCATTGCACATAAGTTTGAGAACACTTCTCGATTGCATAAAAGTCTGAGAAAATTCATGCATATTAAAGGTACTCAAAAGATTAATTTTGCATAATAATAATTCCAAAATGTTATTAACAAAATGATGAAAAAAAAAAATTAGTCAACAAATTTCCCCGCAACCCAATTTTTTTCGTGATTCGTCCATTTTTCTGAATACGTATGAATTTTTTCAGATTTTTCAATTATCTTTGAATTTTTAGAAATTCAAAATAAAGTTCGATAATTTTCTTATACTCACTCAAAGTCGTCGATGCCAGGTCCGTAGAGCAAAAGGCTTCCATCAAGGTGGATCGAGAGCATCTTTTTGCGTTTGTCTACGCAAAACTCTTTCTTCTGTGTATACTAATATACACCAGTATGTGTATACTAATATACACCATGCCTCGAATATACATAACGGGACCGGAACAGGCCCGTTTATCAAGAAATTTATTCGGGGTCGAAAAATACAATAGCGCGCCGCGCAGCTGCCGCCCAGGTATAAAACCCAGCATGGAGCAATAGACGCTCAAATACTCATAACTTCGTCAATTTTACTCCGATCGACTTGAAATTTTAACACAATATTCTTGATATATTATGCATTCATTAAAAAAAAATTTTTTAAATGAAAAAAAAAAATTTAATACTTTACCCCGCCCTTAAAAGTGCAGGTAGCGATGTAAGCGGCTATGCTGGCAGGTAATGTTTTCGGCATGATCTTCCAAACGATTTGGTTAAAACTTACGTTGCTGTTCTGTGTGAAACCTCCAATGCACCTTTGCAACAATTCATCGTTTGTGAGACTTTCATAAATAGGTTTTATTGCATCGAAGACTTGCTTCGGCAACGCAGTGTAATCGTGTTTGAAAGACTTCAACTTCTTCTCGGCCTTTGCTTGTTGATACTTGCACCACGAGTCAGCACCTCGTGGACACTAGTGATGCTGCGGTTTCTCGTCGGTTGAAATCTTGTGATAGAGCGTAGCCCGAATGGCATCCTTCATTTTTTCAACCGAATCAGAGTTGTCACGAATAGCCTTGCCAAAATACACAGATAATTGGTAAATCAATTTAGCAGTCAGTTTCCCTTTACCGCCGAGTGCTTTATTATTTTTTTTACACGAACGTAGACGGGTGCCCATCCGTTTTTGAATATGACCAACACATTCTTTTTTCGTCACTACAGTTTCTCCATAAGGAGCAGCTGTAACAATGCCAGAGTAAGTCTTTGAATCTCCATCCCCGATGTAATACAAAAATCTCACTTCAAGATTTTCCCACGAACGACGAAACATTTCGATTACAGCATCGGACTCCATCTTTCCCGCACTGCCTATATGATTCGCCGAACAAGTTTCTTTGTGTGTTTCATACCATTCCTCAAGTTCTTCCGTGTCTTTTTTATCCTCCCAAACTTCACAAGCCTTGCAGTAAGAACTTTTTACAAGTACGTCAACAACTTTGCCCGTAAAATGTCCTATGAGCGATGTGACACCAAACAGAGACGAAAATCCGCGTTTGTGCCACGTTCCATCACCCGACACAATGAAATCAGTATTCTTACCTTCACTGGTAGTAGAATTCAAGTTTATCTCTTCTTTAGAAGTCTTCTTCATAAAAAATTGAGCCATATTTTTACTTGCTTCACAAATATGCTCCAGTAATATGTAGTACGTAGATTTAGCCAACCATGGCGTGAAGTCCATCAATGCGCAACATTTTGTTGCTAGAAGACTGTAATTTTTTTAGCCAAAAAATGGCCGCTTCTGAATTTAAAAAAAAATTCCCCCTTTTGTGGTAAGAAATCGGCGTTACCGAAACGTAAAAATTATTTCAAGTCGTCCGCTCGAAAGCTAACACAAAACTACAGTTTTTATGTACAGACATTTTTTTTCAGTTACTTCTAGTTTCCGAGATATATTCATTTGGAAAAAACGGCATTTTCTAAAATGTTGAATTAAAAAATCTGAAAAAATTCACATCGAATGCCTTTTAGTAGTACTTTGAAATAACCAATTATGCGGTAGATCTGAGGTGGTCGAAAAAAATGTGGCTGAATTGACGGAGAATCCCTCATATACGATCGGATGTGTGAAGTTACATATAGGCAATAATGTATTTTGAAAATATCTCCAAATGTTAGGAAAAAGCTTTAATGGAGAAATAACGTGGATACCTTAAGGCGATACCTTAGCTGAGAAAAAAAAACCACCATTGAGTTCAGATAATCGAACGTTCGGATAACCGAAAATTCGGATAATCAAGGTTCTACTGTACTTTGAAAACTTTCGATCGGGACGTAAATTTACAATGTTAAAGTTTGCATCGTTGGAATGCAAGCAAATTTACTTTTCTTCCTATTGCTCACATCTATTTCGCCACTTTAGGGTACGAAAATCACCCAAACGGTGTTTTTGTCCTCATTAGTGGTCCACGACCTTAATCAATACAAAAAATGATGGACCATCATAAAAATGGAGAAATGAAAAGAATATAAAGAAAACTTTTGTTGCTTTCTAACGATGCAAACTTCAACGTCACACTGTGCGAAACGAAGACTCGGTGGACGGTCTGTTGAGCATGATGATACGAATTGCCTAACGCATCTGACAATTCAAGCCTCATTTTCAATGTTGCTGTATTTATACAGTGCTAAGCGGTAATGAAACGAAGAATTTTTTTAACAGTAATTTTTTGCTGACCTATTGAAGAAAGTAAACGAATTCAACTTTTTTCTTATACTTTTTTTAGTCTGTATCTCTGTTCCATGTAACTATTATAGCTACGTACTCCTAGTAGTTATGTTATTATTATTATTATTATTATTATTGTTGTTGTTGTTATTATTATTATTAAAATCAATACAAACTCACCAGTTATCTTCTTTTTTTGTCATTTAATTTTGATCAGATCCAGGGCATTTTACATATTCCAAATTGACAAACAAGATTATTTCTCGATGTTGAAGCAGACTGAAGGTGATAAAATCATTAACAGCATTGTTGCTTGTCAAAATGTGTACGCAATCGTTTCGATCTGTATACACGAATGATCCCAATTTGGGCCGGTTGGAAAGAAAAATTTGGAAACTCCTCGATTCGGTACGAAAAATTCATTTTATCTTAAAGACCAATCGAGTCAAGGTTTTCGAGGAACTCGGTAAAACTTTCTAATGCCGGCGTTACTTCCCGTATTCATACGAGTGACTGGAACTCTTTCTCATGCATGTCGAGATTCCTAACACAATGTTAACGCTACACTCGTGCGTGTCATTTTTCATGACGAATTACTCTTCGAAATTCTTTGAATTAAGGAAGCTTTCCAGTGTGACAGCCCGAAAAATCGCTGTTTTTCGCGATTTTTTTTTTTAAAGAAAAAATAATCTAATCGGTCTGGTTTTTTTTTTGTATATTAATTGGGTATTGAAGAATACAAAACAATTTTTTAAAGATCGATTTATTTATTAATTAATATCTATAAAAATGATGAAACAATTGTTGCAGAACATGCACTTGGATGTGGTGTCCACGTTGGGGGTCACAATTTTGATCTGAAACAAAAAACACAAAAAGATTATTGATCGGTATATAATTGGCTTTCCTGCTATGGAGGCTTTTTTTTTTTTTTTTTTGCAAAAATGGCGCCGGTTTGAACAAAAAGTATCGATTTTAGCATTTTTTTTGGCAGTTTTTTTTACAAAAAAATAGGAAGATGTCAAAAAAAAAAAAAAATCTTCCATAGCACGATAAACAATGACGTTAAGAATATTGTGTACAAAATTCAACTCGATAGCTTTAAAACTCTGCCCTCCAAGTTGGACACCGTTTTGAAAAATGCTATTTCGAGAAAAACGCGTTCAAAGTTTCGCTGTAGCTGTAGCGCTCCGTTGCCTTCTTCCAAGAAATGCTGTACAGTAACCGAAATAATCTGAATTTCGGCATGAAAATTTCAGGGAATATTCGGAAGAGTGTATACTATTCGATAAAGCAACAAAAAAAAATCGATTTTTTGAAAATTTCACACTGGAAAGTTCCCTTAAGGTGAGACCGAGTTCGCAAGCGTAACGCTGACTTGAAAGAGATATCGCGAGCGCCGGATGTTTGTCTACTTTTTCCTTGTGATATTGCACTTCAGCTGTGCGGCTTCGTTTTTTTTGCAGGCATTGAAAAATGAACTCGCGATAAATGTGTTGCAATCGCAGCCGTGCGCATATGCACCCGTTTAGACCGGGAACCTTGAATTTTTATTTATTTATCAGCAAGTTTACCTAGGCAGAAAGCGGTTATCTTTTTCCAATGCTTAGTACTTTTTTTAGGCAAAAGAGTGAGCACAGGAAGAACGGAAGTGCTTGCGGTGAGAGTAATTTTTAAATGATTGAAAAACTCGCTCTGCAGTCGAAGAGCGGTGTTGAAGTTTGCATCGTTGGAGTGCACTGAAAACTCGTCTTTATATTTTTATTTCCTCATGTTTATTGTTATACCAAATATTTAGTGAAAGACATTTTTGAAAATGTATTCAAATTTACCGAAAGAAATGTGAGCGAGAAATGAATTTTTATTGCACTCCAACTATACGAACTGCAGTCTTTGGTTGGAAAAGCATTTCGAAAAAAGTTCACACTTTCTCTGTCACCTGTCATCCTTTTGCGGGGCTCATGGAATCGTCATTTAAAATGGTTCTGCATCTTTTTATTTGAAAAAAAAAATCAATGATGGAACGAATGTCGATGGAAGCGTGATTCGCCTATTTTAAATTCGCATCACGGTTACGAAAGTTTTAAAGGTCCCGTATATGCAGTAAACTTATCATTATCGACGATACGGATGGAAGTATAGAAAATATATGAGTCGGTGAATATGCACACGTAATATATATACGTGCTACTCCATACATTCAGCTGCGATTAAAAACTTTCGAATATCCGTTGAGGCTACGTGATAAGCGCTGCATGCATTTTTCGTGAAAAATTAAATGAAACGTACTAAAACCTTGTCGTAAAGAAAATATCACTCGAAGAGCACTTACGTGGATTTTGTATAGAATGAAAGAGATTGCTTTTTTCTCTCTCAGTACTGCTGACTTGAAAGTTTTTTTTTTGAGTTTTCATAAGTTCTAGTAAATCGTTTTGGTGGAAAAATAAGTTTAGCCAGGTAATTTGACAGTCTTATGGAAGATCATAAAATTACTCGTAAACATGGTTGAATAACCCCAACTTCAATATCGAAAAAATCGTAATATGATAGAATATAAATTTACATGTGCACAAAATGATCTGATCCTGTTGGTTCGCAATCTTTCGAATATTGAAACAGGGCCAGTTTTTACTCATACTGATCGACCGGAAGACATATTCGGCACGGGAACATCGCCTGTAAAATGTATTTAAACATAACACTTCTTGCTATAATTTCACGATCGACTAAAAATTTGCAAATATTTTTATCTCACGCGAATTTTATGGACTTCACCGTGTATTCGGTTTGTCGTTCTCACATGCCGACTTGGCATAGTTAATTAGAGTTAATAAATCACAGGTATCAAAACCATAGCGTTACTATCTTGGGTCGGCATGAATTCTATTCTATCAGACGAATCTCTGCCGTTAACTACGCAATTCTTATGGAAAAATTTGGCGACCGTTCTTATTTCCATTGTCATTCTAATCCTCGTATATTCTACTTGACAAATACGAATAAAACTGAATAAGATAACGGTCATGACGTCTTTTAGGTAAGAAATAACAGTGAGTTTGCTAACTTTTGATGTATTTTTGTCCGAAATAAGCGGGCGCCTTGCCTGACTTCATAACACACAGAGAGAAATGTATAGTAACCTCAACCAAATGTCAACCATATTTTATATTACCCTGAGGGGATAATAATATTTTATGGTCATGGTTATTGCCGAAACTATAGTACTGCTTATGATATTTTAGCAGTTGTGTTAACTATGATCATATGTTAACCGCAACCAGCAATCTTTCAAGCATACGTTGACTGTCAATGCTATATAATATAGTAGGTTTTCATAAAATGGATGATTCCTTACACTGTCAAAAAATGGTGTTTTATCATATTGAATGGTATATCTACTAAATGTATATGATATTTCATAAATTCAAAATTTTCTATTGAGGGATTCTATTGAGACTACCTGTATGATTGTTTATCATGATTTGTTATTCCCTGACCTGAAATGATTCCTATCGAAGAAAATATTTCACCTACGTGGAGATTCGAACCTACGTCCTACCACCTATCTATATTCAGGCACTCTGCCACTATGCTACCGCTTACTTATGTTATTTTAATCGTAGATTTGGCATAACGGATAAAAGTAATTCCAGCTGCAATTCCGAATAGCTGTTACCTCTGATACAGGTGTAATTTTGCACATATTGCTTTTTTGATAATATATGTCACTGCTTAAATGAACTTTTGGCGCGGCCCAATAGTTTTCGAAATATCGGATTCTAAAAACTGATAAATAAATGTGCTAATATATCTATATCGATCATCGCGTGCCACCGCTGTCTCTACTTTATTGACAAATGATTTACGTCTTTACTATACGATTACCATAATGTTTTTCGTATAGTCACTCTTCGTAAGATCTTGTAACAGTTTATACTCAACAAGTGTTAATGTCAACCATATAAATAGTACAAACTTGCACTGAGAAAAATGTCCATAGTATTTATAATATAAAAAAAAACACCCATTGTAAAAGTGGGCATAGTAAAATTCATATAGCTTATTGCTACCGCAATCATAATATGGTTAACACAACTATAAGCGTCTATCTAATCATGCCGTTTTGGTAGTGTGTTTTTTTATCTAGTATCCCGGAAATAATTATTAACTTCTGCGAAAGACTTCACAACATCGATATAGTTGATTCAGTTAATATTTTTACAATAGTTAGTAGTGTTTCCGGGGATAATAGATAGTCGAGCACGCCACCAAAGTTGCATGTTTAGATATATTTTTCGTTTATAGTTGTGTTAACTATATTATGATTACGGTGCCAATAAACTCTACAGGATTTTACTATCCTCTCTTTTGACGTGGGCGTCTTACATAAATACCATGTACTTTGCTCTCAGTGCAGCATTGGTATTTGTGCGCCGATTTCGTGATATAGCTGAATTAATCATATCAATATTGTAAAGTCTTTTACAATAGTGTATAGTAATTTCGGAGATACTAGATAGTCAAACACACCACCAAAGTCGCATGTTTACGTCTACTTTCCGCTTATAGTTGTGTTAACCATATTATGAGTGCCTTGACAATAAACTATAGGGAATTCAACGATACTCTCTTTTACCATGCGCGTTGTTTGTAAATACTATGCACTTGCTCTCAGTGTATGTTTTTCTTAATAACTTATTGAACTTAACGAAACTTCGAAATTCAACTCTCATTCCACATACCAACGTCTAAAAAATAATCATAGTTCTTCGATACTCATGGGCCAATCGTGCGAACCTCCGTAACGAACATCAACTTTAAATATCGTATTCTTCTGAAAATTCAACTTCCACAAATATATAAATATGATGATGATGATGGTGACGCTGATGATTTGAAATTATATCATATCGGTCGTTGGATTCGTCTGAATATCAGCTACAACGTCTTAATTAAAAAAAAAACATGTTCCCAATTGAACAACCATCAATGACCTTGAGCACGCAAAAACTATGACCTTGACAACAATGAATTTTTTACCACTGTATCAGCCCTTCGGAATCAATCAAATTACCTCCGGACATTTTTTTCGTCTCTCTAAAGACAACGGAGATATTTGGGGTGGTCCCGTTAAATGGTCCACCCTGTGTATTTATATTTAATAAAATTGATTTGAAGGAATAAGTAAGATGAGTGAAGAATCGCTTGGACAGTTATTTGTATGTACATTAACAAAGTTGTGTCCTAAAATTCATTTTTTTAAATATTAAAAATGTAAGAAGTTATAAAAAATCGCGTGAAGGACCTTTGAACATGAGAGACTCAGCGATGTACTTCATTTTGGCCACCTGGTTGATCGAAAACGAAAATAATCCAGTTCCTTCTTAAAAATAGATAATATTGGCTAAGACTCGACTAATGAATAACATGAAAAAAAGTTAAGAAGAAAAACGTCGGTCAAGACTAAACTACTATTACACTGAATGAGTGTACCATATTTTAAGTCAATCTGTCCATTGAATGTCCAGAAATCATGTACACCGTTTTGAAAAACATAGTTTTGAAAAAATGCATGCAATTGAAGTTTGACTAGCAGTTCTATCGTTGTAATCATAAGTTTACCTTCAATTTGCGATTCCTGCACGACATGTTGGACGTTCCTATTCAATATCAGTTGCCTCAAGTGGCGAACGAGTTTTTGAAACTTTCACCGTAACCGAATCCAATAAATTCATATGTTTTGATTGAGTGAGCCTATTCCCATGATATAAAAAGTAAATGTTACTCCAAGTTAAGCCCTATATTTTCCTGAATACGTAATCTATATTGGGTCAGTAGTTTTTACGTGATGCGTGCACAATTTTGTACAAAGTGTACAATTTCATTATGTGTATTTATTACATGTATAGATATACGCTACCGGTCAAAAGTTTTCGATCCCACAACTGCAAAATTATATTAGAATAATATAATCCATTTTATTTCTAATTTTACGAAGATACTATACAGCTCGATGAAATGAATTATATTATTCTAATATCATTTTTCAACTATCCAAAGGGACGGAAATCTTGTGACCAGTACTCTATATGTGTGCGTGTGTGAGTTAAAATAAAATTACAAACACATTATCGCATCAGTGTTCAAAAATTTTCCTCTGGAGCGGAGTCGGCCCATTTTGGAGTTACGTTGCTCGCTAACAAATACTTCCTTGTTTCGGAGTATGCCAATGAACCTGATTGCTTCTAAAGCTCTCTCAGTTATGACAAGTGCGCAGAATCAGAAATAAATACCCCGCGGACGACTGTGACTATTAATAACTTCACATATGCGTATTCATAGAATTTCACTGCATTTCATCAAATGCATCGAATGCATTTAAAATGGATAGCTGCGATCTCTGATGGTCGGAGACTCCACGAGTTCGAAGTACTTCGCTTCAATCGTGCCCCTCATTCAGAAAGAGCGAGAGAGGGCAATTGTGCAGTATCTTGGAAAGTCGACGACCTTGGCAGACTTAACTTACTTTGAGTTGATTTTTTTTGTCTCTTTACATCACGAATCTATTATTCAACAAGATTACAACGTTTATTCTTTTTTTTCATCCCTCATTCGAGATGAAATCTAAAAAAAATATTTTCAGCCCCGTCCTGCACCGGAGAGCCTTTGTATTTATACTGATATTCGCAAAAAGACGCTTGGACGCACATTCAAAATTAATCCGGCCTCGTCTTTATCTTGTTTTTCTTAATACTCATGTCGAGGCAATAAAAATAGCACACGCGTGTCATGCGCGTGACTAAAGAAAGGAAAAAGATAAATGCCGTACCGTGAACCGAGCTCTTTTAACTGGATGGCTTTCCTGAAAGCAATTCCGAACATTATTATATTCACGAGGAAGAGAAACGCGGGGCGCGATACACTAGCGTGGAAACCCAGAAGATCCTGATAATTCCGGTTAAACGCGTTCGATAACAACAAAAGGACACAATAGGAGGTTGTCGATGTTTTTTCGTCCTTTTCTTTCATGCGTTTTAGTCATTGATATTTAGAGTTTCGAAGATCAACACGAAAGATGAGGCTTTTTCGTCGTCTCTTTATTTCATATATATATTGATGGGGGGAAAAAACGTCTCGGAGTTATTTACCCCCGATCCTCCATACGAGATACAGCGACGCGTCGACTCGGAGTAATTGTAATCACAAGGTAGAAAGAGCGCGCGCTCTCGATTTCTATAGATTTTGTTCAAATTTTAACCAGACATTGTTCATATCATTATGCATGTTCGAGTTAAATTTCAGAACAGTCGGCTGTTTAGATTGGGAGATAATGAGTTTTACAATTGCAACTTTTAACACTGCCGGGTCTGCATTGGAATTTGGACAGAATAATTTTCCGTAAAAAATATTTGCCCCCCTATTATAAGAAGACACCGTATCGTTCCACGGATCCTATGACGTAAGTTTGCGCGGCATATTTAAAATAATACTGCAACACAGATTTTTATGTGGAAGTAACTTTTAATCGAACTTAAACGTTTTTAATTTTAGGAACACGATAATTATTTTTTTTCTCGTAATACTGAACAGTACTGTCCTGCGGTGTTGCCGTGTGTCTTCTTATTATATGGGATAAATATTTTTTACGGATAATTATTCTGTCTTTACTGAACGTTTTTAGCAAACCTGAATAGTAAAGGCAATCCAAACTTTTTTCACTCTTTTCCTAACTAGTTTGCTAGCCAAACATAATTTTTCTTAAAAATTTCTAAACACAATAGAAGGGTACGACGAATTATGTGATCCGACTTTCGGTCAATGCAGATCCTGCAGTGTTAAAAGTTTTCAAATTTCAAACCCAGTATCTTCCAATCTAAATACTCGGCTGTTCTGAAATTTCACTCATAAATGCATAATGATATGAACGATATCTGGTTAAAATTTGAACAAAATCTATAAAAAATAAAGAGCGCGCGCTCGTTCTATCTTAACATCTAGAATATTCATACCAGGTTTCGATCCTTTCATTCATGATGTAATTCAATGAATTATCTATCGGCAGTATTGCGCTAATATTATTGTTTTTTTTTTTGTTTTTCCCGACGGTACATGCTGTTCGCGTTTGTTACCTATTATTCCTCCACTGTGACTAGTTCGTTTCTCCACTGTTTCTTCTTCTTTTTCTACGCTCCTTTCTTCACTTTTTTGTCTCTATTCCCCCCTCCTTGCGGCCGCAGCCGACTTCCCCCTCTGTATCATATTCATCATGACATTTCTGTCATGGGTATAGGGAAACTGCGGAAAACCTATACCAATACAGTCGGTTATCAAGTTCGCCCCCCCCCCCAGTCGTGGAACTAGTCTTATTTCGCCGCGAAATGTCGAAGAAAAACATTTCACGGCGAAATGTACGCGACTGGGATTCGAACCCCGGACCTCCCGGTTCGCAGGTTCAGTGACAAGCACGCTAACCACTAGACCATCGCACCGGTTTGAATTACGCTAATATATTTGCCGTTTTCTCTCATTTCAGCTCGTTAGGATTCCTCGTTGCAGCGACTTCCCAATCAAACTTACAATTTGCAAAACTTCGATATATAAATATATAGATAAATCCTAAAAATGTTGAGCAAAGTGTTCGAGATTCACGGGCGATTTTGCGCCGGTCACCCGCTTGAGGTGATCGTCACGACATTTACACTGACCGCTTGCATGCTCAATTTGGAAAACGGAAGTCCACTCCCGAGGGATGGAAAACTTGCGGGTTCCGCCACTCACTGCAGACACGGACGTTGCGGTCCCGATGTGAGTACGATCATCAGTCAATCTGTCAATTTACTTCCGATTAATAACGATTGCTTTCAAGCCGTACTCTCAAATGAAATATCAATGTAAAAAATTGAAAAATTTAAATCCGAATTTTACGTTACTAGGGGTGTCGCTTTTTCAACGAATTTATAGTTTATTAATGAAGGTGTAATTCGGCAGGAACAGAATGCCGTAGACGTCATAGTCATGACTATTATAAGATGCCTAGCGCTGCTTTTCTGCTATCATCATATTCGAAATCTACGCAAGCTCGGCTCGAAATACATTCTTGGTGAGTAAACCCATATAAATCTATACCACATACCAGGGCTGGATTTAGGGTCTGCAGACCCCTATTCTCGACCTGTGGTGCGGGCCTTCCGGAGGGATATGAGGGGCTTTCCTTAGGGAAATTTGAAAAACACTTAACATTTAAATTCGCGTTTCAAAGCGCACAAAATCCTTAAGAAAAACTTATAAAAGTGCCCGATTTTTACGACGTTAAAATTGTATTGCACAGTATTAGAAGTATTGAGTTATAAATAATAAAATTAAAAATCTTTGTAGTTTTCAAAACAATTTATTAACGTCGATTTAAAAAGATATTTAGAAAGCACATCAAATTAGGTACTTGTACACTTTTTTCTTTTACAATATTTTTTACAAACAAAACATGCAAAAAAGGTCCTTCGCGATGACCACGCCTGCTCGGGAACAAATCATCTGAAATAAAAAAAACCAAATGAATTTGATTTTTGTACCGTATTATCTACTCTTTGACCGAAGGATTCAATAAAATAATGATTTTTGAAAAAATGACCGCCGATCGAAAGTGATCGTCGAAATTTCGGTGAAAAAAAAACATTCGATTTTTCTAGATTTGAAAAAAAGTATCCATTGAAAAAAAATTCGTCGATCAAGGACTGCCTTTTGATATACAAAAAATGTCTGTGAAATTTGAAGTAGATCGGTTTAGTTGTTTTTGAGATATTTTTGTCACCGATTCTGAAAAAGTAATTCTAGACCTACCTGCAAACGCTCATAACTCTCCCAATTTTCAACAGACCGACTTGAAATTTCGGGAGAATATTTTTGAAAGGTTGTATTATAAGAATCCGTCGAAAACGAAAAATCGATTTTTTTTCTCAATAATTCCAGCTAGGTGTAACACCTTAATGTTCAAGTCGTTCTCTTTCCAAGGGAACGACTTGAAACGAGCACGATCACGCCGTGTCTTATAACGTTAAGAGTTTTTTCTTCTTTTCGTGTACGGGCCCCTCCGTGGTGCGGGCCCCCCGGCGCCCGTAAATTCGGCCCTGGCCTCATACACATATGCACACACTAACAGTAAAAAGTTTGGAAATACTTTCCGCCAATTTCTTTTTTTTTTTATTTCCTAATTTTTATTACTGTGCGAAATATTTTTGGCGGATCTCGATTGTTGCTTCCAAACAAGCTTTTCGTAAAATAGTTGTGGAATTTTCATACCTAAAATGTGCGAAAAGAAACTCGAGCGATTGGAAAAATGAAAAAAATTCGTTGAATTCCAACGATGCAAACTATAAGTTTGTGGAGAGAGATGTATTTGTCCTATAATAAAATAGAAAGATCAATCCTCCGGTTCTCCGTCCCTCGTTATCTGGCGAAACGAAACTGGACATTTTTGCCAAATTAAAAACAAGAACCGGGAAACATGGGAATATCGCACCAGAATAAAGTGCAATGATATCAAAACGTCTATTCGAGAAATAATATGCACAATGCATTTCTCAAATAGTCGAGTTTCCCAATGTCTGAACTTGGAATGCCATTTTTGTATGCGGCGCATGGACACGACGATGACGAAAGATTTCATAGCGTTACGATTCATAAAACCGGATCTTCGTGGAGGAGGATCGCGCGAAAGCACGATTGTCGACGAGCAGTCAGTGAAAGTTTCATGGAAAGTGACAGCGTTTCGTATACTCGAGGTCTACCGTGCATGTGCCGTTGATTTTTGCCTCGTGCATTTCCAGCTCTCTTCCCCCCAAGCGAATAGTATTGTCGCATTTGTTTGATCTTTCGAAATTCCATCACTAGCGAAAAAAATGTATCCTATTATGAGCAGTATTGAAGTAAAAATATTCTTAAATTTGGTAATCGGATAAATTGTACCAACGTTCGTATAACGTTGGTTTTTTTGCAGGTATCACAGGTCTTTTCACCGTTTTCTCCAGCGTCGTATTCACGTCTAGCGTCCTCAACTTTGCCCGCAGCGAGTTTTCGGATCTCAAGTGAGCCAAATTCTATCACTAGCTAAAAAAAAATATCGTACGTCGTCCCTGGGGGGGGGGGGGGGGGGGGGGGGGTCCACAAATTACTGGTGATACTTTTCCTATCTAAATGCTATTGACACAATAAGTCCTCAGAAATGGAAAAAAATAAATAAATCGACAGACGAACGAAGTTCGAAGGGAAAAATGTGGCGAGGCAGAGTAATTCGCTCGTGCCAGTCATGTATGTGTGGATCGATCGAATAATGACGTATACTTTCAGAGACGCCATATTCTTCTTACTACTTCTGATTGATCTCAACAAAGCTGGGGTATTGGCTCAATTGGCCTTGAGCTCGAGAAGTCAGGATGAAGTGCGTGCAAACATTGCGAGGGGCATGTCCCTTCTTGGACCTACGATCACCCTCGACACTCTCGTCGAGACACTACTAATCGGCATTGGCTTTTTATCCGGTGTCAAAAGACTCGAAGTTCTCTGCAGTTACGCGTGCTTAAGTGTAGTCGTGAATTATCTCGTCTTCATGACCTTCTATCCGGCATGTCTTTCACTCATACTCGAGGTGAGCTCTTCACGAATTTTGCTTCCGCAGATGAAAAAAAAAAACAACAACAACAACACCGCAGTCACGCAACACAATGACATTTACGACGCTTCGTCAAATTGGAATATTCTCGAGAAGCCTCCACGACTCTTCCGACAGTCTTTTTGTTCGCAGACTCGATTCGTTGATATCCCGTATTATTACCGCGGAAGTTCGTGCCGAATTGTTACCATTTTGTGCTTTTTCTTTGCTCGTTACATCATTTCGCAAACGAAACAAAAAAAAAACGCTCATCGTTTCACATTAGTAATTCAGCTAACTTTTTCTTTTTTCGTCGACTCGTTTTTTCAACGCCGCAAAGTGTGTGGCCACCTGGCGCGAGTTTCCGTAACTTGTTTCTTTGTTCGCCGAATTTTAGCTCGCGCGTGGCAGCTCCGGCATGGGAAGTCTCAGTGCCGAGAAAATATTGATGATGCACTCGCTGAACGAGGAGGACCAGAAGCCAAATCCCGTTGTCGAACGAGTCAAACTTATTATGATCGCTGGCCTCTTCGTCGTCCACGCTCACAGGTGAAGCGATTTTATTATTGTCGTTATTAATAGGTGAAGCGATTTTATTGAATCACAGGTGAAGCGATTTTATTATTGTCGTTATTAACATCACTATTCCCTTGACGAGTCGACGATTGTCGACTTGACGTTCACTTTCGTTGTTTCGCAACATCCGTTCGTCTCAAACGTCAATTATTTCGCATGTACGTGTGTACGGAGGCATTTTTCTTCACACGCTCCAATCTGACTCCGATTACTTGAAAAATGCGATCAATCGGTAAGCACCGATTGGAGAAAGACGGGAGAGGAAAAAGGTCGATGAAACGACAACGGCATCAAGGACACGAATAGAAATAAACTCTCGCGTATAACGAGATGTAACAAATTTTACGTCGGGAGATACAGAACTTACGTTTCGGGTTTGCAATGCGAATTGGTTTCGTGCAGAATTGTGTATTGGACGATGACAAGAGCTTGGTTTTTAAATATTGAATTGACTATATATAGGATCTTCCACGCCATTTCACCCAGCCCGTGGCCCCGACCATTTTTGCATTTCCTGATTTTTTCTTGTAAAATTGTACCCCATGAAAGCAGTATCCACACTAGTTTTTAGATTTTTGTCTCTTCTCTTTCAGGAGTTATAATTTTTCAAAAAAACGTCGATTTCGGAAGTTTTGGAGACGTTTAAATGCAGATAACTCCGGAAGTAATTGAGATATCGACAAATGTTGATACATAAATTTTTCTCTTTTTGAAGCATACTTTCGTTAAAAAATATGACAAAATTATGAATTATCAATGTCAACGTTTTTGTCGCTTCTAAAGTGAAAACTATTTGTTTTAAAGATGATAGACTTTTTAAATTTTTTTCAAAAAAATCTCTAAAATAGACTGACCCATTCTACGATTTTTAAGACTAGTCTCATCGTGGGCCTATTTTTCCTTCTATTTATTTCGAATTAATCACATTTTCATCGCTTCAATCTGCAGTAATGGTATTAATGATTTTGTGATTTCCAATTCGGCTTCGACAGGCCTGAAACGGTTCATTTTTTATTTATCCTGAATGTAACGAAAAAGAAAATTTATTCAGAATTGTTTTATTCTTTTTCGAAAAAGAAATCATTCTTTATTCCGAATTTTTCTTTCTAAGTTAAAATTATTTTTTATTCAAATTTTTTTTTCGAAAGCAAATTTTTGTTTATTTCAAATTTTTTTTGGAATTTTTTCTATTTTCAATTCCAAATTTAAATTCAGATAAACGGAAAATAAACCGTTTTAGGCCTGTCGAAGCCGAATTGGAAATCACAAAATCATTAAAAGCATTATTGGAGATTAAAATGTTACAAAATCTTTCCTAAAAAATATCATTAATTCGAAAAAAATAGAAGGAAAAATGGGCCCACGATGGGACTAGTCTTAAAAATCATAGAATGGGTCACTCTATTTTAGAGAATTTTTTTAAAAAAATCAAAAAAGGCAATCATGTTAAAAAAAATAGGTTTTTCCTTAGAAGCAAAACAAACGTTGACAGTGATAATTGAATCGTTTTCATATTTTTTAACGAAAGTATGCTTTAAAATAAAAAAGTTATACATAGACATTTGTCGATATCTCAATTAGATCCGGAGTTGTTAGCGTTTAAGGAAGCTTTCCAGTGTGACAGCCCGAAAAATCGCTGTTTTTCGCGATTTTTTTTTTTAAAGAAAAAATAATCTAATCGGTCTGGTTTTTTTTTGTATATTAATTGGGTATTGAAGAATACAAAACAATTTTTTAAAGATCGATTTATTTATTAATTAATATCTATAAAAATGATGAAACAATTGTTGCAGAAAATGCACTTGGATGTGGTGTCCACGTTGGGGGTCACAATTTTGATCTGAAACAAAAAACACAAAAATATTATTGATCGGTATATAATTGGCTTTCGTGCTATGGAGGCTTTTTTTTTTGCAAAAATGGCGCCGGTTTGAACAAAAAGTATCGATTTTAGCATTTTTTTTGCAGTTTTTTTTACAAAAAAATAGGAAGATGTCAAAAAAAAAAAAGCTTCCATAGCACGATAAACAATGACGTTAAGAATATTGTGTAAAAAATTCAACTCGATAGCTTTAAAACTCTGCCCTCCAAGTTGGACACCGTTTTGAAAAATGCTGTTTTGAGAAAAACGCGTTCAAAGTTTCGCTGTAGCTGTAGCGCTCCGTTGCCTTCTTCCAAGAAATGCTGTACAGTAACCGAAATAATCTGAATTTCGGCATGAAAATTTCAGGGAATATTCGGAAGAGTGTATACTATTCGATAAAGCAACAACAAAAAAATCGATTTTTTGAAAATTTCACACTGGAAAGCTCCCTTAAACGTTTTTAAAACTACCGAAATCGACGCTTTTTCGTAAATTATAATTCCTAAAAGAGAAAATATAAAGATGTAAAAATTGATGTGGATATTCCGTTCATGGGTTGTAATTTTGCACCAAAAAAAAACAATCGTGTAAATAAAAAAATGGTCGGGATTACGGGCCAGATAGAATGGCATGGAATGCCCCATATACATTAGGATTATTTCGTATTCTCCTGTAGCATTGAAGAAGAAAAAAATGCATCTCGATAAGTCCGAAAATTCTCGAACCGTCGATATCGAATTCTTTCCTTTTTCCCGTTGGCCGCGTCGTTTTGTTACGATGCGAACGGAAGCGACGAAGAGACGCGAAAAAGGCGTGACGCTCCTGAACGATTTAAGAGTGTCATCTGCAATCTGACCCGGGTGTTTACTTTTTCCACGTTGTTCGTGAGCCTCACATTGTCGAGACTCGATACTCTATTATCCCTGAAAGCGAACGGGTCAGGTTCACGTCGGTTGTAACACATTATCATAGATATATTTATATTTCGCGTACACAATGCGGCAGCGCTGAATGAGCTCCATGAATGGCAGTGATCTTTCATGAACGTGAAGTCTCACATGTGACACGCGAGAGTAAAATCGAGCACGCGTTATTGCCTAATTCCTGTCACGCACTGTTAATTTCATCGAACGATAAATGAAACCGGAAGAAAAAGCACGCAAAATCCGAGGGTACGAAAACAGAATTAACAAAAAAAAACAAGAGTGACAAGAACTTCGTAACGACGCTTCGATGTTTACAAGCCTGATAAAGAAATTAAAAAAAATCTTATCTGACTTTTCGGACGTCTAATTTTTCATTCAAATATGCACGTACGTGCTTATGGTGTTACGCGTTAAATATTACATGAGCACGTGTCAATAATAAATGATGGACAAAGGGTGTATGCGAATGGAGACTTCGCTTCTTGACCCAAAAATAAACTGCCCGAGCGTTGGTGGTGGAGATAAGGGGAACGGCGAATTTTCGTGCTCGCAAGTTTTCGCGTCAGGTTGCCTAGCGTCTCTCAGTTTGGTTAAAGAAGGCTCGCAGGTATCTCACCCGAGGATTAACGACTTGTGAATGAAACATCCGAATTCTCGTACGTTCGTCAACGGTACTTTGTTTTCCTTTTTTCCTCGAAATCAATACGAATTGTTTCGAGATTTGGACGTTTCTTCGAAATGATACTTCGATCGTTTTCGTCTTTTGTACGTAAAGCATGTGTTTTTTTCTTTTTGAAAACTCTTTCCAGCCGTTGGCCATTCAGGCACGGTGATGCGGACGATTCCGCCGAGAATACACCGCTACCGATTGATTCCCACATCATCATAACGAATCACAATAAATCCGAGACGTCCGATGACTTAATGGAACATCTTATGAACTGGCTCTCCGTTAGCGCAGACAATATCGTTATCCTGATATTGCTGCTCGCCCTCGCTGTGAAATTCGTATATTTCGAGGACAAAGGTGAAATTGCGAAACAATTGAGGTTCAAGGACAACGAGGATACGCAACGGTCGGAGAAGCTCAGGGAGGAAAATTGTACGAACGAGAGTATGCACACAACGTTGGACGCATCATTGAGACAGAGATTCGGTGACGCGTTGCCCTCCGTTAATCGGCCGGTTTTTCCATTGTCCGGTATGGGCGGCAATTGGATCGAGGTTGGCAACGAATCGCCCATCGAGCTTCGGGACAAGGAGGTGCAAACCGACGGCAGGCCGATATCCCTCGACGACACTTTTGAGGATGTCAAGGACGACGAGAAAAAAACACCGACCAGAACCGTCGACGAATGCCTTGCAATTTATCGTTCCGAGGTTAGTATACAAGTTTTTGTTCCAAACAAATACAACTCTCGGATTAAACGTAGGGAGACGAGGGCATCGGGCGTGTTTATTACTACACGGACAAGAACCAGCTGGTTAACGAAGCCGTGCGAATTTCGAGATATCTCGCCATCACAGGGAAAATGGTTTCTGCGAAATTTTCGACGAAAATAGACATTCAAATAGTCTTGACGTTTACGCTAGTGACTTTGACCGAGTGGCGACTGTGTCGATCTTTATGCGGCGCGCGTTTCTTTTTTTTCTTTACGAATAATCATGGAGATACCCGGGGAAAAATGGTCATATCTGAGCAGATATGCTCATGTAGGTGTTTATCTGCAACATAAATGAATCTGATCCGATCATGCATGCACAAGGATGAGCATACATGTATTTTTATGCGCTTTGGGGTAGCTCTATATCTGGTCAGATATGATCGCGCATAAGCAAATATGTGCAGATATGGACTTATAGCTGAACACGTCTGCCCATGTGTGGTCATGTCTAACCAGATATAGTACGATTCACGACTACACACGAGCTCACACATGATCAGAATTGAATATGTGCGTGCATCCATGAACATATTCAACCAGGTTTGGATGAATACGCAACCAAACCCAACTCGTACATGATCAGGTCTGAAAATATTTGCCCATGTACGATTGTATCGGCCCAGATATGGAATTATACTAGAATTCATCCAAGCTCTATATGATCATCGCCGAACATGCTTGCCCACGTGTGATCCGATCTAATCAAATATAAATCAATGCATATCTATATATAAAAGTGTTATTATGATTGTGTGTCTTGTTAACACATACACAGATCCGCGCATGCGCACACATAGTCACACGTTATTGGCCTATTTAAGAACTCACATTTGATCCGTGTATAACACTGTAAATCACTTATAAAATATCATCGGTTCGCAAATAGGATATCATATGTATGTCGAGGTTAAATATCGTAAGTGTACGGCAAGGAGATAGACATATGACATACCACATATACTCATATCTGCTATTTAATATAAGCATGTTCACCCTGATATGTGTATAACTGTTCTGATATGACCAATTGCGCTTCGAAACCGATCAATATTGCATATTATAGGCAGATTTGATATTGTCAGGTCTGACATCATATGGTCTGATATCGTCAAATCTAATCATATGCTCTGATATGGCCATTTTTCTTGCATGATTATACGAGATCCAGACATGATGAATCATATCTGGATCATATACAGGATCATATACAGGGAAGTTGCTGAAACTAATCGACTGTCATTTTAAAACACGTGCACAGACTCAGAAAAGCCAAATTGCTTTAAATAGAGGAAACTCTGCAGTTTTAAACGCACTTAAATAAAACCCAGTCAAATATTTTTTATGTCAATTTATTACATCTTATAAAAATAACGAAAAAGTACAGTGATTAATGATAGATATTTTCGAAGTGCGAACCGTTAGATTGTGCACAAAAATCAATTCTCTTTTGAAAACTGTGAAAAACTGTGTCCAACATATCGTTCGTAATGCCGCGAACCACTTCCTGGATGGCCGCGATCAGTTCTTCTACTGTGATAGGGTTTTTAGCGTAACAATGATCTTTAATGTAACCCCACAAGAAAAAATCACAAGGGTTCAGGTTCGGTGTACACGGTTCCTCATTGTACACGCGTTGCGATATACATTTCCCTCGTATCACACTTCTTATGTTTCTTATGTCTACTGAACATTTGTGAACCTCTTAAGTTTATTACAATTTCAATCCTTACATCTACCCTTATGTTTATATTCGTTATTTCATAATGTTATATTTATTTTGTGTTTATAATGTACCCTTATGTTTTTCTTTGGTCCTTGCTAGTCTTCCGAACTCTCCACTATAGTAGCAAATACGAAATATTATATACATTCAGACATACCATTCGATACGGCAAAAAATCACTATTTTTCATAGTCTAAGGAAGTATCCATTTTATGAAAACCTACTATATTATATAGCATCGAACAATCAACGTAAACTTGCAAGATTGTTCGTTGCGGTTAACATATGGGCATAGTTAAGGAAGCTTTCCAGTGTGACAGCCCGAAAAATCGCTGTTTTTCGCGATTTTTTTTTTTAAAGAAAAAATAATCTAATCGGTCTGGTTTTTTTTTGTATATTAATTGGGTATTGAAGAATACAAAACAATTTTTTAAAGATCGATTTATTTATTAATTAATATCTATAAAAATGATGAAACAATTGTTGCAGAAAATGCACTTGGATGTGGTGTCCACGTTGGGGGTCACAATTTTGATCTGAAACAAAAAACACAAAAAGATTATTGATCGGTATATAATTGGCTTTCGTGCTATGGAGGCTTTTTTTTTTTTTTGCAAAAATGGCGCCGGTTTGAACAAAAAGTATCGATTTTAGCATTTTTTTTGGCAGTTTTTTTACAAAAAAATAGGAAGATGTCAAAAAAAAAAAGCTTCCATAGCACGATAAACAATGACGTTAAGAATATTGTGTAAAAAATTCAACTCGATAGCTTTAAAACTCTGCCCTCCAAGTTGGACACCGTTTTGAAAAATGCTGTTTCGAGAAAAACGCGTTCAAAGTTTCGCTGTAGCTGTAGCGCTCCGTTGCCTTCTTCCAAGAAATGCTGTACAGTAACCGAAATAATCTGAATTTCGGCATGAAAATTTCAGGGAATATTCGGAAGAGTGTATACTATTCGATAAAGCAAAAAAAAAAAATCGATTTTTTGAAAATTTCACACTGGAAAGCTCCCTTAACAGTGCTGCTAAAATATCACAAGCAGTACTATGTTTTAGGCAGTAACCACGACTATAATATATTTTTGTCCCCTCGAGGTAATGTAAAATATGGTTGACGTTACCATACATTTCTCTCAGCGTATCCATTGCTATTCAACATCAAATGATGCGAATTTGTTTTAGATCGTTAAGTGGAATCCGAAAAATTGTTTGCACGATCCTCGTAGGTCAAATCTGCGCTAGGCAATTTGTGGAATAAAAAAAAAAATCATTTCCGTTGCATTCGAACGTTGCAAACGTCAACGTCGTGACGCCATCGAGAGATGGTTGATATGTACCCGATAATGTGGAAACAACAAGCGAACAGTTGCGCAAGCGAGGACATAAAGCATAAATCATTGACACGTATGTTTATTTTCTCGAAGCTCGGAGCCGGAGGCCTGACCGACGTCGAAGTGATCGAGCTCGTGAAGCAGAAGTACATACCGGCGTACCAATTGGAAAAGGCTGTCGGCGACATGGAGCGCGGTGTCGGGATAAGGCGTTTGTTGATTGGCGAAGCGGCTCACTTAACGGACGAGCTTTACGATTTGCCCTACAAGCACTACGATTACACGAAGGTGTTGGGCTCTTGTTGCGAGAACGTTGTAGGCTACGTGCCCGTACCGGTGGGCATAGCCGGGCCATTGTTGATCGACGGACAATTGTATCACATACCAATGGCTACGACCGAGGGTTGCCTCGTCGCCTCGACGAATCGTGGCAGTCGGGCACTCATGAAGTGCGGCGTTACCAGTCGCGTGGTGGCGGATGGTATGACCCGCGGTCCCGTCGTCAGATTCCCGAATATCGTACGGGCGAGCGAGGCTATGGCTTGGATGCAAGACACGAAGAACTTCGACGAGATGAAGAGGAGCTTCGACGCGACCAGCAGATTCGCGAGGCTGACGAAGATACACGTTAGAATAGCCGGTAGGCACCTCTTCATAAGATTCGTCGCGAAGACCGGCGACGCGATGGGCATGAACATGCTCTCGAAAGGCACGGAAAAGTCGTTGCAAGCGGTACAAGCTTATTTCACGGACATGGAGATATTGTCGTTGAGCGGCAACTTCTGTACGGACAAAAAGCCCGCGGCGGTCAATTGGATCGAGGGCCGAGGCAAGAGCGTCGTTTGCGAGGCCGTCGTACCCGCCGATATTGTCACGGGTATTCTTAAAACGAGCGTCCACGCGCTCGTCGACGTGAACATTAGTAAGAATATGATCGGCTCGGCGGTAGCGGGTAGCGTCGGCGGCTTCAACGCGCACGCGGCCAATGTCGTTACCGCTATTTACATCGCGACGGGCCAAGATCCAGCGCAGAACGTCGGTAGCAGCAATTGCATGACCCTCATGGAGCCTTGGGGCAGCGACGGTATGGATCTCTACGTATCGTGCACAATGCCCAGTATCGAGATCGGCACCGTTGGCGGCGGAACGGGTTTACCCGCCCAAGGCGCTTGTCTCGCTGTGCTCGGCGTCAAGGGCGCCCATGTAGACGAACCCGGCGAGAATGCCAGCAAATTGGCGAGAATCGTTTGCGCTACCGTATTGGCCGGTGAACTGTCGCTGATGGCGGCCCTCACCGCTGGTCACCTAGTCAAAAGTCATCTGAGACACAACAGGTAGGAAAATTCAATTTATACGGACTTGGGTATGCGAAGACGTCGAGATACGCGTCGGTGTCGCCAAACATAGCAATTTCAAAGACGTTGAGGTAGTACTGGCGGATTGACTAATCAACAGAATATCCATAAATTATCGAATCTGAAGAGGGTAAAATATAATACATTCGAGTATAATAATAAACGTGATGAGGAAAATAATTATTTGAGAAGTGTACGTGATGATTGTGTATCATATTATGAAAATAAAGTATTAAAATAGCAATCAGATTTGACCTGAGTTGTCACAGGCCGCTATTGCATAATCTGGCCAGGGAGACTAGAGGTAAAGATCGACTAGAGGAGATTTTAGATGGGGCTGCGATTGTATGTGTCCGATCGACTAGCTCCGTCTACTAACCCCGTGCTCTTGGCGTGCTCTCGGTTGCTGTTGACGGCACATTCGTGGTGGAGGACCTAACTGTTGCGTCTACCTCGCCTATTTCGCTGTCTTTCTCATTGTTGCAAACTCATAATAGCAACGAATAATTAATGAAATTAAGCTGTGAACCAACTAAGAAAATAAAAACAGAACACAAATGTAGCCTTGACGGTCGTGGATTGGAAATATGTTTCAGAAAAGGGTATTCAGTTGATTTTTTTCTTCACCTATGCGAATGAAAGTTCGAAAAAAATTGCCCCATGCAAACAATATTACTCTTCATGTGGCTTGTAAATGCAACTGCACTGGAGAAAAAAAGGAACTTGTCAAAAAATTGCAGTTGTATTTGCAAGAAAAATAACTTATAAATTATGCTCCATTTTATGCTTATTACTCCAGGAAGAATGAAGCGTAAAGGTTATGTTTCTCGCGAACTAAACTACATGCATGACGAAAGAAATTGAAGGCTAACCCTAATGACGATTGATTGGGAGCAATATTGAAAATAATTCTACCTTGGGCTTTGAAGAAAACAATTTCGTGAAGATTTTCTCAACATTACAAAACACAATAATATTGAAAATGAGCCTCAAAGCGGAGCACAAAGACACATCGGAATCAAATTCTTTGATTATTCGTGCGCATGCGTTAAGTTTGGACTATTATAATTATTTGCGACGTTATCGTCGGGAGAGCTGCTAGTGGCACGATCTGGAACTATTGCAAGTCGGATTTTTTAAGACGCTGGAACGACGTATTGGCCTATGCTGTGTCCACTGCTTCTCTCTAGTCTCCCTGATTCTGGCAATATCAGTGGCAAACAATTTCGGCGCCCCAATTTCCGGTTGCTACAAAAGTGAATACAATAGTGGAAAACCGTCAGATTCTTAAAAATAATCAGATTTACACGCCTAACACTTGTAGTAATCCAATGCTCTGAGAAAAAAATACGCTTATTGATCTTATTTTCACGTAATAGCAAGTTCAATTTGAACTTCCGGTATTGGTTTTATTACCACTTGCTACGGTAAAGAGACGCGACAGCAAGGCAACAGCTGACTGTAGTCGTAACCTCATCTCACTCATTCGAATTTCCACACACATTTCATTTTTAACCGACATATTTCGCCGACACAAATTTTCCACTCTTTTTTACCAGTCGTGGCCCGAATACGATGCTTTACATTTGCCGCACCTGACATTGTTTTGACAGATCGACATTGAAAAGCATGGAGGTTAAACTCGCCTGAATGAGTAAAAAGAGACGGAGATAGAACCATTGTTGCCGATTATGAAACTTACAAATACAACGCCAATCGTTGGAATTTTCTCATTTTTCTAATTAAATGTGAACAATCATTAAACAAACTACACATTTTTTTTTGCATATGCTAAAAATATAAATTGTACAAGTCTCAGGTATGATCTAGTGGTATGACTAGTGCGAAGCGATAGGTCTACCTTAATCGATCCATGCAAAGGTGTTGGAGTAATCCGTCCTCCCAGTTTGAAAAAGTGGTTTCGAGAAAAACGCGTCTAAAGTTCTGCGAGCACTTAACG
This sequence comes from Ophion costatus, assembly GCA_951751655.1. Lineage (NCBI taxonomy): Eukaryota > Metazoa > Arthropoda > Insecta > Hymenoptera > Ichneumonidae > Ophion > Ophion costatus. The sequence goes on from OX632364.1 coordinate 3,981,464, forward strand.
ATGTTGAGTCCCCAATCGCAAATGATAATAAAATTCTGAAAATTTGGTGCGTTTTTGTGTGAAGTATTTCAGAGGTCGTGTAAAAATTTCACGACAATTAGAAAGCTTGTTATTGAACAATTAACATTCACAACTTAAATGTTGTCTTATGGAAACTGACTTTGCAATAAGTTTTTTTTTTTGACCTTTCAATTTTGTAATATCTACAACATACTGAAAGCAACGGAAACAAAACGAAGTTTATTGATAATTTTTTTTAAATTTCTTTTTAAAATTGTTCTCAACAAAATATTAATTTTTTAACAACGAGCTTCCTAATCGTCGTGAAATTTTAATACGACGTCTTAAATACTTCATACAAAAACATACCAAATTTTCAGAATTTTCTTATCATTTTTTATTTCAACCCCTAAGGAGGTTGAAGGTAATGATAGAATTCTAAAAATTTGGTATGTTTTTACATGAAGTATTCAGGAGGTCGTGTAAAAATTTCATGACGATTAAGAAGCTATTTATTGAACAAATAACATTCGACATGTTTCATAGGGACTCAACATCCTTAAATCATTGATATTTTTGTTTACCTTTAATTTGCGATGCCTGCATCATACGTTTGTCTATCTACGTTCATGTATTCTACCTCAAAGTATTTTTTGAGCCAAAAAAAAAACGATTTTTTCAAAATCCTAGAGTGGTGTTTCCCTTAAGAAATCAGTAAGTTATTGAAAAGTCGTTTGGACATTTGTTTTTGCGTATATTGACAAAGTTGTGCACCAAATTTCATCATTAAATATTCATAATTGAAGAAGTTACAATCTCGTGACCGTTGAAAGCAAGGGGCGCCACGTTGTACTCAATTTTGACCACTCCGTTGATGTAAAGCCAACGAAAAATGGATTTTTTTCTTAAAACAAATAATATTGACTAAGACTTGACTGAGCTCTGTTGTTATCGTGCTTCAATCATTTATAAAAATGTTTGACTTTTGTTTTGATTTTTCGAGAAAAAATGACATTATTATTAGTAACTAGTAGAAAAAGAGTTAAGGAGGTACGATCATTACTACGAATCCAACTTTCGGATTTGAAATTTTTATATGATTTTGACGAATACTTTTTGCGCCTGTTGCCAGAATTTAGGCTATTGTGACCGTTTAGTTTTTTCGCAATAAAACTGCAAAGTCGAGCACTTTGAGTTACCGAAGCACGTCGTCTTATGGAGACGGTCAACCGGAAATGCGGTGATCGTGGCTTTTCTGCTCACGTATCCAACTAAACCCGTTGGAAAACTGAAATTCGATAGATTAGATATGATATTGTAAAAAAAAAAAAACAAAATCAATCTTCATCGTGTAGTTAAAGCACTACATTACAAGAAAGTTTCAATTTCCGGTTGAAAATTGTCAGTACGACGAAATAGCACCCACAGACTTAGCAACGTCGAGAGTAACAGCTGATGCGTTTGGCGAGCATAACCCAGCTTTGTTTTGAAATTAATTTGAATAGAAGCCGCCACAAAATATGCAAACAACAATTTATGGAGTTTTATCATTTATCACATATCAATAATATGTATAATTATATTCTGCCTATCGTGTTAATTCCGCTGAGGTAATTCAAGCCTATTTTAATAGGTTTCTGGCTGATTTTTTTTGTCTTTTTGGTCTGTTTTTATGGTGGATATGTTGATATTATTATTACGAAGATTACTACCGAGTCGTTGACAATCTAATTTTTCAATTTTCATTTGTTCACGTGCTATAAATTCATCATTTACCACAACATTTGGCACACTTTAATCGATAATACGAATAATCAACATAAGTAAACACGAATCCGAGTAGCTGTGCGTAAAATAAATTCGGAGTCTTTTTGACCCCGTGGAAGTGATCGTACCTCCTTGAGGAAGCTTTCCAGTGTGACAGCCCGAAAAATCGCTGTTTTTCGCGATTTTTTTTTTTAAAGAAAAAATAATCTAATCGGTCTGGTTTTTTTTGTCTATTAATTGGGTATTGAAGAATACAAAACAATTTTTTAAAGATCGATTTATTTATTAATTAATATCTATAAAAATGATGAAACAATTGTTGCAGAAAATGCACTTGGATGTGGTGTCCACGTTGGGGGTCACAATTTTGATCTGAAACAAAAAACACAAAAAGATTATTGATCGGTATATAATTGGCTTTCGTGCTATGGAGGCTTTTTTTTTTTTTTTTTGCAAAAATGGCGCCGGTTTGAACAAAAAGTATCGATTTTAGCATTTTTTTTGGCAGTTTTTTTTACAAAAAAATAGGAAGATGTCAAAAAAAAAAAAGCTTCCATAGCACGATAAACAATGACGTTAAGAATATTGTGTAAAAAATTCAACTCGATAGCTTTAAAACTCTGCCCTCCAAGTTGGACACCGTTTTGAAAAATGCTGTTTCGAGAAAAACGCGTTCAAAGTTTCGCTGTAGCTGTAGCGCTCCGTTGCCTTCTTCCACGAAATGCTGTACAGTAACCGAAATAATCTGAATTTCGGCATGAAAATTTCAGGGAATATTCGGAAGAGTGTATACTATTCGATAAAGCAAAAAAAAAAAAATCGATTTTTTGAAAATTTCACACTGGAAAGCTCCCTTAAGAAGAAAAATGTCCGTCACCACTCAACTACTGTTGTCAAGATATCGTGTGTTCGCCGTTGTGAAAAACATAGTTTCGAAAGAAAAAAAATCGCTTTCAAAGATTTACTAGCAGTTTTATCGTAATCATAAATTCAATCTGCATGTTGAGCGCTATATGTTGGGCCGTAATCTTTAATTTGAGTTGCCTGAAGCGACGAACGAGTGTCCGTCATATTCACAGTACCCTAACCTCTTTAACCTTTGGTTGTCTATACTCGGTTCGCTTGTACGGACGAGAAAACACAGGACGCACGGTAACATGAAGTATTCTACTGAGTGAAGATCGTGAAACGTCGCAGATCCATTTTTCTATAAATTTCACTTATATGAAAAAGCTTATATAGATGAATTCTTGAATAATGTCGCTACATGTAGAAAGTCAAATCTGAGACAACTCGCGCTCGTCGAACATCCGATTCTGCTTACGTTTTTTCCGGATCCGATGCGTCTAGGCGTGTAATCTCTGTCAACATTTTATCCCTATCGTTATTATATCTTGGAACCAGAAAACTTAGTAACTGTATCTTTTACCTCAACTGTACGATAGTCTTTGCTGTTTTGGTTTCTTCCATGAAAACGTATCGACGGGCCCACTTGTAGTATTAAAAGTACGGTGCTGGCAAAAATAGCTTACGTCGATATGGAATATCACGAGCTGTTCGAAATTTGACGAACGGTTAGAGATTTCAATTCGTTTAACCTGCCATACATTTTATTAAATTCCTCTACTCGGCTAAATTCTGTCTCCACGATTTAACGGGGTGGTACAATAATTTTCGAACGTTTTCTGAAATCGAAAAAAGGCACAAAAACGATATCTAATAGCTGCAATCGTCACCGTTGACGTGGACAGAGCCCTCGGGGGTGGGGGGGACTAGGAAAAAATCGGTCCAACATAATTAAATTCGAATAATTGATTTATTCTATTCAAGCTGCACCCGAGCAAGCACAAGGAAATCATTTTATATAACTTGGACTGTTTCCTTCGTCGTAATTTCGTAACTTGTATAAAAAGCAGGTATTTCGTTACGTAAATTCAATAGATTTTCAAATTTCACAATTAAGGCACCTGCGGGCAAAGGCAATACTTAGATATGCCGCCCGATACACGACCAGAAGAACACAGGGAGATCGACATTTACAATATCATTGCAAATTTAAGGGGTCTTCTCACGTTAGACACTTAAAAAAGTTTATTTTCATGATTTTTTTGATAGGTTTATATTATAGATGTTGATATAAAAGTCGTTATACTTAATAAATACACCTTCGATATACATTTTTTTTAAATATTTTTTTAAGTCACTATTCATAGATGAAAATAGTAGTTGAAAAAATGTCCTAAAAAATTGTAGGTATGCGCTGTGGATGAAATCTCGGAGATGGATCATCCGAAACAAACAAATCAAACGGTTGTACATTCAGTATGTTAGTGGCTATAGCACATATCATACGATTTTTGATACATGCAAAAATAACAAAATGGCGGACATTTTTCGAAAAAAAAGTGTTTTTTCACCGATTTTGGCAAAAAAATAGTAAATATTAAAATGAAGAAAAAATCCTTCATATGCGGTGTAGCTATAGTTGTAAGGAATATGTGGTTAAACATTCACGATCAGTTCAATAGTTTCGAAGATTTTATCAACAAGCCATCGAAAAACGTTGTTTCGAGAAAAACGCGTTCGAAGTTCGTTTGGGTTACATAAATACATAAAAAAAGTATTTTTAAACGTACTTCGAAAGTATATTTATTAAGTGTCACAACTTTTATATCAATGTCTATAATATAAACCTATCAAAAAAATTCATGAAAATAGCCTTTTTAGCGTGTAAAGCGAGAAGACCCCTTAAGACGCCGATTTGAAAATCTGCCGTTGGCTCATGCAGTTGACACTATTTCGAAGTTGGACATAAAAAATGAAGAGGATTCCATCATAATCATCAAGAATTCTTAATACATAATACGTCAACCTTAAAAGCTGAATCGATGGTCATGAGAAAAATCCTTTAATTTAAAAATAATTAAATAAATGCTCCCCAGAATCCCCAAATGCTAAATAAATCCCAGTGAGCCCCGCCGGCTGTGAGAGAAAATTTCTGTCATGAGGCGGATCAAAACGTCGGTTAGAAGCACAATGCTCCAGGAACGATTCTCTCATATGTCACTGCAGGACGTAGAGAATGGCATTGTTAAAAAAACACCAGCTGAAAAACTGTCGGGCCGATTTGCAGGAAAACAAAACTAAGACGTATTTAATTAAGTACCTACTGAAAGTGAAGTTCAAAAACTGGTAAATGAATTAAAGAAAGATGAAAAATAAGTTGATTATTTTTTAAGGTATTCCAAGCGTTTGATATCGATGTTTACATGAACGTGTAATTCGAGCGAGATTCATATTTTGGGTGTGTTACATATTTATCGACTATTATATAAATTTTGTTTTAAAAAAAATTATTGTGAACATAACCAGTTTTTTGTTAAACTCTCCTAACCCCCCCCCCGTCAATGACAATTGCCGGCTACGTCAATGATTGTCAAACGAGTTTACCCGCCCATAGCAACATTTTCCCCCGTCTTGTCCCCGTAAAAAACGGCTTTTTCTGTGGAAAAAAGCCGTTTACTCCACGATAACATATCTCAGAAACTTGAAGTTACTGAAGGAAAATGTCTCCACCGAAAAGTTGTAGTTTTGTGTTAGCTTTCGAGCGGAATATTTAAAATAATTTTTACGTTCCGGTAGTGCTGATTTTTTACCAAAAAAGGGGGAAATTATTTATTGATTCAAAAACAGCTGTTTTTTGGCTGAAAAGATTACAGAGTCTTCCAGTATGTCTGATGATATCGCAAAAAAATTCGCCAGAGTGCCACGGAGCTAGTTTCCGATATAAAAATAGTATATTACGACCCTAGGCCCGAAAGTTGCCTCGGCCTTCATATCGCACATGCCAGGAAATCCAACATTTGGGCCGTTGGTTGTATACTATTGTTCTTGATCCTGTAGCCGAAAGTACGGGCCTAATTAATGTATGTAATTCCGTGCAATTAATGCTGTCATTGGTGCTGCTAGCTGTCATCTGTCGGCTGTCAGCCGGCCATCTCGTGAAATGCAATGAAGCTGTCGTTCTCGCAGGGAGGCGAGCGAAAGGGGGGGGGGGGTGCCCGCCCGATTTTTGCAGGACCGAGGCGAAGCCGAGATTTTGCTGGTCGGGGCGGGCATTGAAAACATCAAGATGAAATAAAACCAACATTACTAACATAAACATAAAATCAACGTTCTACATTTTTAGTCGATTTTAACGCTTGTTTTCTTTATTACATTCACATGAAACGACCTTGAACACACAATTATTGGAAGTGCAGTTGGAAAATTCTAAACGGTCTGTCTTCAATGCTGAACTTATATCGTTGGAAACTTTATTGCCCGAATCTTCATTGTTTTTTTTTCTTTTAAATATCGGTGGCTGAACAGCTGCTTGATTTTCGCTGTCCGAATCTTTAACGTTTTTTCTTTTTTCGGATGTTGAAGGCTGAACATTCTCTTCATTTAGAAAATTTAGTTTCATTCCCGATTTTTCCCAAAACAAGTTTTTTTTTGCCGACATCTGGCTTATTTTGATTCGACATTGGGATAAAGATTGGATTATTTCTTGCTGTAGTGAACCCACTTTTCACCATTTTATCTGAAAAGAAATCTATTATAAATAATAAATTATATACAGGTGCGTTTAATAGTTAAATGAGTGTATAATTTTTTTTACTTACTTTGAGTGGCATCAACATCATCAACAGTGAATTTTTCGTCAAAATCCGATAGATCAATATGAAAATCGGAATCATCGTTTTCAGGTACAATGGTCGGGGCGCAGGTTGATGGCTTCGAATGTATGTTTGTTTCTACAGTTTTTTGGGTAACGCCATTATATATCATTTTCGTGTTGTGCATAGAATTTTCTATGTAACCCTGGGCAATAATATTTGAACGCCATCTTCCTAGCTGCTTAACCATTTGCATGTTAGCACCAGAATCGGAGAGAAGCGTTGCAGACGTTCTGCGAAAGCAATGACCAGTGTATCTCTTTGGTTCGGGTAATTTCAGATAGGCCGCAATCTTTTCGGGGACTTCCCCGATTTTATGTCGTCCAATTGCAATTCGGGCCCATTTGCATTCTGCATACTTGATGAAAAAGCGGTCGCTGAATTTCTCCGATGGTCTCAATGAGATATATTTCTTTACTGTGTCGTAAAAAAGTTTCCCAATGACAAATTGCCCAGCATAGTCATAGTTATTTTTATTGATGGACACCAGATATTTATTCGTTAAATCTTCCACATCTTCAACCTTGATGTTCGTTATTTTATCACATCGAAGGCAACCGCAGAACCCAAATATCAGTATGACCTGTAAAAAATTCAATGAACAAATTGAACGGCACTAACTGAAAAAGTATTATTCGAGAAGGGAAAACGTAAATGACTCTTACCTTCATTGCTAAATACGTTTGATCCGGAGCCTCGTTCATAAATTTCATGATTTGGTCCCATCTTTAAACGAAAGCTTTCTTTGGTCTGTAACCTTTGGCATTCGTTTTTATGAGACTTTTCAAGCTCACTAAGTTATTAATATTGATGCCCTCTTTTACACTTAGAGTTTTTTTCAGCTCCAGATGCTCCAGATGCTCCACAAAGTTGGTGGTTTGAGCTTTCCTTTCAGTTTGTTGAAAATAAATAATTAAATTATTCTATTCAGAACTGGACAGAGATATTTTATTTTCTTCTCGCCATATGTTATATGTGTTGTAAACGAGGAGGTATCGATCAGAAGACTTTTTTGCAATTGTTTCTGATTGGACAATTATTTTCGCCTCTTCGACAAAATTCCTTAATATTTCTTCCTCGTCTGCGGAACCTTCTGATGAGGATTCTTTTTTTTCCGACACTGGAACGAAATTCTTTGCGAGACTACGACACGACTTTGACAGGTGCGAGCACAAGATAAAAGAATAACGTTATATGTAAATATCGCCGGCCGCGAAAATCCTGTCAGAGCGAGCGGTCGTCAGCCGGCCACGAAAAATGCTCTTCCCGGCCTGAAATGCGGCCGGAAAGTGCGTACTTTCGGCTAGGGAAGCAAAAAAAAATGGATTTGTGTGGTTTCATTTTTTTTACCCAGGAACCTCGATCCGCGCCACTCTAGCGATTTTTTTGCGATATCGTCAGACATACTGGAAGACTGTAATTTTTATAGCCAAAAAAAATGGCCGTTTTTGAATAAAAAAATAATTCCCCGCTTTTTTGGTAAAAAATCAGCGTTACCGGAGCGTAAGAATAATTTCAAGTCGTCCGCTCGAAAGCTAACACAAAACTACAACTTTTATGTACAGACATTTTTTTTCAGTTACTTCTAGTTTCCAAGATATATTAATTTGGAAAAAAATGGCATTTTCTAAAATGTTGAATTGAAAAATCGGAAAAAAATTCACATAGAATGCCTTTTAGTAGTACTTTGATACGACCAATTATGGGGCAGATCTGAGATGGTCGAAAAAAAGTGGCTGAATTGACGGAGAATCGCTCATGTGGAAGATCGAACATGTTTTCATGATTGTTTTTTTTGGTTCATTACAGATCATCAACGACAGTCAGTAACGCAGTTAGCTTGAGCCGGAACGAGGGAGTACATTTGAAGGTGCCAAATTCAAATTCATAAACTCAAGCATTCTGCACCAGCCCCGCGAATCAACGTTAGCGTTAAAGTGCAGATCGATTACTCGTAATGAAATTGCCGCCCGAGGGTGGAACGAGTGTGTGTGTGCGGGTGAAGAAGAAAAACAGACTGCGTCGGAGAAACTGTACGAGCGCTCATCGTCAACGCCGTACATTGGGAAAATTGTGCTTTTGTTCTATTCCGAAGAACAACTAACTAGAAACGACGAACTTGATCTGATGTACCTGGAAGCGAACAAGCGAAACGTAGGCCTCTACATCCCGTGCGCACATTTACATCAAGCGACGACGAATTTCAGCTGTAGATTTTTCCTTTCCATAGCGCGTGCTATATTCGTTGTATCTGCCAAACGATTTATATCAAACCAGGGAAGTACGCTCCAATTGCAACGCTTCTTATTTTCGCTTAGATCCGAAGACCAATGTTTACCGAACGAAGAAAAAAAAAGCGCATTAAAGGTGTTTGAAGTTGTTTTTCAATAATAAAATACCAGCAGCGATGATAAAAAATAGTTCAGCGTCGGAAAAATAAAAAAGACCGAAGAAGAAAACAGATTTAAACGGAGCAGCGGAAAAATTATCGATCGTAGCTGAAGCGAGGGCGAATTTGCTTTAGAATTTGTGTTGCGTCGGTAACATAATGTTTTAATGACTGTACAAAATGTATAGCGAGTATTGTTCGAGGAGATTGCGCAGGTGATTTCTGTTTTGTTTTAGAATACACAGAGTTATATCGTAAAAATATACAAATGGTAAATGGATTTCCACGTAGGAGTGCGTAACTGTATAATTGTGTATGGTCGATAACTTGCGTCGTTGTCGTTTATTTTGATATTGAACGAGTGAAAACAAACGAAGCAAAAGAACTTACGAGCAAGCTCGTATGTTACCAAATTTGATTCTTCATCTAACGCTGTTCGTGGGAAATATGGAGGCGTTATCGTGTGAGGATCGATGGGTGTAAGGCGCATGATTTTTCTGCACATCGCCTCTTTATTGAAAAAAAGAAAAACCAAAGTACGAAAATGTCCAATACAGTTTAAATGTGACAATAATTTAATTAAAGGTACGACAGTAAAAAAAGGCGAAATAATTGAGTTGTTTTCTTGCTTAATCCTAGGTAATACTGTAATTCATACGGCTAGTAATATTACGGGACACACGCTATGCATTAAATTTTTTTTTCATCGATTGATTCGCAAAATCAATGATTCACATTTTTTCGTAAGTCTCGTCGTAGCCGCACTCGATGCAGGTGTGAGTGTAAGTATCGTCGTCCTCGTTGTAAGTATCTGCGCCGAAGACGTGAGTGTGGGACGCTTTTTTCGTCTTGTCATACATTGAACTTCGGACCTCCATCCGCAATTGTTTTACCTGGAGCACAAAATTACTTCATATACACAAACAAAATGATTTGAAGTTTAGACACTGCGCCCGAAACGGGCAAGTCCGTCTCTTTGATGTCGCGCGATATACCTCTTATCGGCATATTCATTTTTCCGTTTCAGCCTCGTGGAGAAAGCTTCGTAAGCGAAACGAAACACTTCGGAAGCTATATACTAGTTTATTATTGACGCCATTTGTCTGAATGATATCTAATTTGAACGTTGCAACAGAACATACATTTATGAAAATTATAGCGGCAACAGCTAAAATTCGTTGGTCAAAGTTTGTTTATTTTTATTAATTCGTAGTCAAATATCTCCACTTGAGGAAATCAACCAACAGGGTTGTTACGCATTATTGACTCAGAAATTCCCTGAATTTTCCACGTTTTCCATACAGGTTTTGCAGACTAGCCAAATTAGGGTCAAATAAAGAACACTTTCTTTTCATCGAACATATTTTTTTTGAGTTAGAGAGTTATTACGTCTTTGTAAACGTAACGAACGATACGGGAAAATTATATACGTAAAAATAGCAATGACTGATTTTTGTGAAAAAAAAACAACATTTTTAACCGACTTAAAAAAACAAAGGAAATTCTCAACTCGATCCTTCTATTGAAGAATTACGTTGAACTGGTTAACATAATTTTTTTAAACCAAATATATGGAAATTTGATAAAATTGATATTTATTTTTCTTAACTGAAATTCGAAACATAATTTAAACATTATAAAGTAAAAAAAAGACATTAAAAGCAAATACAGAACCTGTTCTTGATTATACCCAAAGATTGGTACGCCGGTGAAAATAAACAAAAAATGAATATAAATACTTATCTATAATGATAATGATGTGGTTGTGTATCGACAGATCGAATGCAAATGTATTTGTGTAGCTTTACTTTTAATTTACTTTAATTTACACATGTAGCTTTGCAGTAAATCTGTTTTCAGTTTTTTAAATCCTCAATGTTTGGCACTGACATAACTTTATTTTGTGTACAATGAAGCATAACATAAATATGAAAAATATACGAAAATATTTATTTTTATACCGTTCAGCGTTTTTCGTCAAGTCGATTTGATTTTTCGTATCTCTTTCAAAAAGTAAATTGTGAGAAAATTCCAGAGAATTTCCAAAAGTTCCCTGACTTTTCCATGATTATTCCGGGAGGAAAGAAATTCCCTGTTTTCCATATGCGTAACAACCCTGACCAAACAAACTTCGCAAATTGTAGTGAGGGAAGTTTCTAGTTCCCGTGCTTCTTTGGAATTCACACCCACCAATTTTTAGAAACCGTACAATTTTCAACAAATTCGGAACCGTACAATCTGAATAATTTTACATATTTGTTAAAAGATTCATTCCTGATTATGTTTAAGGGGTTAGGCTGTTACAAAAATGACGAACACTCATTCGTCACGTAACGCAACTCAAATTGAAGAGGAAGATTCAACACATGGTGCAGGAATCGCAGATTGACGGTAAACTTATTACAAAGATACAACTGCTAGTAAAACTAAACGCCTTTTTTCAAAACAGTGTACACCCCTTCTCGACATCTAATGAACGGAGTGACTGGAAATTTGTGACACTTATTCAGTGTCGTAAGGGGCGAACGCAAATTACGTAACGCAATTTGGGGGGGGGGGGGGGGGTCCGGCCAGGCGTTACGGTCTATGTGCGTGGGAGGAGGGTCAAGGTTTGTGTTATGTCACGATTTTAGAACTGCCAGAAATAGCAACATTTCTGCATGACCAGAAATGGCAACATTTCTGCGACCGATTAGTGCCCTCAGTCCCTACAGGTGTGGCATCGTTCACAATAGATGAAGTGGAGGCTGTTATTATTTTGTGAAATATAATGAAAATGAAGAACCGTCATATCGCCCACGACTACATACTTTAACCCTTTCAGTCGTGCATTTTTCATCTGCACCGATTTTGATGAAAATTGGTACTCGGGGGTTTTCCGGGTCGCTGATTGCGAATCCGGCATTAGATTTTCAAAATTCAAAATGGCTGATCCAATATGGCGGACGTGAAATTCCAAATACTTCTTAATTCTTCTAAAACTTTGCACTCAGGGATTTTCGGGGTCGCTGATTACGAATCTGGCATTAGATTTTCAAAATTCAAAATGGCGGATCCAATGTGGCGGACGTGAAATTCCAAATACTTATTAATTCTTCTAAAACTTTGTACTCAGGGATTTTCGGGGTCGCGGATCACGAATCCGGCATTAGATTTACAAAATCCAAAGTGGCGGATCCAATATGGCGGACGTGAAATTCCAAATACTTATCAATTCTTCTAAAACTTTGTACTCGGTGGTTTTCGGGGTCGCTGATTACGAATCTAACATTAGATTTTCAAAATTCAAAATGGCGGATCCAATATGGAACCACGGATTTTAATTTTGCAGTCATAAATTATTTTGGTTGCAGAATGATCTCAAATCAACTGAAATATTTATTTCTAATGTATGTTTGAATGAATATTCCCGATAAAGTAGGATTTTATATGATTGAAATTTTTATTGTTACATTGCCCAGTTGGATCGACTATATCGGATCCACCATTTTGAATTTTCATAATCGAACCTTATATTCGTGATCAGCGACTCAAAAAATCCCTAGATCCATATTTTTAGAGGCATTGGTTCAATATTAGAGCTCTGGGATGATTTTTTAAAGGGTGGGACCGTAGCGGTCCCACTGTGACTGAAAGGGATAATGTAAGTATCAATATTCTAGAAAAAAAACATAACTTTATATAAAGAAAAACTGAATGAAAAATTTGAACGCGTTTTTCTCGAAACTAGTTTTTTCGACCTTGTACCAGCGAATACTCAGAAACTTATCGATCGATTTTCAATTTTTTTTTTTCATTTGAGATTTTTGTATTCGCAGTAACTAAGGTTACGCGTAGGCGGTTCTTTAAATTTTGATAATAACTATTTTTAAAGAATGCTTGAATACAAAGAAGAGCCTTGAAAATAGAAAAAAAAGGACAAACGGTCGGCATTTTGTTAAAATCAACAAGATAAATAAACGGGTACGCATAACGATAACTATATTTGTATAGATATCGATAAATTGTTGACTTTTTATTTACAGATAACCTTTCATAAAGATATCGATAGGACAACGAAGAGAATTTTTTTTTTCGTTGTCAATTCAAGGAATATATCTCGGTTCATTTTAAAGATTTTTTCACAAAAAATTGGTATCAATTTAGTTTAATATGTACTTCATAAAATGAGTATAAACCCGATTCTTTCATAATTAGTTGTGTCGACGAAAAAAATCGCTATTATTGACGACAAAGCACCCGTTACGGAACGGAATAGAGGGGGGAGGGGGTTATGGCCAGACGTTACGGTCCTGTTACGTGGAGGGAGGGGGGGTAAAAAATTGGAATATTTGGCGTTACGTACTTTGTGTACGCCCATATAGGAGTTTAGTCTCGACCGACGTTTTTCTTAATTTTTTTTCCATTAGTTATTAAGAATAATAATGTCATGTTTCCTCGAATAATCGAAAAAGTCTTAAAAAAACATTTCACGATAAGAACACGATAATAAAAAGACGCTCGCCCAAGTCGTAGCCAATATTATCTATTCTAAAAAGAGCAAAAAAAACGCTCGGTCAAATCGTAGCCAATATCATCTATTCTACCAAAGAAAAACTCGTTTTTTTGTTTCAGATCAACCGGGTGGCCAAAAGTCCTTCAAAAGTCCTTCACGAGATTGGTTAAAACGGGTGGGGGTACAAATCGAATGATCAAATATAGAATGACAAAGATTTCGAAACGGCAGAATTATGAACTCTCAAAATAACGAAGGTTAAATTATTCGAAATTTTATCTTTCGACCGATGCAAAATCGAATGACTATAAATCGAACCATTATTTATTGGAGAGCTAATTTATTCGAAAACGAATATTCAGATTGTCTGCAATTCGGAACATAAAAATACAGAATCGAAAAATGTAGAACACCCATATCTCCGAAACAGAAAATAGCGAGTGCCTAATATGCGTAATACCGTCTATGGCGAAAAGCAATATATCGAAACGCAAAATGTCGATGGCCCGAAATGTCGAACGCCGAAAGGTCAAACGGCCAAAATGGCGAACGTGGTGGAGCCCCGTCACGTGGGATGACTGCCTCACGATATTTTAGCCGACTGGCCGACAGCGCCATCTCGCAGGTTCACTCTGAGGCGCAAGTAACGTATTGCTCGATTCGCCATCCGGACCGTTCTACATTTTGACCCTCCGCCATTTCAACCACTCGACTTTTTGGCCGTTCGCTTTAATGATTTTCTGCATTGTGAACCATCGCCATTTTTTCAATTCGGAGAATTGTCGTCTCGAATTATTTGGTGTTATGCATACAGGCCCATCGACATTATGTTTTTCGACATTTTATTAAATCTGATTTTTGTTTTTCGCTATATATCAACTTCCGAGATGTTCATATTCGTAATTGTTATTTTCGACTTCCCAGACTCTAGTAAGATTGATCTATCTATATTCGAACATTCGTCATTTTCGAATTCGACATTTTGGCCATCTGCATATCGATCGTTCGACATTTTTCCCCCCACCCGTTATAACTTCTTTAATTACTAATATTTTCTATAAACCTTGGTACACAGTTTTGTTAATGTAACCTACAAATAAATGTCCTGACCTACCCAATACCCAATACCTACAAATAGATATGGCTGACTTTTCGGAATAAAAAAAAGAAACACCTTCTGCTTTGTTGAACGCTGAACGTCGTTCTCTTCGTTTGACCGGACACGGCCTTAAAGTCTATTTGCAAAGATTGTTCCATCTCAATAATGATAGATTTATTAAAGTTATATCGAACTGTATTAAACTGCATTAACGATGAAAAATGAAAACTAACACTTTATGAAATGCTAACCGTCTTCCATCGACCTTGGCTAAATTCAATACCAAACAACTTTGTCCTCTAGCGTATTTTTGTAAACATTCTTTTTTTTTATAACTCGACATTCTATGAAACCGAAATGATGGCATCGATCCTAATAAAAATAATATAGAATAATGATAAGCCAACGTTCTAAATGTGTGAGCAAATTCAGCTCGATAGTTGTAGTTATTCACAAGTTCTATCACACAGACAAATCCATCTGAATTATTTTTCTAAATATGATTTTCTGAGTGTTCGCAATGTGTAGATCACTCTGGCATGGAATGCTGAATTTATTTTCGAGAAAACAAAGCTTCCACGAGGAATGAAAAAAAGCTCATTTCGTGTTCCTCATTGAAGTAAATATTGCAGTTAACACGAGATGAGGGTTCTTTAAATTTTTTGAATCTTTTCTATCCACTGATATTTTGCTGCATTCTTCCATATTCATTGTGTAGATACATACTTTTTTATTGAATCTTTTAATTTTGGTCTCCTGTCTCTTGACTTCGCGTTTTTCTTTTTCTTCCACTAACGTCTCCTCCGTACCCCACACTTCGAGTGCTCGTTTCTCGACCTGCAGATGCAAATAGAGCTTCATCTCTCCCCACCTGACGTTGTGTGGATTTTTGCGAACAATGAACTTCAGGGCTGGCTCTCTCTTATCGAAGTCGCAATCTTTTAACAGGTATTCTTCCTTCGCCTCCGTCTTTGTTATCAGGGAATGTTTGTCGTCCTTGTCTCTGATAACGGAATCAATAAAAAGTTGTCAATAAGTACGTGTAATAGGCTGGCAGTTTTGTAATGAGTGAGGATCAACGAATTGACCGGCCCACTGATTCACGTGTCAAGGTTTTCCATCTCACCTGCAGGAATCGCAGACCGAATAATCGAACTTCTGCAGCAAGTAAGAGTCTTTGAACTGTTTCTCGCATTCTTCGCACGTTGGTAAGCCTATTAGGATCGGTGCAGGATCGTCAGCAATTTTCACCTTGAAACGTACATGCCGTTAGCAGTACGAAGTTGTTGCAGCAACGAGAAAAGTGAATTGCTCTCACGCGTCCTTACCATTTCCGCCTCCAACCAGTCATCGTCCTCGATGAGAAAACCACCGCCGCTGTCGATAACTTTCTGTCCTTGCACCTTAAGGACTCTACCCTTTGAGGATTCATCCCTATGCGAATAAAAGTGTGCGATTGAAGGTATCAGCATTCAAGATGTTAGGCTACTGTGAAAATGCCAAACGCCTGGTCGTCGCTCGAGGCAACTCGAATCGAAGAGAAAGTTGCACAGGGTTGTTACGCATTATTGACTCAGAAATTCCCTGACTTTTCCAGGTTTTCCATACGGGTTTCGCAGAAATTCCAGGTTTTGCAAATTAGCCAGATTAGGGTCAAATAAAGAACATTTTCTTTTCATCAAACATATATTTTTTGAGTTACAGAGATATTAGTCTTTGTAAACGTAACAAACGATACGGGAAAATTATATACGTAAAAATAGCAATGACTGATTTTTGTGAAAAAAAAAACAACATTTTTAACCAACTCGAAGAAACAAAGGAAATTCTAAACTCGATCCTTCTATTGAAGAATTATGTTGAACCGGATAACATAATTTTTTTAAGACCAAATATATGGAAATTTGATAAAATTGATATTTATTCTTTTTAACTGAAATTCGAAACATAATTCCAACATTATAAAGTTCAAAAAATGCATTAAAAGCAAATACAGAACCTGTGCTTCATTATAAACAAAAGTTTGTACGCCGGTGAAAATAAACAAAAAATAAATATAAATACTTATCTATAATGATAATGACCTGGCTGTGTATCGACAGATCGAATGCAAATGTATGTTTGTAGCTTTACTTTTAATTTACATTAATTTACAAATGGAGCTTCACAGTAAATTAGTTTTCAGTTTTTTAAATTCTCAATGTTCGGCACTGACATAACTTTCTTCTGTGTATAATGAGGAATAATATGAATATTGAGGATATACAAAAATATTTATTTTTATACCGTCCAGTTTTTTCGAGTCGGTTTCATTTTTTGTATCTCTTTCAAAAAGCAAATTGTGAAGAAAATTCCAGAAAATTTTCAAAATTCCCTGACTTTTCCCCGATTATTCCGGGAGGGAAGAAATTCCCTGAGTTTTCCCTGTTTTCCATATGCGTAACAACCCTGTGGCAACATATAGTACAGAAATCGCAGATTGAAGGTAAACTTATGGTTGCAACGATAAAACTCTTAGTATATCTTCAAACACGTTTTCTCAAAGCGGTGTACACGGTCTCTCGACATTTAATGAACAGATTGACTTGAATCTTGATACACTTATTCGGTGCATTGGTAGCAGTCTTGACCGGCGTTTTACTCCTTGACATTTTTTTCATTAGTTATTATTAACGAATGTTTTTTTCTTTAAAAAAATCGAACATTAAATGCAAACATTTTTTATTTCATCGACAGCAGATTAAAAAAAGCCCCGTCCAGTCTTAGCCAACATTATCAACTTTAAAAGAAAACTCGATTTTGTTGTTTTACATCAACCAGGGGGCCAAAATCAAGTATACTGTTGAGCCCTTCGAGTTCAAAGGTCCTACACGAGATTATCTATAACTTTTTTAGTTATTAATATTTCTTAATGAAATTTGGTACACACCTGTGTTAATTTATACACATGTAAATGTCCGAATGATTTTTCACCACTTACTTATTGCTGGGAAATTAATTTTTTTCAATAAACCCGATCTTTGATGACGAAGTTTGTATCGCTGGAATGCAAGAAAACTGAATTTCTTTTAATTGTCCCAAATTTCCATAGACGGCTTTGAGCTCCAAAAATCAGGCAAACATTTTTTAAGATTCATATTTAGCAATCTACAATGAATTCGCGATATATGATTTTGGATGATAGTGAAAATAAGTAAATGAAAAAAGAATTCGTCGTGTTCCAACGATGCAAACTTCAATTCCTTGATTTTTGGGTCATCATAGTATCGTGACGCCTTAAACAGCAACGAAAACTACCATTCCCGTGAATCAGCTCATTCTTGTATTGCTTTGTTGATGCGCTAATGACGAAAAGTACAAGCATACTTTACAAATTTCCTTACCGTGAACCAAAAGTAGAGATCTCTGTGAGAAAAGGCCTTAATGATGGTATTGAAGTTTGTATCGTTGGAATGCAACGAAAGTACATTTCTATCTTTTCCATTTCTTAATTTTAATTGGGATGTATAGTTATTTTTAATCGATCAAGGTCATGGTTCTCTAAGGAGGATAAGAAAAACAGTTTGAGTGGTTTTTGTAACCACAAACAGCTAAATCAATGTACGCAATGGAAGATAAATTAACTTTTGTTGCATTCCAACGCGCAAACTTTAACATGATCCCAAAGGAGCCTTGGAATAATATTCAAATAATAAAAAAACAAGCACCTCTATGGTTTTTTTTTCTTACTCTCTACATTTCCTACTTACTATGAGACCTTAAACGTTTGCCTTTGAAATCTTTCTTTTAAATGAAAGTTTTTTTTTTCTTCCGCCGAATTAATGAGCTTTCTATAAACTAGTGCTGTGTCAAGTGTAAGCTCTAGCTCTAAAACTATGACGTTTGATAAAAAAAATCTGAAGGGAAGAAAGTCCGGATCAAAGGAGCATTGAAGAGCAAAAGTTTGGAATGTTTTCAAGACTACTTCAGGTTGGAAAAATCTGCGAAGCGTAACATAATGATTATAACAGGACTAACGGTTAATAATTACACATAGTGGTATATGATTGTAGGCAGTACAATGATAACTTACTCTTTCGCGTAAGGGTGAGCAACGATCTTAGATTTTTTCAGTAACAAAGCGCGTTGACGGTTACGCTCGGCGCGCTCCTGATACCATTTAGGCGATTGACATCTTATATTTTCCGGGTTCTCGGCACCCGCCAATTTTTCGATATCCGCGGACATAGTTTTGTTTATCGGAACGTGAATTTATCGTGCAACAAATCAATACACTTGTTTATAAAACTATATCTGTATTAGGTATCAATAATAGAACTGTCGTATTTGTTGTTTTCACAGGCACATTTATGAACCTAACCAACAATTTTTGTATTTAAATATACCCGTTGCACGGACGCAACCTTAGTGATCGTGTAATGTAAAATTTCCACAAATGCAAACAAACCAATGTAAAAAACAAACAAATACAATTTATTTATCGACAGAAAAGGGAAAAAGGAAATCGTTACGAAGGCCGACGCATTTTTCATACGTGTATAGTCAAAGAACAAATATTACATGAACAACAGGTCTTATGGGAAGATTTGGCAAGATTTCTTGGGCGGATTTCGTAGTTATTGCCCCAGCCAACGAAAGCGCTGCCTGTTTCGAAGTGCACCAACCATCCGCAGGCGTGCTTGCCTCCACCCACCTACATCTCTTCCTATGCTAGACCGAACTAGGGTTGAAAGGGATGTCGCGTCCTGCCACGGTCTTACATACAGGTCTTGACACGACGGTGGTGGGGGATGTTCGCTTAGCGCCCCAAAAATTATTGCGACCTGAGGCCGCACGGACGGCGCCACAACTAGGAGTGGTTGGCGGAAATCGCGTACCGCGCGTGCGCAATATTAAATCATACCTGTTTGTACTTGTGCATTAGTATGAGGCACGATCGTCTTTCATTTACAAATTTCATTTACAAGTTCCAACTGAAATAACATGGTTTGGGGTATCTATACACTCGGCGTCAACGTTAGGATCATCTACCGGCACATTGTCAGCCTCCATCGGGGATGATCTGTTCGAAGAGCAATAATTGTTCTCAATAAACATTGCATCCACGTGGACATTCTCCGTATTGATGTGATAAGACGATTCGGTTCTGCTGCGATTAATATGGTGTGTCTCGTTATGCACTCTGGAACGTCGGGTGTCATTCCGTCTTAAGACTCTTAAGACGGAATGACACCCGACGCGAAACTTCGATGCGGCCCCGGCTTCCGACCGGTAGGGCAGAACTCATTCGAGCTTCTGCGCCCCACCGGCGGATGTCACCGCGCGCGTTCGTAGCCGACGCGCGCGGAGACATTGCGTCTCGCCTTCCACGGGCCTCGACGCCAGGGAGACTAGAGGTAATCTCCCTGCTCGACACGCTCCGCAACGCATGTGTGCGTGTGCGTGTCGGAGCGCGTCGCTGCAGCCACGCGGCGAGCGCCGCGCGCGGAATTCTCGTGAACTGAGCACGTCGAAGTTCGGGTCACATTTGCTCGCAATTATCAACAATTACACGACAAATCTAGATTACCACTTTTCTCCTAAGATATGCAACGAATTGCAGTGATTGAGAGCTCAAATTGTTCGTTTTTTATGTGGCTACCCGGTCTAACTTTTCTCTAAGTCGTGACATTAGCCAAACATCTGATTTTTCATCTTTTCGGTCTCGAGTTCCGCATGATAAGCCAATCTGCGTTTTTTTTTCTCAAATTCAGAAAATTTGAGGGGCAGACAGCTGTTTGTCTATCTATTTGACGTCGTTTGGCAAAGTTTCGACGGGATCTGAAGAGCCGTTTCAGAGATTTTTGAGTATCTATAATTCTGTTCTACCATACCGACCGCGATGAGGTGTCATTCCGGCTTAAATCGATTTGTTTTCGCTCCTACTCTCTCTCGCTCCTTTCCATCTCACTCGTTCTATCTCTTTTTAGCATGCTCTCAGTGATTTATTCCACCGCACGTGCTACGCGGTGCACAATTCTGTTGCTATTTTTTTTACAGAATTGACAGGCCTCGGACGTATTCTCGATTGTTAATACTGAATATCAATTCAAGTAGTTAATTAATCGTGGATTCGTGTATTTCATGCTATTCTGTTACACTCTTCGTTCATGAAAAATTGGCTGTTTACAATTGTGTGTCAGTTGCAACATTGATAACAATGCCATCAACTGGCAGATCGGCCTATAATGGATGTAAAAATGTTCCTAAGACGAGTCCCAAACTGAGCTTCCATCGTTTTCCTAACAACGACGACATGTAAATATATAGGGAACAATATTTTTTTAAAGATGTTACGTCGGTTTTGAAGCCAAAAAAGCATATTTTCTCTATTTAAAAAAGAATATATAAATTATTTTATTCAAAATGTTAAGCTCACAAAAGAGCTTAACAATGTGTTTAAAAAACTTCAACCAAATTTTGGCAATTCAGCGGGTGGGACCTGGTTTATGGAGACCCCTCAAAAAAACGGTGTACACGATTTCTCAAAAACTAACGCACCGATCTTTTTGAAATTTTGCACACTTCTTCAAAATACCATTGATTAGTGGTTGAACGAATGTTATGTTTTTCGATTAAAACTAATTTTACAAGGCTATACGTAGTGTTATTTGTACCAAAAATTGAACTGTTTTGCATACAAGTCCACCGTTTTTTTAAAGAGCTTCCGGAAGTCAGGTCCACCCGGCTGAATTTCCCAAATCATTGGATGAAGTTTTTTTTTAATTTTGTTGTGATTAACATGTTTATTTATTATTTAATACTTTATTTGGGCAACCAGATAACGTTCAAAACTCAAATTTCAAAACTAAAAATTGAAAGTTCAAATTCAAATGCCCGAATATGGATTCGAACCCTCGCGCGCGCTCGCCTGGACGCCGAAACTACTATAACATTGTTTACTCACCGTTGGACTTTACTCGTGAATATCTCAGCCAATTTTTGTCACACAACATTAACATAAAAAAAGCGATTTGCTTTCTTTTTAAATGCAATCTTTAAGAAAGGAGCTCAATATTTTTTATCGTCCCATGTATATATCCCGTCTTAACGTGGTCTTTTCACGAACCTGAATATTTAACAATTAACGTATTTTCGGCTATAAACAAGTAAAAATACATCCCAGTTTGCTGGTAAAATTTCAAGCCAAATTACCGAACTTTTAACGAAAA
Source organism: Ophion costatus (assembly GCA_951751655.1). NCBI lineage: Eukaryota > Metazoa > Arthropoda > Insecta > Hymenoptera > Ichneumonidae > Ophion > Ophion costatus. Next base: position 4,003,143 of record OX632364.1, read on the forward strand.
ATTGCGACTCTAAAAATCGTCTTATTTATACGGCGCACTAAATAACTCTAGATGCCTGACATAAACTGCTCACACGTGTCAATAATCTTAAGATTCCGTAACGACAATAGAAACAGGGGGGTACCAAATGCTTCAAGAAAATATTAAAGATAATATTTGGTAGCTGTGACTTTTCAGAAAAAAATGTAACGATGTCTGTATCTACCAAATTTGCGTAATTTTTTAAATTCCATTTTATCGTTGGGTATAATAATTGATTTTGCCTTATTTTTACTACGCGACACTATAATTTACCACTGACGCATAAGGGCCCTCCTTGCGCCCCCCCCCCCCTCCCCCATAAAATACGGACGTCTGCGGAAGGATTACCTCAGCGTAAGCTAAAATAACGCGCTGCCTCCTACCAAACCGCCCAAAGCTTGGTCGGTCAGTTGGCTATCAATATAAGCGGGACAGCACTATAGGCATTCGCTAGAGAGTGACAAAGGCGAGAGGTTTGCCTTGAACCTCTGTCATTGTGTGTGGCACACCGATACTTCGTCACGCAGTCTACCGGCGGAAATATTGACTACATTTTTCTGCCAAATTTTAACACGGGACCTGTTGTTCCATGTAATATCTGTTCTTTGGTATAGTGCACGGCACGGTCTTACATACAGGCAGTGAGACTGGAGGTAAGGAGTGGACGCACAGTGCTTACCAAACGTCCGCAAAAACGCAGCATATAAGGAGGCGCTGCGATCGTATGTGTCCGATCGATTAGCTCCGCCTACTAGCCTCGTGCTCTTGGCGTGCTCTCGGTGGCTGTTGACAGCACATTCGTGGTGGGGGACCTAACTGTTGCGTCTACCTCTCTTATTTCGCTGTCTCTCTCATTGTTGCAAACTCATAATAGCAACGAATAATTAATGAAATTAAGCTGTGAACCAACTAAGAAAATAAAAACAGAACACAAATGTAGCCTTGACGGTCGTGGATTGGAAATATGTTTCAGAAAAGGGTATTCAGTTGATTTTTTTTTCACCTATGCGAATGAAAGTTCGAAAAAAATTGCCCCATGCAAACAATATTACTCCTCATGTGGCTTGTAAATGCAACTGAACTGGAGAAAAAAAGGAACTTGTCAAAAAATTGCAGTTGTATTTGCAAGAAACATAACTTATAAATTATGCTCCATTTTCTGCTTATTACTCCAGGGAGAATTAAGCGTAAAGGTTATGTTTCCCATGAACTGAACTACATGCATGAAAAAAAAAATGAAGGCTAACCTTAATGACGATTGATTGGGAGCAATCCTGAAAATAATTCTACCTTGGGCTTTGAAGAAAACAATTTCGTGAAGATTTTCTCAATATTACAAAACACAATAATATTAAAAATGAGCCTCAAAGCGGAGCACAAAACATCGAAATCAAATTCTTTTAGTATTTGTGCGCATGCGTTAAGTTTGGACCATTATAATTACTTGAGACGTTATCGTCAGGAGAGCTGCTAGTGGCACGATCTGGAACTATTTCAAGTCGGATTTTTTAAGACACTGGAACTACATATTGGCCTATGCTGTGTCCACTCCTTCTCTCTAGTCTTCCTGCATACAGGTCTGGAAACGAAGCCAGAATTCAATGGAGTCGTGAGGCAGCGTTACGAGCTTCACCTTTCATTCCGTTCGCCGCCACCGCCGTCGCTACTATCGGCGAGTACCTCCCACCCACGGTCATCTGTGATCTCTCCCTTCGCCCCTTGCCATGTCTTAGACCGTGCCCCGTGCCATTTATTACTCCATTTTTTGTTACAACGTTCTCGATAACCTCTGTTCGCGTCAACGAGAATTTGTAGATTGAAAAATATTCATAAAACTGGCGAAGGTGGACCGTTGTTTCAGGGTATTACTGAAAACTCATCGACATGCCGAATGTGCGGTACGCACGTGTCACACCGAATGCCGGACGTTGAATAATAATTTTTCGACTTTTCGAGTACCAAGAGATGTCGAACAATTTCGAAAGTGGCTTGCGGTAATTCCCCGATTCAAACAATCACAGTTTGTGTACGAGAGGTATTTGTATATTCAACATTCCATGTGTTGCGTATTTTTCCCTTTTCGTCATCGAAAGAAACTCTGAATAAATTTCGAATAAAAATCCATTTCACTCGAAAAAGGTAAGTATTTAGAACATTTTTTTATTTTTATAGTGGTCTTCCAGCCATACAGGATCTTCCCCTTTTTACAAGCCCCACTTCTATTCTCTTCCACAATCCCCCGTCCTTGTTCCACAATTCTTTCTCATCTACCTATATTGCACCTTCGCTCCCCACCCCCCACACAAAAAAGGTAATGTGCATTTCGGATCATCGAGAAGAGTGAGAGAGACGGACGGAAGTTGTTATGTCCTTGTCGCACGCGTACGCGCCGATAGCAATGCCACTTAGTGGCGAAAATTGGAAACAAACGTGAATTCGTTAACAGTGCCTACCCCCACCACGGTCGTTTCCAGACCTGTATATAAGACCGTGGTGCACGGTCTTTCATACAGGTCTGACAACAGCGGTAGTGCGGGTAGGCACCCTTAGCGGTTCTTTTTTTTATTCTGATTTCTGCCGCTTGGTGCGTGACGGCAAGGGGAAGTAGTGCGACGGAGACAGAAATAGCTGTTCTGTCCTTTTTCTTCCTGACGCAACGCATGCGCCGTTTGCCCTAACTTAATGTATTGAACTGTCGTGTAAACTGCATAATAGAAACCAATAAAAAATAATGTGTTGATTAAAAAAAAGACGACTACTTTCATCTTTAAAAAAACTGAAAGCTCTTTGAATGCATTAATTCATACCAGCACATATCTGTTCATGTTGCGCTATATTTTACTTTGGGTGTTTATTGATGTAAGTAAGTTAGCGTTTTGTAAAAAAAAAAGCCGCAATACAAAACGGCTACGCATAACGATAGGTACATTTGTATAGATATCGATAAATTTTGGCTGTTTATCTACAGATAACCTGTTATAAAGATATCGATGGAACAATGAAAAGTTCTTTACTGCGTCATCAAATCAAGGCATATATCTCGGTACATTGTAAAGATTTTTTTTCCTAAACACTAGTATAAAACTAGGAGAACATATACTTAATAAAATTAGTATAAACCCGACCCATGTGAACTTGGCACCCGAGTATCTCCGATCTGAATTTTTTTTTGTGATTTCGGAAGGTTTTCGTTTGTAGTTGATTGTAGTAAACTCAATTTCGTTTGTAGTAGCGCAGAAAAAAAAATTACCATCACCAAAAAAACGGCATCCCCCGGAATAAAAATAGAAAACTTTTAGCATTTTATTTTCATTCAAAATCGTTTGTAGTTGATTGTAGTAAACTTTTTTTGTTTGTAGTTGAATGGGTTTTTTTATTTTCCAAAAAAACGGACTTCAAAAAATGAAACGACCTGTAACAATTTTTCGAGTGAATCCTAAATGCTAATTAACATATATCTGACATAAGGGATACAAATTAAAACGAAGGCATTACGGAAATGCAATATTTCACGATTTCTCTTAGCACCTTATCCTTTGCATACACCGCATAAGCAGGAAAACGATCTATTCTATCGTACGGTAGGATAGATCATTTTGAGTAGTAAACTAGATAACTACAAACGATGCCCGCCCTTCTAAAACGTTTGTAGTTGTTTGTAGTTCCGTCTTAATCGTTTGTAGTTGCAGAGAAAGTAATTACAAACGAGGAAATCACCTGTAAATGATTTTTCAATTATTTTAGAAGGATATTTTGGTTTGTAGTAGTAAACTAGGTAACTACAAACGACGCCGGCCCCTTTTAAACGTTTGTAGTAGTTCGTAGTTTCGTATTTATCTTTTGTAGTTGCAGAGAAGGTAACTACAAACGATGAAATCGCCTGAAAATGATGTTTCCACAATTTTTGAAGGATATGTTCTATTGTAGTAATGTAATAAGTAACTACAAACGACGTCGGCGCTTCTAAAACGTTTGTAGTTGTTTGTAGTTTCGTATTTATCGTTTGTAGTTGTAGAAAAAGTGACTACAAACGAGGGAATGACGAAAAAATATTTTTTCAGCATTGTGAGAAAGAAACGTTTGATTGTAGTAATAAAGTAGGTCACTACAAACGACGTACGCGCTTCTAAAACGTTTGTAGTTGTTCGTAGTTCCGTATTTACCGTTTTTAGTAACAGAGAAAGTAACTAGAAAAACGAGGAAATCACCTGAAAATGAATTATCCACGATTTTGAAAGGATATGTTCGTCTGTAGTAATAAAGGAGGCTACTACAAACGACGCCCGCAATTCTAAATCGTTTGTAGTTGTTCGTAGTTCCGTATTTATCGTTGGTAGTTATGGAGAAAGTAACTACAAACGAGGAAATCACCTGAAACTGATTTTTCCACGGATTTGGAAGGATATGTTTGTAGTAAAGGAGCAAGTAACTACAAACGACGTCGGCGCTTCTCAAACGTTTGTAGTTGTTTGGAGTTCCGTATTAATCGTTTGTAGTTGCAGAAAAACTGACTACAAACGACCGCCATAAAGCTAGCAGAGCAAAGTCCCCGAAATGGATTTAATGCTTATCAAAATTATGTGCTTTTTATGTGCTAATTGTGTGCTCCATTAAAAATGTTTGTGCTCTTATCGTTTAGCGGGAAATGAGAAATCAAAAGTGCTCTGTCTGCTTAACATCAAGCTAGCAGAGCACCTAATGATATTTTGCCATATGTAAGAATTAAACTACGTGATATTTATGTGCTTTTTATGTGCTTTACGAATATCGAACAGCCAAACCTCTATTTTGTTTTTTTCGCCCGATAATGAGAAATCAATAGTGCTCTGTCTGCTTAACATCAAGCTAGCAGAGCACCTAATGATATTTTGCCATATGTAAGAATGAAACCACGTGATATTTATGTGCTTTATATGTGCTTTACGAATATCGAACAGCCAAACATCTATTTTGATTTTTTTCGCCCGATTTAGATCCTCAAAAAACCCTCCAATGCGAGCATATACCATTTTTTGTATATTCTGAAAAGGAAATGTACCATATTTATGTGCTTTTTATGTGCTCTACGAATATCCAAGAGCAAAACCGCTGGAACGGAAATTACTCCCAAAACCACCCCTCCAAGATCCAAGCTACCCGCAAATACAAGTATTGGCGATATTTCGATATCGCAAAATCAAAGTAGTCCACATTTATGTGCTTTTTATGTGCTCCACGAATATCCAAGAGCCAAACCGCTAAAACGAAAATGTCTCCCAAAACCACCCCTCCAAGACTCAAGCTACCCGCAAATACGAGTATTGGCTATATTTCGATATCGCAAAATCAAAGTGGTCTACATTTATGTGCTTTTTATGTGCTCTACGAATATCCAAGAGCCAATCCGCTAAAACGAAAATTTCTCCCAAAACCACCGCTCCAAGACCGAAGATACCCGGAAAAACAAATATTGGCTATATTTTGATATCGCAAAATGAAAGTAGTCCACATTTATGTGCTCTACGAATATCCAAGAGCTGAACCGCTAAAACCAAAATTTCATCCAAAATCAGCCCTACACAGCCCTAGCTACCCGCCAATATGAGTATTGGCTATTTTTTCGATATCACAAAATCAAAGTAGTCCACATTTATGTGCTCGACGAATGCCCAAGAGCCAAACCGCTAGAACGAAAATTTCTCCTAAAACCACCCGTCCGAGACGCAAGCTACGTGCAAATACGAGGATTGGCTATTTTTTCGATATCGCAAAATCAAAGTAGTCTACATTTATGTGCTTTTTATGTGCTCTACGAATATCCAAGAGCCAAATCACTGGAACGAAAATTTCTCCCAAAACCACCCCTCCAAGACCCAAGCTACCCGCAAATTCGAGTATTGGCTATATTTCGATATCGCAAAATTAAAGTAGTCCACAATTATGCGCTTTTTATGTGCTCTACGAATATCCAAGAGCCAAACCGCTGAAACCAGAATTGAATCCAAAATCAGCCCTAACAGACCCGAGCTACGAGCCAATATGAGTATTGGCTATTTTTTCGATATCGCAAAATCACAGTAGTCCACATTTATGTGCTTTTTATGTGCTCTACGTATATCCAAGAGCCAAACCGCTAAAACCAAAATTTCATCCAAAACAGCCCTGCAAGACCCTAGCTTCCCGCCAACATGAGTATTGGTTATTTTTTCGATATCGCAAAATCAAAGTAGTCTACATTTATGTGCTTTTTATGTGCTCTACGAATATCCAAGAGCCAAACCGCTAAAACGAAAATTTCTCCCAAAATCACCGCTCCAAGACCCAAGATACCCGCAAAAACAAATATTGGTTATATTTCGATATCGCAAAATCAAAGTAGTCCACATTTGTGTGCTTTTTTTGTGCTCTACGGACATCCAAGAGCCAAACCGCTAAAACCAAAATTTCATCCAAAATCAGCCCTACACGACTCAAGCTACCTGCAAATACGAGTATTGGCTATATTTCGACATTGCAAAATCAACGTAGTCCACATTTATGCGCTTTTTATGTCCTCTACGAATATCCAAGAGCTAAACCGCTGAGACCAAAATTTCATTTCCGTGTAATTCCGTATTTATCGTTTGTAGTTGCAGAGAAAGTTACCAAAAACGAGGAAATCACGGGTAAATGGTCTTTCCGCGATTTTCGAAGGATATGGCCGTTTGTACTAATAAACTAGATACCTACAAACGACGCCGGCGCTTTTAAAAGTTGTTTGTAGTTGTAGTTCGTAGTTGTATGTAGTTCCGTATTTATCGTTCGTAGCTGCAGAGAAAGTGCCCGTTTGTGTAATGAACTAGTCACCTACAAACTACGCCAGTCCTTTAAAAACGAATGTAGTTGTGTGTATTGCTGTTTTGATCGTTTGTAGTTGCAGAAAAAGTACACACAAACGAGAAAATCACGTGAAAATTGTTTTTCAGCAATTTGAGACAGAAATGTTCATTTTTAGTAATAAGCTAGGTAACCACAAACGACACCGGCGAATCTAAATCGTTTGTAGTTAATTACTCCATTACTACAAACGAACATTTTCTTTTTTAATTGCTGAAAAATTATTTTCAGGTGATTTCCGCGTGTGTAGTTACTTTTTCTACAACTACAAACGATCAAAACGGAAGTACACCGCACTAGAAACGTTCTAGAAACCCGGGCGTCGTTTACAGTTACCTAGTTTACTTGCACAATCGAACATATCCTTCCAAAATCGTGAAAAAATTATTTTCCGCTGATTTCCTCGTTTATAGTTACTTTCTCCGCAACTAAAAACGAGAAATACAGAACTACAAACAACTACACCGATTTAGAATCGCAGGCGTCGTTTGTAGTTACCTACTTTATTACTACAAACGAACATTTCTTTCTCAAATTGCTGAAAATTATTTTCACGGGTTTCCTTGTTTGTCGGGACGTTCTCTGCAACTACAAACGATAAATACGAAACTACACACAACTAAAAACGTTTTAAAAGCACTGGCGTCGTTTGTAGTTACTCACTACATTACTACAAACAAAGATTTCCCTCTCAAACTGCTGACAAATTGTTTTCAGGTGATTTCGTCGTTTGTAGCTACTTTCTCTGCAACTACAAACGATCAAAACGGAAGTACATACAACTACAATCGTTTTAGACGCCCTGGCGTCGATAGTTGTTACCTATTTTACTTACTCCATTACTAGAAACGAACATATCCTTCCAAAATCGTGGAAAAATTATTTTCCGCTGATTTCTTCGTTTGCAGTTACTTTCTCCGCTACTACAAACGATAAATACAGAACCACAAATATCTACAAACGAATTAGAATCGCGGGCGTCGTTTGTAGTAGCCTACTTTATTACTACAAACTAACATATCCTTCCAGAATCGTGGAAAAATAATTTTCAGGTGACTTCCTCGTTTGTAGTTACTTTCTCTATTACTACAAACGATAAACATGAAACTACAATCCCAAACAAACGTTTTAGAAGCGCCGACGTCGTTTGTAGTTACCTACTTTATTACTACAAACGAACACTTCTTTCTCAAATTGTTGAAATTTATTTTCACGGGATTTTCTCGATTGTAGTTACTTTCTCTGCAACTACAAACTATAAATACGAAACTAAATACAACTACAAACGTTTTAAAAGCACTGGCGTGGTTTGTAGTTACTTACTACATTACTACAAACGAAGATTTCCTTCTCAAATTGCTGACAAATTATTTTCAGGTGATTTCCTCGTTTATAGTGACTTTCTCTGCAACTACAAACGATCAAAACGGAAGCACATACAACTACAATCGGTTGAGACGCCCGGGTGTCGTTTGTAGTTATCTACTTCACTTACTCCTTTACTACAAACGAACATATCCTTCCAAATCCGTGGAAAAATCAGTGCCAGGTGATTTCCTCGTTTGTAGTTACGTTCTCTATAACTACAAACGATAAATACGGAACTACAAACTACAAACGTTTTAGAAGCGCGGGCATCGTTTGTAGTCACTTACTCCATTACTACAACCGAACATTTTCTTCAAAAATCGTGGAAACGTCATTTTCAGGTGATTTCATCGTTTGTAGTTCTTCTCTGCAACTACAAACGATAAATACGAAACTACGAACTACTACAAACGTTTTAAAACCGCCGGCGTCGTTTGTAGTGCTACTACGAACGATAAATACAAAACTACAAACAACTACAAACGATTTAGAATTGCGGGCGTCGTTTGTAGTAGCCTACTTTATTACTACAAACGAACATATCCTTTCAAAATCGTGGAAAAATCATTTTCAGGTGATTTCCTCATGTGTAGTTACTTTCTCTGTTACTACAAACGATAAATACGGAACTACAAACAACTACAGACGTTCTAGAAGCGCGTGCGTCGTTCGTAGTAATCTACTTTATTACTACAATCGAACGTTTCTTTCTCACATTGCTGAAAAAATATTTTCACGTCATTCCCTCGTTTGTGGTCATTTTTTCTACAACTACAAACGATACATACGGAACTGCAAACAACTACGAACGTTTTAGAAGCGCCGACGTCGTTTTTAGTTACTTGCTCCTTTACTACAAACGAACATATCCTTCCAAATCCGTGGAAAAATCAGTTTCAGGTGATTAGCTCGTTTGTAGTTACTTTCTCTATAACTACAAACGATACATACGGAACTACGAAAAACTACAAACGTTTTAAAAGCACTGGCGTCGTTTGTAGTTACTCACTCCATTACTACAAACGAACATATTCTTCAAAAATTGTGGCAGCATGATTTTCAGGTGATTTCGTCGTTTGTAGTTACTTTCTCTGCAACTGCCAGCGATAAATACGAAATTACGAACTACTACAAACGTTTAAAACTGCCGGCGTCGTTTATAGTTACCTAGTTTACTACTACAAACCAACATATCCTTCTAAAATAATTGAAAAATCATTTACAGGTGATTTCCTCTTTTGTAGTTACTTTTTCTGCAACTACAAACGATTGAGGACGGGAGAACGATAGATCGTTTTCCTGCTTCTGCGGTGTATGCAAAGGATAAGGTGCTGAGATAAATCGTGAAATATTACATTTCCGTAATGCCTTCGTTTTAATTTTTATCTTTTATGTCAGATATATGTTAATTAGCGTTTAGGATTCACTCGAAAAATTGTTACAGGTCGTTTCATTTTTTGGAGTCTGTTTTTTTGGAAAATAAAAAAAAACCCTTCAACTACAAACGAAAAAAAGTTTACCACAATCAACTACAAACGATTTTGAATGAAAATAAAATGCTAAGTTTTTTATTTCTATTCCGGGGGATGCCGTTTTTTTTGGTGGTCGTAATTTTTTTTTTTGCGCTACTACACACGAAATTAAGTTTACTACAATCAACTACAAACGAAAACCTTCCGAAATCACCAAAAAAAATTCAGGTCGGAGATACTCGGGTGCTAGGTTCACATAGGTATAAACCCGATCATTTCATAGTTAGTTATGTCTATATAAAAAAATCGCAATCATTGACAACAAAGCATCCGTTATCTTACGGAATAAGGGCGTCCGGCCAAACGTTACGGTCCTGTTACGTGGGGGGGAGGGGGTAAAAAATTGGAAAATTTAGCGTCGCGTTATTTGTGTACGCCCCTAAACGGCGATTCGTGCAAAACAATCGTATACCGCTTTCTCTTTTGCTAACTCAGAGAAAAAAAAATCTCCCCGGCGGGGAATCGAACCCCGGTCTCCCGCGTGACAGGCGGGGATACTGACCACTATACTACCGAGGACTTGAAAGTTTTTCCCATATTTCCGCATTTAGAACGGGATACGATTATGTTCGGTATCGGCCTGAATAATACGCGTTTTTTGTACTAACGAGGAACAACAAGGAACCCTCAGGTGTCCTATTTCGATTTTGTTGAAACTTATATATGGTATGAAGCATTAAAAACTAAGCGACGCGTATTTTTTTTATCGGCGGAAAAACGGTTTTAAGGGATAAAACCACCCCTCGAAGAAAGGCAAATCAAGGAGTAATATTGCAGTTTTAGCCACAAGCAGTCGATCAATCGCAACGAAACAAAAACGAAAATTCTTCTATTCCGAAGCGACGCATAATTCACTAGAGAGCTATCGCAAAAAAAGAAAATTAAGCGGTGAACCACTTCTATATTTGGCTTTTTTACAAAGAACAAAATGGGGATCATTTTAAAGAGGGAAAGAAATTAAAGTTGACGTATTTTTGCGCATTCACCAGACAGCAAGTTTAAGGGGGTAAACCACCCCTTACATGAGTTTAATCATCACGGTCGTATAATCTGTATTTAACATGTTCCCGCTGATAGAAAATACTCCTAAAATGTATAATTTAATGTTTTCTGATGTTCTTAACTTATTATACTTCTCTTAAGGGTAAATTACCCCCTTGAAATTCCATTTCATTCGCGGCTTCAACCAATTTTCAACCTGTTCCGTTGAAACTACTATAATTCCATCGGTAATATGAATTTTATGTTTGAGTATAGATGTATGTTTCAATTGAACTTCATGAGTGGTGTGCAGTGACAGGAGGGGGGAGGTAGCTACCCCTTACTCATAAGGCTCATATATTCGAGTCAGGATGCTTTCGACTCCGATTCGGAAGCATTTTGTACAGAAATAAACTTGCACTTCTATCATAACTTGTTATATATTTTATTATAATACTTTACAGGATAAGTCTTAAGCTAAGGATAACCCAAACACAAAATTTATAATGCCGATAGAATTATAGCAGTTTCGATTAAACGGGTCGAAAATTTGTTGAAACCGCCAATGAAATGGAATTCCGAGGAGGTAGTTTACCCTTAAGAGAAATGGAATAAATTTGAAACATGAGAAAACATCATATTATAGGTTTTAGAAGTATTTTCAATCAGCGGGGATGTGCTAAATACAGAAAATACCATCGTCATGATTCGACTCGTGTAAGGAGTGGTTTTCCCCCTTAAGCTTGCTGTCCAGCGAATGTGCAAAACACGTCAACTTGAATTTTGCCCCCTTCTTAAAATGATCCCTATTTTGTTAATTTCCATGCAATCCCTCGACGTGTGGGGTGAAAAAAGGCAAATGTCGGAGTGGTCCAGCCCATAATGTTCTCTTTGCGATAACTTCCTAGTGGATTTTTCGTGGATTCGGATTAGAAAAATTTTCGTTTTTGTTTCATTGCTATCGGTCGATGGCTTGTGGGTGAAACTGCAGTATTACCCCTTGACATGTCTTTATTCGAAGGGTGGTTTCACCCCTTGAAACCGTTTGTCCGCCGATAAAAAGAAGTACGTGTCGCTTAGTTTTCAATGTTTCATAACATATATTAGTTTCAGCAAAACAGAAGGACGACATCTGAGGGATGTTCCTTGTAAGAGTTGAGAATTCGGAATATTTTGGAATTCTTGAAGAAGGAAAAGAAAACACTTTTCGCTTGCTAGAAATTAATTGGATCCGGTCGTTTGTCTGTTCATAAAAAATCGTATGTATAAAAAAATATATGAATAATTTTTTCGAATACTTTTTTCGATCACTTATCGAATCTGAAAATGGTAAAATATAATACATTTAGGTATAATAATAAACATAAGGAAAATAATTATTTGAGAAGTGTATGTGATCACTGTGTATCATATGAAAATAAAGTATTAAAATAGCAATCAGACTTAAGTTGTCACAGGCCGACATTTCATAATTCTGGCAATATCCGTGGCGACGATGTACTCAGGTGCTTCCGATAAACGTCAAGTGTGTGTTTGTTTACCGTATGTGAATCGTGTGTTTGTAGTGTGTGTGAAATGTGCATATTGTAAAGGGAGAGATGACAGAGGCGGCTAGCAGGTGCAACAATTAGTTGATTCAATCGATAATATCTGCTCGAAATGTCCCGTAACCTATATTTTCCATGGAACACACGTGACCGCGACAGTTTGCTTGTTATTTATCGCTTTTTGCACAGCTCCAATCTAATCGTGAACTATTATTATTTCCGTTCCAATGTTTGATTTGCACGGATTCTCTAAAGGTGCGGGTTGAATGTATTGATTTCGTGAATTAATTACTACCCGTGTGGAAATATTTTTCTGTCAAAACTTTGAATAATTCTGAAATGTTTCCAAAAGTCACTGATAATTTCTGAATTTTGTCACGTCGCGACCAATTACATACAATGTATTTTTAAGCCTAAGACGCACGATAGCGGCATTCTTATTTTTCGACGGATCAGAATATTTTTCTTTAGAATTAGGGCTACCACGGCGGAAATGTAGCCTACCGATATTAATATAACCAAGCGTTTCGCGTACCTTCCCACGCGAAAGAGTAGCGGCCTTAACGATATCGAGAACAAATATACAAGCGGGAAAATTTTAAACAGTCTCGTTGTAATCTGAACAGAGTCCGACTGCATCGCAGAATGTCCTTAAGACCAAAAATACACAAAGGAAACCTTCGGATTACAAGGATGACGGACACGTGAAGCGACACGCACGAAATGCGTGATGATATTCGTAGAGACGTAAATATATAACGACGCGACGATACCGAATTCTAACGACCAGCCAAGAGAGAAAAATCTCCAAACTCTTAAAATATACACTCGCTAGAAGAAAGTCCTCCGATCCAGGAAGTTGACCCGGTCATAAAACTGCGTTGATATTTCCCACGTGGACTCGCGGGCCTCGGTCAACAAGCCCCACCTCGAGCGTGCGTTCTTCCCGCCGACAAGGCCCTTTTTCCTCTCTGTATTTTTCCGCGCTCCAGATAAAGAAGCGCAGCTCCAATTCCTGGAAATAGAGCGACGAGCCTACGTCCTGCTCCCACTCTCTATTTTCGACCAATCAACCGAAGAGACCTATATTTAATGCCTTTTCCACCAATCCAAAAAGAATGCACCACCAAAAGTGCACTTTTCCAGAGTTTTCTTCTCCCACCACCTCAGCATCCCAATTTTTCCTACATCCTGGAAGAAGAAAATCATCAGGGTGTGTTCCATCATCGTTCGTAGAAGTGTGTTCCATCACCACTCGTGGAGAACAGTCTTCCGACATTTTCCATCGCGTTCAGATCAGTCTTCCAACCGATTCTCTTGCAATCAGATCGTAGTCTCGCAAAATCATCCATCGAATTAACTTCACTTCTTAATCTTGTTCTGACAGAATTCGAAGTGTAGTACCCGTATCATAGAGTTTCGAATATTATATACATCTTCGGGTTTTGACCGAAGTGTCGTATAAACGTTTAGTCAACTCTCGCGGCCTCGAGTGCGTAAGGTAGGTCGAGTGCTGTTTACTACGCGTATATATATAAATACTCTCAGCACCCCAAAGGTCTGGTGCTGGTGACCGCTTACCGAACGCTAAGCGTGGCGTCCGTCAACTAGGCCCTTATCTGCGAGCGACAACCGATATCCTTGCGAGCGAGCGTACCTACACACGGATACACCCACGAACATAGCGACCGATGTAAGCTACAAATTTCATTTTATGTTAATCCGATTGTTCCCCCGACTTCACAGTTATTTTTATTGTCATTTTTTGTATAAGTAACTTTATTAATCCAATCACTTATTTGTAATAAACCTTTAGTTAAGTTTGTACAAATTTGTCGGATTATTTCTCGATACCAAATCACTGCATGATTTCCTAATTTCAACTCATTCCAAGCACTACCCCTTTTTACCGTCATCCCGTGCTATTGCGCTTGTCGTAGGCAAAAAAGGAGGGAATCAAAAAAATATATGCCCACGTCCCTTCCCGACGTGACAATTTTCTCTGAAAATTCTTAATAATCTCGGAATAACTCTTCGAAACTCTGAAATACTCTGCAAAATAAACTGAAAATTCTCTAAATGTCTCTTGTATTTGGGACATCGAATCAGATTTTTGTTATGAATTTTTCATAGTTTTTAAAATTTAATGTCAATTTTTTTCGGGGATTAAGAAAAAATTTCGATATAATCTAATTTATTCTAAACATTTCTAAAAAAATCTTTGATCATTACTAACATTATTCTGATAAGTTCTGATAATCTCTAAGAAACTTTGAACAATTCTGATGTTCACTGAAAATGGTCTAAAAATATTATGACTTTTTCTTAAAGTTAGGACATGCCATCGAATTTTTTTCAGTTTTTTTACAGGTAATTCAGCGTTGATAAATATTTTTTTAATTTCCGGATATTTATATCCCAGAAATTGGGTAGATCAAAAACAAAAATTCATATCTGAGAATTTCTTAGGAATTATTTTTCTTCTCTTTTTCAGTCTTATTGGTTTTACAAAATAAACATGTGTACATGGTTTTATGACTATTCGTGGAACGTGTTTAAATAATATCGATTTATTATATTATATATATATTATATAATAAGAACATTTTTTGTTTCTAAACCTCTGAAACGAAAACAAAAATGAACGAATAGAAATTAAAAATAAAAAAAAATGTTTAAAACAAAATTATATAGTACTGTAGGATTGTAACGCTAAAGATAATGCTTTTATCTTAACAAATGATATTATTGAAATATTAATAACGCTTTTATTTTTATGAACTTTCGTAAATGTCCATAAAAATTAAATGAAAAATAAAATGAAATGAAAAGTTTGTACTGAAAAACAAATTAAGAGCAATCCCAACCCGCTGCCCCTGTTTCAACTTATTTTGATTGTTTATTAATAAACGACACGAGTGTTCGAAAAAAACTAATCGTACGTTCATTTTTTATAGCGAAGAAAACCTAGTTGTAAAGTTAAAATCACATTCTGATCAAAATTGAAGTCGTATTTTATCGAGAAAAAATTTTTTTGCTACCGGAACTAAGGTTTTTTTGCTCTTAAGCTTCTTAAATTTTTAAGTAAAATGAAAATAATACTTAATTATTCGCTAATTTCGCTATCATCGTTTTCTTTGGTTGCTTTAAGATGCTTTATTGCACCAGTGATCGCCCTCCCCAAATACGTATTAATTTTGCTGATTTCGTGCCAATATAAAGCACTTGGATAGTCGCGTGTTTAAAATTTTTTTTTCAAATGGCGAGTTATAACGACCACTTTTTCCGCTTCTAGAAGCGGCTTCTTGACATTTTTTTGTTGCCTCACGCAACGTTTGGCCAAGGTCTTATATCCCCATAGAGCGAACGCGAGCGTAGTTATAAATATGCTAGCGTCTTTCGCGGTTTTCGCTCTTTCGTAAGCTTCCATCTTGACGCAACAAATACTGCCCAAATCGACGAATTCCGAGAATTTTGTGCTCTTAGCTGATGGTCGAAATATCTGCGGTGGTCCTGGTGAGCACTCGCGAGAACTTGAAGGTTCTGTAGCATAGTGTGCTTCTTCCGCAATTACGAACCGGGCTTTTATCAACGCCTTTAATTTTTTATTTTCAACTCTCAATTTTTCATAATCGCGCTCGAGCTTACTACTACCAGCCTGAAACAATAATACGTTTTTTTTAAATAGCTCTTCTCGTGTTGGAACTTTAAATTTCCGTAATTTCCCATATTAGGATTGCTAAGATTACAAAGTATTGCTCGTCTTATTTGTTGAACTTTTCAATTACTATCATCACGAACATGAAAAATATCATACTGTTCTGAAATGTCAGTGAAATCTTAATGTATACTAGACTTCATACTTTATTGAAATACGCGACTATTACTTTAAGTTAGTGTCGATACAGTCAATGGTAAATTTACGTTTCTAAAAAAATGGACACAATATAATTTCTCATGAAAAAAAGTGTTTGAAATAATTTAAAAAAATATCATGAGAATTATTAAATCTGAGAAATAACAATGCGATCTTTCAGCTCAAGTTTCTCGTCTTTGTAAAATTTAAGTGCTAAATTAAAAAAAATTCCACTAAGTAATCATTATAATGATAATACTAATAATTATATAATTCCAATTAATAATTATATAATATCAGTGATAAGATTGAGATACCTGAGAGCAATCACAGCCAGCTGCACCTCTTTTAACCTATTTTGATTATTTATTAAGCAAGAAAACGAAGCAAGAAAAAAATCTTAGTGCCGATGGTGGTAGATTTTTTCTCTTCAAAATACGGCGGCAATTTTTACTAAAATGTGATTTTAATTTCACAAATAGGTTCTCTTCAATGAGAGGAATGGATGCATGGTCAGTTTTTTTCGATCATTTGCTTCGTTTGTTAATAAACAATCAAAACAGGGTGAAGCAGGCGCAGCGGGTTGTAATTGCTCTTAACGGGTCGAAACACAAGTTTCTGCGATTCAGCAGTTATTTCATAAAATTGTAAATATCATTCCAGATAGTCATCTTGAACATAGTGTATGCCTCAAGATAGTAGAAATGTGTTAAGGAACTGATTTTTCAATTTATATATCTCTAACTGAAAATGGTAAATTTATTTCAGCATTAGCCAAAATTCATATATTAAAAATGTGAATAAACATTTTTATGCAGTTTCCAAATCAAAACAAAATGTGTTTTTACGGCAACTAGCTTTTATTGAGAGACATACGAATACCCGATGACCATTGGAAGTACAAAAAAACTCTAGTATGCTACTTCCACGGACAAAAATTAATTATTATGACCATGCCCAAAACTCAACTTCTAAATAGGAATGAATGAATGAACGAATGAAAATTACTGTACCTGTTTTGTCTCATCATTTTTTGAAGATCTAGTTTGGTTGCTAGTTTCTTCTATTTGATCATTTTCAAATTCTTCTTCGCTTTTGTGCTGAAATGATATTCAACGAAAGCAATAAAATATCAGTTATTAAAATAATATTCACACAAATTCCTGAAAGGACCAATTTGAATCATTTATAATTTATTTGATCGCTCATCCGTCGTACTTCTAAGAATTTTTTTGCACTATCCTGTGTTCTTCTGGATTTTTTCCGTTGCGTTTTTTCCTTTGTCTGCTTCTAAAAAATACATAAAATAAACTGTGTATAAATAATGTTAATATTGATACAGTAAAATGTATCTTTTCCATCTGAATGTACATCTCATAATTTTGATTAATGAGGGACTATGTCTGCGAATACTTTTTTTTTACAAGAATTCTCTTCAAATAGATAATACTTTTACTCAACATGTTTACTCAACGACCATGGGAATTTTGCTAGTATGATACTTGCACGGTCCAAAATCAGTCATTATGAGTACATGTGCAAAACTTTACTGGTAAATATTGTAACCTGTTCCGTCTCATCACTTTTTGTAGATTGACTGTCTTCAGTTCTTTCATGAGGATGTTCTCCGCATTTCTGCTGAAATATTTTACCAAAGTATTGAAATATAAGTCTTTAAAATAATATTCACGCGTTTCAAAAATAATAAATTTAAAGAATTAAAACTTTACCTGATCATACTCTTTTCGCCGAGCTTCTAAAATTTTCCACGATACTCTTTGTACTGTTCGACTTGCTTTTCTCCATATCTTTTTTCTGGTTCTAAAAAATAAACAACACGTAACTGCATATGAACAATATGAATATTAATAGTAAATTTTATATTTTCCATCTGAATATACTAACAATCTTTCTTCCAAAAGGTTTATTTCACGTTAAATTGAAAATTAAATTAAATTGAAATTGAAATATAAAAATAAAAAATATATATATTTTAAGCGTAGTATTGGAATTATGAGACATTATGATAAGTAGTCAAGTATAAGCAAAGTATGTATAGAAACGAGAATAAAATCTGTGGCTCTTACTGCATGTCAAATATAATTGTGAATGCATTTGTGGAAGCTTTGAAGAAAATCTTACAGCGCAATACTAAATTAGTTTCTCATTGACGATTAAGTACATGATTTTCATTGGTTACAAATAGTGACTGCAAGTACCTTTTTTTCAAAAATTTTCTGAAAAGAAGTACCCGCAGTCATAATTTCGAATCGATAAAAATTACACATTGTATTATAAATGGAAGACAATGTTTTTTATGTATTTGATGTAATCAGCTAAAACTGTCACTAATTTTACATTGTGATGTAACATTTTATTCAAAATTATAGGAAAGGATTTTTATTGCTGCAGAACCAAAATTCGAGTTTTTACTGCGCCGCACTGCGGAACCAAAATTCAAGTTTTCACTGCGCAGCGCTGCGTTGTCCAGAACACACCCATTTTATATACTCTGTTTATAACTAACTTTACTGACTCTGTTCAGGAGTCAGTAAAGTCATAGTCAGAAAGCGCAGTACAAAATCGACAAAGGTTGTAACTTCACAATTTCTAGCTGATACTAATATTTATTTAATTTAATTACCTTCTTCTTCTGTTTTGTTTCCCTGGCCTCTTGCGCGTATTTTTCCTTTTCTGGTTGGTTATTTGTTGACTCGTCAAGATCCTCTTCATCAATAATATCAGACTTGTTCAATACAGGAGACCTGATTCTTTTATTTTTCATTATGTTTTCGATTTCTTGTTCGCTTTCTGTTGAAAAGAATCCAATTTGTGTTTATATATATATATTTGCATACTTATATATTAGTTTAACAAATAAAAGATCTTTTCGATTATTTTGTAGATACCTTAAAAAAACAGTGACATGATATGAAAAAAAAAATTTGTACGCATGCAGATTTTACTTTATATATATGTTTGTAGGATATGTATATTTTCAACTGAATTAATTCCAACACTATTTTGAAGTAAATAATATTTAAAAAAGAAACAAACGAACATAAAAAATCCTTTTTATCTTAAAAATACATTCCTATTGTCACATACATACCTCCTACTGCCAGTATCGAACGACATTCTCCTTCCATTCTCCCTCAAGATAAACAAGTTATTGGGATTGCGATCTTCCAAATATGTTTCAAATTCGATAATATTTTTTGTTTCCACTATCCGATTGTCGTGTTTCACTCTGATGAGTGCCAAAGTCATATTGCATTTGATTTTTATTAAGTTCTTTGGCTTCTTGTTGCACTACCACGTGTTGAATATGTACCGGTACCGGCGACTGGCGTCTGACCACGAGGGTGCCGAATGTTTTCGGCTTCTTTGTTATTGACGCATGCACGTATGATGTATAGATATATACAATGAATTTCGAAGGTTATATATATATATATATATATATATACAGTTCTACGGCTGCAGCTACTGCTACTTTGTTTTCACTGCGCAGCTCTGCGCGCGTCTGCGCAGAATCTATAGCGCAACAAGTAATGAAATTTCGGGTCCGACACGCATACCGTGTCTACGCGTTCAGTATATACGATCAAGAAAAGTTGATTTATATTCGTGTTCTCGGTCTTCATTTCGATTTATTTTTTCTGTGCATCATGAGAAAAGGAGGCTACAAACGAAATTTGAATCCAATCAGTGACGACCCGATACCACGAAGTACGCTTTATAATGCGCGAAAACAGCAACATTTGCAAGTAAGTTATTCTCACCTCTTACAAATCTAAGCAATTGGGACGACGCTTTCTGTACTGTGAGCATTACGGCATAGCTTATTATGATCATCAAACGCATCCAAGTTTATGCTTTAAGGTAGTACGTGCAAAAATCCACACGAGGCAGAAATGTTTGTAATTTTAACAAAATATTTTCGAGGATATCTTGCTTATATGGTGTTGAAATTTCACGTTCATTGATCGTACGGTTATCACAACATTTATTGTTAAAACTTGCAATTTTTCGATTCCGTCTGCGAAATTTTATATTTGTTTATTCATTTCATAAACTGTAGTGAAACTGTAGCAAAGGAAAACACTTTTCTAAACACTTAAAAATTTCTGAAAATTCCTGAAAGAATAAGAGAAAGGCGAACATTGCTATAAAAATTTTAACGATGGTAGGAAAATAAGAAATTACTATATATCAACAGATTTTTTGGTTTTGGTATATAAATTTGATGTAAAATTGTTTGGATGTGCTGTTGACAATTTCCGATTAGTGGATATTTTTTCAGTGTATAACGTGAAATGCACTTTTTATCGCACTAAAAATAATCTAAAGGAACCTACAGAAACTTTCTAAAAATTTTCGAATATATGTTTAAAAATTTTACGAAAAACACAAAAATGTACATAATATACAGTAATATTTTTATTGGCATCAATCATTTTGCTGAGCTACGTAGTATTTTTCATAGTATACAGTCGTTTTTTTCTCAGGATGAATTTATACTATATTTTTATTTGCAATTCTTTAATTTCTATAAAATATTAATTAATGAATGGGTAAATTTATCTTCGTTCCATGATTGTTTAGACTTTACTTTTTGAAGGCTTGAAAAGAAAGTTTAGAAAATTACAAAATGTTATTCTCGTCAGGGTATTATCACAGTCAATATCATTAAAATATCATTAAATATCAAATATCAGCTTAAAAATTTCTATTTCATTTGGAATCTGCAATTCCTAGAAAATTTCTGCTAGATTGTTATAATTATTTAAAGTTACATAAAAATACAGAATTTTTCCCATGAATCGGACGTTTATTGATCCACTTATAAGAATCGATTTTTTCAGTCTGACAAGCACAGGGATTCCTCAACTTCACGTTCATCTTGGTGATCCTCTGACACAGATCTTGAAAATACAACTGCAGAAAGCGACAGTATAGAGAATAATATGAATGTGGAATATGACGGTCGTCATCTTGATGTTCCATTCGATGATATCGACGAAAGCGATCTTCAATTGGGTGGACCGGACGTATGGTTTAACGTAAGTTAAATAGCTTATCATTGAGGAAATTTTCATTCCCATGTAATTGTGCAATAAGGGCTAATACCATCTCAGTGGCCAAAAAGAGCTACATTAAAAATTTGTACAGCACTGTCCCAAATATTATGCAAAGCCTTTCATTCGATATACTTTTGAACACTTGTAATGCTTTTCTAAATATATTTATTCAAAGATTATGGTAAAAATATTAGAGGTGATCAACGAAAGTTTTGTTATTGGGTATAATGCTGCATAATCGGTATAAACCGTTTCAATTTTTCATCCAATTATAAGTTAAAATTACCGTCAATTGTATAATGAAATGAGTATAAAACTCGGTCAAAAATGTAGTATTAGGACGCGTAAAGGAATAATTTCTGATCAAAGAAAAAAAACATTTGTTAATATAGTTTACAGTATAACATAAAATTCGAGCATACCACTAAAATAATATAGTTATCTGAAAGTTGAGTTGTTCGCTTTTTCTGTTGAAAACGTATTATGATATATTTTTGTACATCCTACACTGTTACGGTGAAATGTAGGATCCGACAAATGTAAATTTTTAGAACAATTTAGAATGGCATTACCTCTTAACATCACTAGTTATATATATTCATAGGTTGATAGGTATTTGTATATATAAATATAATACTATTGATTGAAAAATGTATATGAATATAATACCATTATTATTTTTTCCAGGCAGAAGACGCAGAACAAATTGCATTAACGGATTTCCCTACTTATGACTTTTATGTAAGAATACTGTTTAGATAAATAAATTTAGCTTCGGTATGTTCAATTATAACCATATTATTTTCTAATTAGGGGATCGATGATGATGAGGATGATTATGAGTTACCTCTAAACTTTGAAGAAAAATTATGCGAGTATTCACCAACTACCATAGGAGAGGCTGTAATGATGGCATTGTCCTTAGGAGCTCAACACTCTCTGACGTGGGAAGCGATTATAAGCATTTTATGCCTGAATAATAGTGAATGGAGTCTGTTTCACGTCCGAGCACTATCGTCAGTGCCTCAAATTGAACGATTGTGTAATTGAGACGAAGTGTGGAAAAAAGGGGATTATTACCAACATCGGTTTTTTTCCACATGGGGCAAAAGAAAAGATCACTCTTTTCTACCGTGAAATACTGCTTGATGGACTATTTCTTTCGGCGACACATGTAAATATTACGCATATTCAGCACTGTTCTATTAACAATAATCTACGATATTGCAATCCGAACGATTTGTTAAAACCAGGGTTTCTGGTTACAATCGGAGACACGAATGTATTTATATCAATCCCGAAAGGGTGTCATGGTGATTGAAATGCATTTGTCAAAAATGTACATAATTGAATAAAATTTCGGTGAAAGTCTGAAAAAATGCTGAAGAAAATTTGATGGCGTGTCCTAACTTCAAGAATTCTGATGTACACTTTTCAGTGTACATCAGAATTGTTCAAAGTTTCTTAGAGATTATCAGAACTTATCAGAATAATGTTAGTAATGATCAAAGATTATTTCAGAAATGTTTAGAATGAATTAGATTATATCGAAATTTTTTCTTAATCCCAGAAAAAAATTGAAATTAAATTTTAAAAACTATGAAAAATTCATAACAAAAATCTGATTCGATGTCCCAAATACAAGAGACATTTAGAGAATTTTCAGTTTATTTTGCAGAGTATTTCAGAGTTTCGAAGAGTTTTTCCGAGATTATTAAGAATTTTCAGAGAAAATTCAGAACTTATCAGTGACTTTTGGAAACATTTCAGAATTATTCAAAGTTTTGACAGAAAAATATTTCCACACGGGTACTGTATTTAGCCGGTAAGGCATGCAGAGTTGTCGCGGACGTCGTTCTGTATGTCTATACTACACCATGTAAAAAAGTCAATTTTCTTTCTAATGAGGAAACCAAACCGACAAAACCCGTTACCTTTGCTGTTACACGATTCTATGTAGGGATAATGAGTGAACAGTCGAAAAGGATAGTTGCCGATCTACCACACCTGTCCGTATAGCGCGGCTGTTTACCGCCGCTACCTGCCTGCGTCCAAGAAAATAAAAGTTTTTACTCTTTAAATGCTGTAACTTTAACAATTTTTGGATTCTTTTAATTCTGTAAAGCTAAAAAATATTCCTAACCGTTCAGGCTAATGGAATAAAAAAAAATTTATGAAAAATTTCGAAAATTTTCGCATATATAAGGCCTTAAATAAGTTGTCTTTTTACCACTCAAGTGCACCACTTGCGCCACTCAAGTACACTGAAAATGCCGTGCAAGGTCTTGGCGTGGTTAGGGGAAAAAAACTCGCCGCAGGATTTCGACTTCCCAACTCCTCGATTCGCAAGTTTAAAACAATGAAATTGCTTAGTCGGATGGCAGCTATTGGCGATAGTATTTTCTAGATCAGGGTAATATGCGCGTTCTGGAAAGTGAATTTTGCATGATTATATTTCAAAGGAGTAAGATGATTTTCCAATTTTTCCACATAACTGCATCAATCGACTTATCGTCAATCCATTCTGTGAATAGTAATGAAATTAATGATGTCGTGCAGTACAGATCAGGTCAGCGATGTGCTCTTTGGACCTCGCAAACATAATTTTATTTGATTTGAATAATTTCAAAGATTAGATCAAGACATGAATGTTCTACTTTGTCACACATCTATTGCAGATTGAATTCAATATATTTTGGCTGCTGCCTGGAAACAGCCAAAATATATTTAATACATGGGTTCGATGTTAAAATGTAAAAACATATAGATATTATGTCACAAAAATTATTCATGCGGATGGTAGGAAGAGAAAATTTGATAATCTTGTCGAGCTTTTTCTTCTTAACTATGCACGTCGAGATCTTGCACAGTATTTCCAGTGTGTTTCGATGGTTCGTATGTGGTATTCTTCTATTATGATGATACCGTATTTTTCGTCATAATAATGTAATTGTTAAATAAAAATAAAACTCCTTTAATAACATGATTTGTAAGGTATAACAATTTTGTGAACAACATTTCATGTACACTTGCATAATACGTAGATTGGTACTGGGCTATAACACAAACCAGTTCGTGTTTTTTTTTGTACATTTGATTAATGTGAAAATATAATAAAACCACTGCTTGACTTTAAGCAAGTCATAATTATTTCTAAGGTAAACGATGATTCTTTATAAGGCAAAACAAATAACAATATTTTTAAAAGGATTTTCCATTACTTGGCGTACTTTTTTTTAACATTTTCAAAGTTACTATATAGATACATATATATATATATATATATCTGAAAAAATGGCGATTGGTCCTAAAAAATCGTATACCGCTTACTTTTGCGCTAACCCAGAGAAAAACATCTCCTGGTGGGAAATCGAACATTTTTTAAAAATAAGTGTTGTTCTTATTTGTTTTACAGTATCGTGTACATAATAAGGCTAAAAATAATCTAATAAAAAAAATCCTGTCTGTATATGATGCGAGAGGCTGTTTACCCATGTTGTGGCCCATTGTCTGTGAGCATCTCACACGTGCTTGATATTGGTTGTTTAGTTATTATTATATTTATATTTCTTTCGGTTATTTTTAGGCGTGACTTGATTGCCGACGTTGAAATATTGAATATCGTGAGTCAACTGGTGTATTGATACAAAGAAAAACCTGTTTGTCAGTAGCTTAAACAGAACTTTTACCAATGGGGTATTTATATATTCACATTTGTACAGCAGGGTAGCTTAGGTGTGCCGATATTCTCTACGACCAATGTTCGCGTAGTCGTTGCGCTGTTGCTGCTCTTTATGGCGTTTTCTTCTGCGTATTTCGTCGATGTGCATGTCGTCGTTCGTGAGCCACCAGTATCTGTCGGATGCTCCGGAGAAATCGTCGATGTCTCTGTTGGGTAGGGTTTTGGAGTACGGCGTGTTACGTTCGTCGATTTCGTCGTATATCGTTGGCAGAGATTTGTTTGCCTGGTTTTTTTTTATGTGATAGATGATGGGTATGTTGGTGCTGTTTTGAATTATTCATTTCTTGTCGAAGTATGTAAATGATTGTGGGGTAATATATCCGACGGCCTTCTCGAACACTGAAACTTTTGTCTGAAACATTTTTGGATATGATCAATAGTTGAGTGCTATTGCTCTGTAACGCTTTATGTCCTTCACCCTATATATTGTATATATGGTGTATATGTTGTCTTAAAGGACTAGGGAATAATAGCATGCCGTATAGTGAGTGTTGTAGACCGTAGATTCAGAAATACCAAGCGAGAAAAAAGTGCAAATAGGAGTACATGCTGATAGTTCATGCAGAAGTGCTAAAGGTTTCACTTTTATAGAGCAGAGATATAAGTGTAGATGCATATTTTGAAGCATTACAGGAACTACTATAGGTGTATACAACTAAATTTCCTTGAATATAAACAATTAAATTAATTTACACACATGCTGAATATGTAGATGCGGGGTATGTATAAATATGTGTATATAGTCATGCGTACAGAAAAGATGCAGAAAGCAATCCCCTTAAAGTGCGACTTGACCAGATTAACCATTGTAGAGCTATATCCTGCCAGACGAAGCCTGGCGATGATGGCCGGCCACCACAGGTTATCAAAGGCTCCTTCGATACCCGCGAAGAAGGCCACCTCGTACCTCTTCCCCAAATCCGAACAAATCCTTCATTTCTATAGTCTGCGAATCCAACGTGATCAGAATATAGCCTTGATTGTTTTGTGGCTGTAAAGTACTTTCGACATATAGCAATTTCCCATTGCTTGTGAAGTTTTTCGTTATTACGAAATGATCGAATGCCTTCGTTTCTGCATCCAATTGCACAATACTGATGCATTCTCCACATATTATTCACGACAAACGGATTATTTAAAGAAAATTCAACAGTTGTAGAAACACGGGCATAACGGGCATAACCAAAGCGAATGTCAGTAACCGTCATGTTCTGTTTACGTTGGAACTCCCAGAGAGTGGGAGTTGGGTCTATCTCTTTTTATCCCCTTACCGCAGGCGACGCGTATCGGCTACAGTAGGCCCTACAAAGGCGACGATTATCCATTCCCCATCACCGAAATGTAGGATCGTTTCAAGGCCTGTATATAAGGCCGTGATTGCGCCCCTATGCAATTCTGATGAGTTGGTTGGCACTACACATCGTGCACATGATGCATAGACACGCGACGCGAAGATAAAATACACAAGCGCGAACTTGCGTGTAATTGCGCATACGTGACTGTGTCAGTAGGGAGGGGATGAATTGCAAACGTTTTCGAATCCTACATACCATCGTGGAGCACACAGGGGCGATATAGGGCCAGAACGTAACGCTTGTCGTCAGAGGGGGCGGGGGAGACGGACAAATCGATTAAACGCAGGTGCTCGGTTCCGTTGTGTGTGAAGAGTATCTCGTCTAGTTTCACGTTGTCTAATGATCGCTACAGGAGCAGTCAGGCCAGCGGATGGCCACTACTGTCATCTGTTCGTCTCCCTATCGTTCTTCGTGAGATACGAATATTGAAATATACGTTCTCCGTTCACCGTCCTTTTCCTTTTTCCTTCCTTTTTATTCAACGCCCTACCGCAACCGACGAAACCTTGCAGTTTAACAACATCCTTTTGTACTTAATTTTTTCGCGAGTAAACGAGAGTGCACGGCTGACGGGGTGGAATAGGAGTGGGATAGAAAGAGAGTGTGGAGCGGATCGGCGCGCGCGAGGTGTGTTCTCGAGGATCATCGTGCCGATTATATACCGTGTGTGATATTCTCTATGAATCCGTCGGCGTAGAACTTTATCTTTTATGACATCCGGAAGGGAGACGATGGGGTAAGTCCGATACACGCGCACCCCTTTTTTTTCCAACAATACACTTTCTTTTTTATGGCTGTATGGATCTGCATGCGCGCGCGTGTGTGTGTCTGTGCATACATACGGGCAGATATATGGGATAATGAATATACGATAATGGGGGTATATCCAGCGCATTATCGCAGTGAACCAAAGTGCTCATTCTTCACTGCATCGCCGATCATTTATCGGATCTTCAATCTCGCCAGTCGTTTTTTTTTTCATTCCATAATAAAACAAAAACAACCGCAGCGAGATTATCCGGTTTCGGTGCTCGTTCAATTTTCGAGCAACGTTACACGTGCATGCGTGAAATTTCCTGCGAATGATAAGAAACTAGTGTTCAGCAAAAAAAAAAATCGATACCAAAACTTTGATGGGTAAAATACGCGGACGTGCTCCAATGGACCTGGCGATTCTTTTTTCATTCCCTGTTCCTTTTTTTTCGTTCTAGAAAATTCGAATTACACGCGATTGCGCGATAAAATTTCACTATGCTGCTAATAATTGAGTATTTCCTCATTAAAACGCGGCAACAAAACGAACACGTTCTTCCGCTCTGCTGACAGCGTTTGTTACTCATAATGTGGAGGTTATCGGTTCTACTTTAAAAATAGAACATTAGAGCATTCTTCACCTAGCTTCTTTGTTATCTTGTCCCTTCGTACGGTAAACGGTTCCCTCCTATTATTATTTTTCGTCACACATCGGTGCCACCCTTTGGTCTCTCGTTAGTCACGAATTTATTTGTTGCAGAGAGCAACCAATTTTCACATGCAAGGCGCATGTTTTCCACATCGACCCCAAGACGAAAAGGTCATGGGTATCAGCGTCCACGGCCGCTGTGTCCGTCTCCTTTTTTTACGACTCTACGAGGAGTTTATATAGAATTATATCCGTGGAAGGATCAAAGGTGATTATCCCGACGATACCAACAAATATGTCCATTGTTCGTCCGCGATGTTCGTCCTATCATTGTTCCGTGTAATGTGAAAGCAATGATGTTGTTTTAAGGGCTTACATACACCTGAGATGGCTGAAAGTAGGGTTAGTAGAAAGTAGTAGAGTTTTATTGAACAACCATGATATCACATTTTGAAGTATGACATTTTATCTACATTGTGTGAATATTTGGTTAAAAAATTTCAAACGGTAAAAAAGACACTCATTTTCCTGGCAGGTTTTTTGTTGACAGCATTTGCGGTACCATTTTTTATCTGAAAAAAGATTTGTTTCTTAAAATACATAGATAAAACTAGTACTTATCGAGGCGGTATTCAAAAATTCAATTTTCCTGGGTCATGGCAGCCACGAATGAAGCAGGTGATTTTTTGCCTCAAAATTGTTCAGTACTTATGATGGAAAAAAAACAATTTTGAAAACACTGTTTCGAGTAAAACGCGTTTAAAGTTTTGAGTACACTTTACACCTGTGCCCCAACAGTCAGTCATTGTTCACCCGGTCCGTTACAAAACGCAATACCTACGTCATTGCTGCAAATTTCTTTATGCAATTTTCAGGGTAAACACGCAAAGGATAGTCCTTTCGAACGAGCACCTTTCTGAAAAATCGATCTTTTTGACCGACCCAAGTGTATGTAATCCCTTAAGGGTATTGCGGCGCCTCGAAAATAAGGGTTATTGAAAGGAAAACATTTAGAATGAATAAGTTAGATTGAAAAACCTTTTGGACCTTTTCCTTTCCTTTTTTCCCTTTTTTGTATGTACAAAGTTGTGTACCAAATTTCATGAAAAAATATTCATAATTGAAGAAGTTACAAACAATCTCGTAAAGGACGTTTGAATGCGGAGGGCTCAACGGTGACTTGATTTTGGCCACCTGATTTATCGAGAACAAAAAAATAACGAGTTTCTTCTTAAAATCGATAATATTTGCAAAGACTTGATCAAGCTCTTTATTGTTAACGCATTTCAATCATAAAGTAAAAGTTTAAGTCCTTGTTTCGGTTTTTTGCGAAAAAATGATATTGTCAATAATTAATGAAAAAAAAAACTGTTCATCAAGAGTCGAGAGATGGTGTATACCGTTTTGAAAAATGTATTTTCGAGAAAATGCGTTAAAAGCTTTACTAGCAGTTCCATCATTGTAATCATCAGTTTACCTTTAATTGAGGATTCCTGCGCCATATGTTGGATCTTCCTCTTCGATTTAAGTTGCCTCAAGCGACAATCGAGTGTTTGTCATTTTCACAGTAGTCTGACCCCTTAATTGCTACGCCAGCCGATAAGAAATTGATTTTACCTCATCGTTTCGATTGACTTGACTCTAATATTACTCTCGTTATTTTTCAGGCCGTTATAAATAGTACAATTACTCCTAATATGACGTTTACAAAGACATCACAGAAGTTTGGACAATGGTCCGATGTCAGAGCCAACACGGTTTACGGCTTAGGATTTTCGTCCGAGGCCGAATTAGGCAAGGTTTGTATGGAAAAAAACAACATTGACGTTTATTTTGCAAAAAAAGATTTCATCGGTTCTTTAGTTGATATTGCCATAAATGTTTCTATTTAGATGTACACTTCTAGACTAAGAATTCTGGAATAACGACCTCTCAAGTTTCGTTTGTTTCCGCATAATGAAGAATTCGCTACTGAAAACGTTTCCTTTTGAGGTTTCAATAAAAATATGTTTACAATATTAATACGCCACAAAATTTCTTTGTTTGCATTCAATGCAGTTTGTTTCATAAGCATTGAAATTCCAGGGTTAATTTATTCACGAGCAAATAGTAGCACCGGATTAATGTTGGCGAGAATCTGAAATGGTTCAGAGTTTATTGGAAGAAAAAAAGATCGCAACATTTAGGAAGCATGCCAGCTTCCTCGAATTTTGAAATTTCGAAGCGAAGTTTTTCATTCTCAAAGACTACCATCAAAAGACTATTGTAATTAAATTCAGCCGAAATCGGTCAAATTCGTCAAAATCGATCTAAAGTAATCGCTACGACGACGCAGGCTGATTTTTTTGTAATTTCGGAATAAACAATCCATCTCGAATTCGCCTAACCTTGGTATACGTAATAAAAACACTTTTCTGAATTCATCGCTGTGAATTCTAGTCGACGTATATTGTTTGAAATTAGCTTGTCCGTGACAGAATTTGTCACGTGCTACTTAAGGGGGTCTTCTCACTTTAGATGCTAAAGAAAGGATATTTTCATTAACTTTTTTGATGGGTTTATATTATAGATATTGATATAAAAGTTGTTACACTTAATAAATATACTTTCAAAATACATTTTAAAAAAGTGTATGTATTTATGTAATCCAAACAAACTTTAAACGCGTTTTTCTCGAAACAGCGTTTTTTGACGGCCAGTTGATAAAATCTTCGAAACTAACTGAACCGATCCTTATGAAATTTTAACCACATATTCTTTATAACTGTAGGTATAGCGCATATCAAGGATTTTTTTAAAATTTCGATATTTACAATTTTTTGCCAAAAACGGTGATAAAATACGTTTTTTTCGAAAAGTGTCCGCCGTTTTGTAATTTTTTTGTTTCGGATGATTCATCTCCGAGATTTCATCAACAGCCCGGACCTACAATTTTTTTAGGCCACTTTTTTAACTACCATTTTCGTCTACAAATAGTGACCGAAATAGAAAAAAAATTATTTAAATGTATTTCGAAAGTGTATTTATTAAGTGTAACAACTTTTATATCAATATCTATAACATAAACCTATCAAAAAAAATTATGAAAATGGCCTTTTTTTAGTGTCTAAGGTGAGAAGACCCCTCAACGAAGAGGTTCGAGAAATCGAATAGAAAACAGACAAGCAGACCCAAAAATAGCTTTCGTAATCTGTATTCGCGTCTTCTTTTTATTTGCCGTACTTCCTGAGATCTTTATTAATCTTTATTGCATATATATATATATATATAATTTTTTTTTTCAATCATCTACGATCATATTTCTCGCAGTGTATTCGAAATCGAGTTTTTTGTGCATATGTCAAGGTTAAGGGAAGGGTAGGGGTTCCAGCGTGAAAAAAAAACACTTTTTTGCGATTTTTTTTCATCCATATGGATAGAGTAAATTTATTGAAACCTTTTGTACATTGTTAAGTGTCATTTCAGTCAAATCAAGTACCAAGTTAAAATTTCGTCAAAGTATCATCAAATCCTCCCCCCAACGGTCTTTGATATTTTTTTTTTTTGATTTCTAAATTTTTGGTGGTCATGTCAGGTGAAAAAAGCTATTTTTCACGAAAAGTTCCGCCATTTTGAGGGTGGAAAACCCCCTCAATGTAAAAACAAAATCTCAAACTAACCGTTGGCGGAGGTATTTTATATGTAGAAAGTGTGTACCAAGTTTGAAATAAATCGGTAATGTAGTTTTCAAATGGCAGTAAACACGGACTTTGAAAAAGTGATTCCGAGAAAAACGCGTTTGAGGTGTTAGCTACAGTTTGAAACGCGAGCTGCAGTGTTCGAGGAGCGGGACTAAATAGTCAATAACTTCGAGAGTTTTGCTCTGATTGACTTGACATTTTGGGATTATATTCTTGAAATGTTTAACTATAAGAAAAGACAACAACAACAAAAAATCGATTTTTCAAAAGTGCGAACGCCTACCCTCCCCTTAAGCTGACACGGATGTTGCAACTTCTTCAATCTTCAGACAATGCAATTACGTGGGGTAAATTTCGCAGATTTCGGGATATCGGGTGGTTTTTCTCGCATAAATAGACTGTCAAGAAGAGATGGATTAGCAAAGAAATCGTAAAAATCATAAAGTTGCACATCGTTTTCCATATTTGTTTCCGGTCGCGAGAATTCTTCTATGAGGAAGCGAAGATTGAAAGTTGGACTCGTTCGTAGGTGAAAAAACGTGCCGGTTTCCAATGTTTTCTTGCCAGCGGACACTTTCCTGACTAGGCTCTGACGAACGTTATTTTATTCTTCCACTTCCAGTTTATAGACAAGTTTCACGAGGTAAAAGAAGCAACGAAGATAGCAGGAGCGAAATTACAGTCGAACAGTTCGTCGGTGACGCCGTCGACGAGTGCGAACGTCAGTCCCATAACGCAACGCTCTTACATGCCGTCGTCAGAACAAGATCTCATAGATCCTCCAAACTCATCGATGATCAATTCGAATATATCAGCGTCGAACAATCCCAACCCGAACGCGAATATGATATCGGCGCAAAACAGCGTATCGTCGGTCAGTAGTAGCCCATTGCCGGGCACGTGTCAGGTGAAAATGGAGGAAGAATTGAAGAACGCCGTTCACGCGAGATCACAGGCAATGGCGCAACAGAACACCGAGAGTCCACAACATCAAGGAAAACCTTCGCAGATAAGCTCCATTCAGGGAGGACAATCGAGCGAAATGCAGCTCAAGTACGAGAACGACAAGCTCAAGTTTGCCCTCGCTCAGAGCTCGGCAAATGCGAAGAAGTGGGAAGTACGTTGGTTCGAAATGGTTCATGATATAGCTCACAATTATTCTCAACACGCACGATCTCGTAACAATCGACAAAGTAGGCCGACAATGGAATACATGTGTTTCGTAAAATTGAGCAGGCTGGAGCGCTTTACCGGTGGATTTGACAGGATACTGATTTTTCAGACGTAGATAGATTCAACTAAGGCCTTATGTACCTTTGGATGGTCGGAAAACAACGCTTATTTGCGGTCTTTTTTTTCCTCGAAAATACTAATAAAGCAATCAAAATGAGGCTTCGAGGGTTTATTTTACATATCTGTAGGTACACAAACCAGTTTTTTTTTATTTATAAAAAATCGAAAATGGCGGTCCAATGGCCGGTAGAAAGAGAACGCCTTTTTTTCAGGCCCTCGACGGGCGGACTCGTTGGAGACGCACATGAACACCTGAATCGAAAAATAATTATTTTTTTCGTAATCTACATGAGTTTTCCTAGCGAAGTACACACGATCGTGACAAAATATTCATTTGTGCAAATTTAGCACTATTTGAAAAAAAGAAGCCGCGTTTTCGGCTATAAAGATGACCTTAATTTGGTTATGAAAGAAAACCGTAATTGTCGATCGATCGTGAAAGTCGTGTGTACTTCGCTAGAAAATCTACCTAAGCATCTACAGTCGAAATTTGAAGGCAATCGGTTGAAAATCGTAGCAACTACGAGTTCGCCCGATTTTCAAAACATGATTCCAAGACGAACGCGTTTAAAGTTTTAAAACCATTTATCTTCGGACCATATCATTGTTGGTTTTCAACGGTATACAAGGCTTTCAAGTTGGACGTCAAGGTCTCTGCGCTTCGTTACACCGGATTAGAGAGAAAAATAAATAAATTCGGAAAAATGTTGTCCAGTTTCTCATAGAAAGTCGTGAATTCTCATGGAATTTTGATCTCAATGATGGAAGTTGACATGGCATCGAGTTATATTATTGATCCGACGCTTCACAAAAATCGTCATAAGTCGGCCAATTTTTTAAATGTTTGCCACAAATTGAAGTTAAGACCCTAAGTTAAAAAAACTGCGATAAAAAAAATAGTATTTATGAAAATTCAAGTTTATGCAGACGTCTTAAGGCGGGATGTACATTTGGACGGAAAAAATTTGAGCTATTTTGAGAGGTTTTTCAAACTAAGAAATAATTATTCTACAATTATCAAACTTTAGGTATACTTCAATAGTATATTTAAGTACACAAAATATTTTTTTTTAATTCATTTACCATGAAATTGGCGTTGCGAATCGGCGTGCAGTCAAGCTTCCCGTAGACTTTCGTTTGCAAGAAAATTCAAACATTTCAGTTAAAAAATGTATAGTTTCTGTGTGACGGTAATAAAAATTCGAAAAAATGGAAGTTTAAGACAATGGCATGCATTTACTGAAAAAATCAATATTCTGTAAAATGTTGATTAAAAAAAAATTCTTTCTAATTTGTCAATGTTTTTTTTTTAATTCATCAATATTTCTACTAAGTTTCAACTCAATCGGCTTAATTGCTTTTGAGTAATCCTAAACGCCAACTTCGATAATGCAGTTTTGAGAAAAACGCGTTTGAATTTTACGCCCACTGCGAATCCGAGCTATAACGTCTAAAATTTTTCGAATTTCGCTTCGAAACTTTGGGCAAATATTCTACATATATAGTTGTGTCGTTTGAAGAAAAAAAAAGAAATCGATTTTTTTTATCGTCGTAATGTATATCCCGCCTTAAACGGTTGGCCGGTTCCACGAAATGATCTTCGATCAGCCATCGATCTCAGAATCGTATCTCAGCCTACGACGGTTCTTATCGCACTTTTGTTTCCTATTCTAAAAGTGTCTATTTCGGTTTCGTAGGTTGAACTTTCGACGCTAAAAACCAACAATGCAAGACTGACGAGTGCCCTGCAGGAATCAACGGCAAACGTTGACGAGTGGAAGAGACAATTGCAGCTGTACAAAGAGGAAAACTTGCGCGTAAAGGCCAAGTACGCGGATCTCGAAGCTGGCAAAATGCCAGAGGGCAACTGCGAAGCGTTAAAATTGCGCATCGAAGCTCTCGAGAATGAATTGCGAACGCGCAACGAGGAGGTCAAGGCACTCACGATGGCTACGAAAAACAAAGATTTCGTCGTACGTATATCAATCTTTTTGCCCGTTAAGAATACATAGCACTGGCCCCTACTAGCGATGCGGGTCAAGAAGGGGCTGAGGGCATAAAAAACGTTCGTTTCTTTCCATCACCAAAGATTGCAACGCAACTAAAATTCATTGAGCTTAACGGATCTGCATAAGCTTAGGGGCCCAACAAACAGGTCGATTTTCCATATTTTTTCTCATGAGAATCTTAGGATTACCAAGTCGGGCTCATGAGAATCTTAGGATTCCGAAATCGGGTAAATCGCAGCGGACGGTCTGCCTCTTCACAAAAATCGTCGTAACTCAATCGATTTATTGATTTTTTTTACAAAATCCTCGGTACAGGTTAACCCTTTGACTGCATACTTCCGCCACGAACCTCCGACTGCATACGGGGTCTATCTGACCCCAGACGTTTTTCAAATCGTTGTATTTCGGTAAATATGCATTTTTGTTTTTTTTTTTTATCGTAGAGACGTTTTTGTAGTCAATGATCCTTATTTTATGGCCCAAAACTCATGATTTAAGAGAAACAAAAATGATGTGCTCAAACAGTCGTTCGAAGTGGGAGATGCGTTGAAAATTATGTACTTGCACGAAAACGATAATTTTTTTTTCAATATATAAGAAAAATCTTTCGCGGTTTCTAAAGAGGAAGGTTCGTAGATACGGAAGAAAGCCAGCGTCGACCGTCTTTCCAAAAAGTATATTCATTCGGAAGACCGAATTTGAGCATTTTCGGAACAGTGAACAATGAAAAAAATCGACTCCTTCGGCAGACTCATTGTCGAAAACGTATGTTTTCTGCATCTTTTCACATTCTGCATTATCATTCACATTTACCGCAATCGACGCATAAGTACATTTGGTGCTCGTTGCACATCGCTCTCCTGCATAACGGACACTTGCTTTTAATTTTATCACCGGCATTTTAAACAGATCATTTACTATAGTAGCGCAAAATAAAAAATATCTTAACTCACTTACGTGCAGTAATGAAACACCAAATTTCACAACATAAAAAAAGTTTTCACTTTCACCGCACTATTGCACAACCGGGGTCGATGCGACCCCAGGTCCTTTTTCGACAGCTGCCCTCAGTACACGGGCAGGATGTAAGATGGGGCCCGAGTGTCCACCTGTAGAATAGGACTGGGGGAGCATTCAAGCGTCGCACTGCGGCCGAATAGATTACCCCGTTTTGCCATAAAGGCAGTTGAAAAAAATGGGGTCAAAATGACCCAGTGTGCAGTCGAAGGGCTAGAGGAGCAGATTTTACCTTACGTTTTAAAACTGTGCAATAAAGAAATCGTATTACTGAAATTACACACTTATGCAAACCCCTTAACGAATGTTTTCGATTAATTGATGTTTGCAAGGCAAATTAATGTTTTCATCGGAACATTAATAGTTTGTAAAAACTAATATGGATATCAAACCCCCTGAATGAGCCTTCCCAAAGTCGAGCTCAGTCCCTTTCGTTCACCCGAAAACGGCAGGTCCACCGCATTTCGTCAAATTGCCTCATATCGATTTTCGTAATAAAATTCGCAAATGGACACCGATCGCTTGCTCAATAGTATAGGATACAATACCAATATTATTTTATTATTTTTCTCCTGATACCTTCTACAATTCTCCGGAGATTCTAGACGATCGTTTCAACATTTTCCGAAATAAGTAACCCGAAAGAATATCCGAGGATAAATTCCTCCAGGAGAAAAAAAAAACAAAAAGATAAAATACAAAAAATGTCAAAAAAACAGATTACTTCTTGTCAGCAAATTTGATAAACAAGTCGAATCGTGGCGCCTCTCGAAAATGGGTGAAATGTTTTTTTCAACGATTCCTATAATTCATACAACACTTATAAATTTTGCATCGATCGATATTACGAAAGGCAAAGCCTAAAAATCCGAACAAATTAATACTACTGTACGATTAAAGTTTTTATGGGTTTTCGGGGCTTTCGCTTCCGTGATGTCAATTGTTCTACAATTTCTAAGCGATTAGATTCGTTAAGGGGTCTTCTCACTTCGGACGCTAAAAAATACTATTTTCATGCATTTTTTTGATACATTCATATTATAGATATTGATAGAAAAGTTGTTACACTTAATAAATACACTTTCAAAATACATTTAAAAAAAAAATATGTTTTTTCAAGTCACTATCTACAGACGAAAATGGTAGTTAAAAAAATGTCGGAGATGTTAATGGAATCTCGGAGATGGATCATGCGAAACAAAAAAAAATCAAAAATGGCTGTAGCGCATATCATACGGTTTTTTTATATATGCAAAAATAACAAAATGGCGGACATTTGTCGAAAAAAAACGTATTTTTTTAGCGTCTTTGCAAAAGAAAAAGTGAATATCGAAATTTAAAAAAATCGTTAATAAGCGCTATAGCTATAGTTGTGGAGAAAATTTCATGAGCATCGGTTCAGTAGTTTCGAAGATTTTACCAACAAGCCGTCGAAAAAAACATTGTTTCGAGAAAAACGCGTTTAAAGTCTGTTTGGTCAATATCTATAATATAAACATATAAAAAAAAATGCATGGAACTAGCCTTTTTAGCGTCGAAAGTGAGAAGACCCCTTAAGAGACTAGTCTGATCGATTTTGGGGTGGAGGCCCCCTCCCCGATTCGACACATTTACCTCAAATATTATTTCGCGTAAAATCATTCATGAAAATTCTATTTTTTCTCATATTCCTTCAAGCAAAATTGCAAGAACACTTCGGCCAGTTTTGCGCACAGATAAATAACTCCAAACCGATTGGCAATTTGTATATTCGCTAGTTGTCCCACCCACGCGGAATAATAATTCATCTACCTTTTCTTTTCGTTACTGTCCAGGCACTTCAGAAGGAAAATGCCGAATTACACGAAACGTTGACTGTGCTTCACGAGCAGCTTGAACTCGCCCTGAGTGCGAACAAAGTTCAAAAGCAAAATTTGGACACTTTGAATTCACGATTAGCCGGTTATATACAGGATTTGGCGACAGTTCATCGAGAAATAACGAATACCCTACAAACCTAAGAAAGTCATTCTCGTCAGATCGTCGAATACGTTCGAGTGTATCATAAATGAGAATAACGACGATTATGATGGAGAACGAGACATGCGACGAAAATGCCGATGACGTGACAACCGCGACACGTCAGTGTTCCGACACTTAGGGTATAGTGCGAAGGGCCATGTTCCAAAAAAACACATATCTTAGTTGAACTTCACCCACCCCTTCCTGAAAACAACATGTTTTCTCGCAAAATGAATTTCCCGTACGTTACGCAGCTGGAGTAGTATTTCGGTCGAAAATTTGGGTGTGTCGCAGTGTTCGAAGAATTACGATAAAAAAATAGCCCGTATCGGCGATACAGAACTGCCTTTCGCAGTTACTGCGTCTCATCGAGATATTGCTTCAGCTTTTTATGTTTTTATCTTTGAATACTTTAAACGTAAAATTTGATGGTTATTTTTTTAACGCTTTCGGAGAAAGTATCAATTTAAATAATAATAAATTGCTCCTAAGGCGTATCGGAATACCAAAAAGATGGTGTTTTGAAAAGTGCAGCCTGAAGAATTGCTTTAAAACCGAAAATACGAATAGAGGAGTTAAAGATTCGGAAAAAAAAAATTCTCGTGCATTTGTACGAATGCAAAAATTGAGTTTATAAAATAAAACGCAGTTTCAGGTTCGATACTTGTTGCAAAGCTTCCGACGATTTGTCAAATAGTCATTTTTGACGACTTTGCGATTCATTCTTGGAACATTGCTGGTATACAAAATGAATGCTCGTCGATCGACGTGTTTGACGATATTTAAAAGTTTTCATTCCACCGTATTACTCGATTTCGGCCGGATGAAACTGTTGGTTGGGAATGTACGGGATACACATGCTTAATTTCAATCGTGCCAGTTAACGGACGCAGAGTTGGGCATTCCTTCAGCCGAAAATACATGTGTTTCGATTAGTTTTGCTTTGCATTTTTTTGCGTCTTTTTTTTTCGCCGCGTTTACAAGCGTTTGGAAAACGTCCAATTTTCGTCCGGACAGATCGTTGTTCACCGATGTGTCATTGAAACTAAACGCTTCCGCCTTAACGAGACTCGAACGTGGATGAATTTGCCAAACATCTCACCGGATGTTACCGCGTTCCACGATGATAAATCACGAATATATTTTCCTTATTTATGCTCGACGTAGACCTGAGTATTTTTATATTTCATTCGAGGAGTCTTGTTCTATCGATGCTTAAAATACGTTATATTTCGATTTTCTACCAAGCACAAATCGTCGTATAAATATGTATTTTACACAATTTTGTGTACATTGAATCGTGTACTAGCTTTGTAAACAAAAAGAACGGAGAAACCACAAAAACATTGTCATTTTTCGATCGGTTATGACACATCGGAACTCGCGTTATTTAATTCGCCGCTATTTCTTTTTTTTTCTTCCTTTTTCTTTTCTTTCGTTCGATATCGCCACGGTTATTTTATTTAACGAAGACTGAATTTCTTTAAGAATAATAGCGTTTATCTTTTAATTACGTAATTGCAAGTATATGACGAACGAAATATATAAGGGGAATACGGACACCCATAGCTTACGAAATCTAGTGATCGATTCAGCCGCGAAGCGCTAGGGAGTTACAAAACATATCAACAAAAAAAGAACCTTCTGATTGATATGAGCGCGTTAAGAATGTCTTTTTTTTGGAACCCGCCCCTTTGATCTGATTTAAAACTAAAAAGAGTGAAGTAAACATTTGGTGATTGCGAATGAAGAAAGAGAAGAGAATAATAATAATAATAATAATAATAATAACAATGCACAATTGCAAATTAGTGCAATAATTAATTATTTAGCGAGATTGAAGAATCGAAAAGATATTATTCAATTTGATTGGGCGACTTATTCTAATAAGGTGATGAGCCACGCATTTCAAATAAGATTAGAGACGTTTTAACGATTAAACGGGTTGTGATATAACGGACGAAAGAAAGAATGAGAGAGATACCACTGGCAAAGTATAGTTTAAGCAATTTATTCGGTTCGTCGAATGAACGTGTCGCTAGTCATGCTATTGGAATAAGCCCTTCGATTATACGTTTTATCAGAGCCGTTTCACACACGAGGACAGACGCACAAAACATTAACTCTCGACTAAATAAGTCGAAAATGAAGATTGGACTTTCGGTGAAAACAACTCGAGTATTTAGAAATCGTTTGCCCATTCTCGTAATCTCATTTTATTTTAATCGTTATTTTTATTCTCGCCATTTTTCATTTCGATAGCCACTTTGTCATCTTCTTTTACTAAGTTTGATTACTTTGTTTTCTTCAATCGTTCGCCCATTATCGCAATCTCATTTTTTTATCACTATTTTTATATTCCCAACTTTTCATCTCTATAGCCACTTCGTAATCTCCTCGTATCAAGTTCAATCAGTCTAAAAAATCGTTTGTCCATTCTCGCAATCTCATTTTCTCTTCTATAATTATTTTTATCCTCTCAATTTTTCATCTCATTAGCCACTTTGTAATCTCATTTTGTCAAGTGCAAACGGCAATGTCCCTTTTCGGGCAACCCGAACAAAATCGGTTTACCGAAACGGTTGCACGAGCTTATTATTTTTTTGTAGTGAATACAAACATCAAGTAACGAAAACACGTTTAGATTGAAATGCCGTATAAAATTGAAAAACTGCCAAATGTGCAGAAAAAACGGAGCTTTCGCATTTGTTTTTGTATTACGTTAGACACCCGATGCCCGTAAATGGCAACGATTGATTCAATTTTATTGAATCGTCGGTATTGAATTTTATCGAATCGCCGAAACGCCTCGGTAAAACATGGTGACACTTTTGCATTATCGACATTCGGAAAAATTATGAAACCTTACGTACTCGTTAACGACGAGTACGCAAGGTTGCTCTGTCAAAAACGGAAACGATATAATTGTATCACTCTGGCCTCACGTTAGTCGACTTGATTGATGGAGATGCTATTTTTGTTGTGCCCGTTTCGTTTAAGTTTCGTTCCTCTCGCTCAATTCGATCCAGGTTCAATAAACGATATTTATTTACGAAAAAAAAATAAAATAAAATCTGCGACACCAAACGGCAGGCAAAGAAGTTCTAAAAAATTCCAGGTTAATGCTTATGATCTTTGATATTGGAGTTTCGTTGCGAATAACGCCTGCGATTGAATAACGAAGGGACGAATAAATTTTGTTTCGAACCGAAATCTCGCCTTGAGGTTCAACAAGAATACAAAAATGTGTAAATTAAAAAAAAAACTGATCCTCGACACTTATCGTCGAGACAATTGCCTCACACGTTCAATTCAGGAAATCACACACACACATGCAAGAACGCGCAAACCTACGGCGGTATATTTGTATGCTCACCTTTTGGTTTGAGATTAGCACAAGGATAACTGTAAAGTTAAAAGGACAAAAAAGCAAAAGGAACACGAACACTGCTTGGGAAAAAGAGGGAGAGGAAAAAACGCACGCGGATAAGCGAGCAACAAGTTTGTAGGAATAAAACAGGAATTTTGCTTGTCATACGATAAACTTAAAACGAATAAAAGATGTTTAAGTAAACGAGACGAAACGAATAACGACAGGGAGAAGAAGAATTCACACACACGCACACATGAAACAAATGGAAACAAGTTTTGGAAGGCTTCTACGTATACTATTAGCGATAACGTAGGTGTAATTTAATTGAAAAAAAAAAAGAAAAACGAGAAAACGAAACAAAAGCTCTTAATTAAGGAGACGTTCATGTCTTCGTGAGTACCAAATC
This sequence comes from Ophion costatus, assembly GCA_951751655.1. Taxonomy (NCBI): domain Eukaryota; kingdom Metazoa; phylum Arthropoda; class Insecta; order Hymenoptera; family Ichneumonidae; genus Ophion; species Ophion costatus. Next base: position 4,044,665 of record OX632364.1, read on the forward strand.
TTGCCATTTCTCCAATTAACGGACGAAGAAAAAGAAAAGAAGAAACATAACGAATTAATAACGATCATTGATTCTCGTAGTTTATCCGAAAGTCATCGATGCGATTTTCTACAGTCGTGTCGGCGGTCCCACCTATGTACACACCTGAATATCCCGGTTATGAAATGTTCGATAACGAAATTTGTGCAAAAACTGAAGAAAACGAAACTATATCAGGGAAAAAACGAGCACGAGGGACGAGGTGCCGAAAGAAAAAATAGTAATGAACCGCTTCGTCTCTACTACACCGAAATCGTATTTTGTATCCCGTTCGGTTTTTTGTCTGTTTGTTCTCCCATCTACTATTCACGAGAACATAAAAATTATCCGCGTCTTGATGGCGACATCCGGTGACAATATTTTTCGTTGCTTGTGCGAGGGAAAAAACGAAAGAAAGAAAACGATGAAAGAAGAGAAACAAAAAACATCGCAGCGATTTCTATACTCATGTACATTTCAACTAGCGTAATAACAATTATCGATATTTAACAGCAGTGTATCTTATAAGCCATATATAATTTGTTCATTCGGTTTTTTAAAATGATTTTTAGCTTATAATCTTCGGACGTTCGTTTCTATTTTTACTTTACAGTTAACGCGACACATCGCTCACGCTACATTTTAGTTTAATCGATTACCGTTTAATCCTGAAATTGAACTAAGATTGTTGTACCGTCTTTTTTACACGACAAAATGAAATGATATCGAGATACCAAATATCGTTTATTCTTTGGTAAGGTCTATGATTAGACAGTATTTAAAAGGTTTTATATGAATACTTTACGTGTTTTAAATTTTTCAACGGAATAGATAAGTTTTTAATACGGAAACGTAATTGGATGTTTGACGAAATACTGTATAAATAACGACGATGAAAAGGAAAGAAAGAACAAAAAAAAACACCTTAACGACAGAATTATTGCGACAGTTGCGAATTAACTGAATGATGTCCTGTTTGTAAGATTATTTATTGAGTGGCCTGGATCGTAAGATTATTATACTAGGTATTATAATGATGATACCCTTGTTAAAAGAAAAAAGAGAAAACAAAAGAAACAAAGAGCTTTCTCGTTTGTAATCTTATGAATGTCAGTTGTCAAATGATAATATCTTGATAGTTGAAATATTTCACATTTTATTACGACGAAACAAAGGCAATTGTAACGGGTAAACGACATCTCATCGTTTGTTTACAAACTCAGAACGAATCAAAAACGGTCTTATCATATACTGAAAAAGCGAACACTCGACAGTCTTTTTTATAATGAGTTTATTCGGGATGAACGAACAATTATCGCTCTCTCTATCTCGCTCCCGCCTCCCCTCCCAATCCCTCCTTTCCTCTTTGTTTTTTACTTTCTTTTACTTATGGTTTATTTAGAGTATAAACGAATTGTACTACTAGAAGTGGCTGATGAAAATAAAGTTGACGTTAAACTTCCTATTAAGTATCGTATTATAAAATGTTCAATTCACAAGTACCAATAATGAGTGAACGTCGCAAAGCTTGTAGGATTGTTTTTGAGAAAATTTCTAAGGAGGCTGCTTAGAGTCTGCGGGGAAGGCGGCAAGAGGGGAACGCATATGCTTAAACCAGCCCCCTGCCGCTGGCCTGCTATTCCTATACGATAAACAAAAAGGTGTTTTGTCCCGGCTTTTTAGTTCTTGAAATCGCCACTACCTAGCGTTGGCATGACTGCCTTCGGCTCTAAATACGCATACGCAACTCAACACAATTTCGAAAACACCCTAATATATATTATTATATAAGGAAGTGCTCTAAGTTAATAATGCTAAGCTGAATAATTAAATTATGATTTGAATCCATCATACACGCGAATAATGGTTTTCATAAAGTTATCTATAATAGACTTTTATTCATGTAAAATATTCGAAACACCGGTTCAACATACATATATATGCATGCCTGTCGCACGACTACTAGCGCCGTAGTGCGGCAAGGACATTTTGCGAACAGCATTTATCTACCAGTGTCAGGCCCTGGCTTAAACACGAGCGCCTGTAACGGCTGCCAACCAGGAATAAACAAATTTTCAATTACGTTGAATAAATAAATTTCAGCCAAACAATATGTATGAAGGCATATAATTGGCTGTTTAGAAATGTTATAAATATTTTTTTGTATATTTACATCGTGAATAAGTCATCAACCAAATTGAAATGTGGCAAACGCGCAATTTAGTTCTCAGTAACTGGTATCACTGAGCTCAGATTCGGACGCCACATCGTGAGCGCGTAGTTGTCAACCTTTCTTCCTGAATTCCGTTTTTTATTCAGCGAAAATGAAAAGATGGAAAGGAAAAATGCGAGCCGAAAAACAGTACAGTCGGCGATTGAAGGAAGTACAACCTGGAAAGCGGCGGAAAAACATAATTTCGAAACTCATGAATACGCAGTCGAGGGTCGACATGTAATTGATTTGAAGGTTTTGGAGGTGAACCTTTTTTTTTAGTTGCGCAAACGGTACATCCACCCAGCGCGGTTCGAATCGTTAGGGCAGTCGTCGAGTCCCTCATAATGACTGCGCTTTTCATTTTTTGTAAAACGAGGTACAAAGGTAAAACCTCAATGTAATACGAGGTACAAAGATAGATCAAAATGCTCGATAATATTTAAAGTGAGAAATGACACCGAACTTTTTAAAGAGTGGCAAACTGCGATTCCCGAAGTGGAGTTAAAACCGAACAGTAGGTTTGTGAAAAACATTTTGAAGAAAATTTCGTCCTCGAAGAGTGGATAAAACCCGATGGTGGGGGAAAGATTATTGCTCAAGTAAGTTTACGTTTTTTCAATCGCTTTCCGCAAATCATTTTTAAATCTTCAAGATTGCTGTCTCTTTTGGACACGACATTGCCGTCCCTTTTGCACATGATATTGCTGTCCCTTTCGTGCAGAAGACCCCCTTTCCTGTACGCACCATGCGTCCAAAAATGGAAGGAAAAACTAAATGCTAAGCGGACCTTTTTCCCCCACTACCGTCGTTTCGAGACCTGTATATAAGACCGTGGCCACGGCTTGACATTCTCGATGACTTTCGTGGCCCCATGACAGCCGCGACAAGAAGATAGCATCGGAAGGTCCAGCGCTTACTCCATTCGCGGCTATTCCAATTACGCCGTTCCTCAGAGTTAAGTTTGAATTATGGTTCGATTTTCAGTTGTTGATGTTGGTTTTCTCTATGATAACATTTTTTCAACGAATTCTCTCCGGGTTCTCCGTGTTTGAAATTGAATCGACTTTGCTTCTGTAAGCGCGGAATGCCATTTTTCTTTTTTTTTTAATCTTTTTTCTGTGAAATCTATTTTTCTCACATGGGCGTTATATTTTTTTCAGAGACGTCTCGAAAAACCAAAAAACTGACCTCAACCGACCCCAATTGGCTGCACAATTTTTTTTTACATAGGTGGCCACCTTTAAATTGTTACCCTGTATACTCACGTGAATATGTTTAAAGGCCTTTACTTTTTCAAAAATTAATCATTTTTTCACACTTTGCTTGTCGGTGATCGGAATAATGGTGCACTACCCAGGTAACATTGACGTTGACAAGTTTCCGTTGTTAAATTATCTTTAATACATGACCGTACGATAACTATTCGATATCTTTCAAATGACATTCCGTCTAATGCTGCCGTGAAGTTATCTTTTTTATCGATGAAAGCGGATGGCTAAAAGGTATCACAAAATTATATGCAAACGATGATATTTTTCACGTTATCAAAAAGTTATCTATTCACTATTATCTATTGTATCTAGTTCGACGTTGTCCAAAGAATATTATAAAGACGAAGTACATAAGACGTCTTTTTCATTACATCTTCCGGATATCGGTTATATGCGGTCTTTCAGTTTGGTATTGGGGGAATAGGAAAAAGTCATCCCCATGTTGTCCTAAAGATGACATTCCACGGATCACTTTTATCCTAGTGCGAATATAGTGTGTCATTTCATTTCGCCGGTAAAAAATTGTGTGTGACAAGGAGTTGAAAAAATAAAGCTGTTGAAATATATATATATATATATATATATTTATACGTGAGTGCCTTTTATCATATTATTCTTTTTGCCTCTGTAAGTACATGTATATATATTTAATGTACTGTCTTTTTATTCTAAAAGCGTAAGTCTGCTTTTTCGGTTATCCTGTTTAGGTTATCCACGTTTGGAGCGTTGCAACCAGTAAACCATGGAGCATGGAGCCTAGGCTCCATGCTCCATGGTATCTAGATACCATGGTATCTACCATACCAACCTCCTGGTATCTAGATACCAGGAGGTTCAACGGCAATGCAAAGGCGCTGAAAAAAGCGTCCCTAAAAATGTGTCGAAGTGATGGCGCTGGGGTGCAGCGGCACCTACATATATAGTAATGTATTGGTCAACGACACCGTCTTACATGCAGGTCTGGAAACTCCCGTCGTTGGGTAGTTCGCTTATGGATGCCAGACGTGTAGTTCATATATTGTCCACTGTGATCGCTGCGATCTAAACTCCGGCGCGATGACGATGGATGGGGAAGTAAGATAGAGACAGCGCTAGCTTTTCAATCTCTGTCTCACCTCAATGTATATTACTCGTTTTTAATATTATTGTAGACTATTGAAACACGCGGTAAAACGCAAATGCTTATTTTACAAAACCTCCGACCCCAACCCTCTGCCCGCAAGCGGGTGTGAAAACCATGAGCGATTTTGAGTTGTTTGAACGAGACATCGAATTTGGCTCAATGGCAAATCTCTTGTCGTATTACCGTAGCATTTTGTGTTCAAATCCACTTGTCTTTTTTTAAATATGTAAATACGGTAGGTAAGTTTATTGGAGACCATTGTAACACGCAGTAAACCGTTCCAACTTTATGACACCTGAAATTGCGTGTTCCCACTTCTCGCGCAACACATTGTCATTAGGCACCGGGAAAAACAACACCTTTGCATTATCGGCTTTACGGCCGGTATTGCAATAAGGAACCGCGCACCGTCTTGGCATTTTTGCCGATTTTTCAAAAATCTTTTCTTCTTTTATGAGAGCACAATATCCGACACGGGGATTTTGAGGTTAGGTTTGAGAAAACGCAGTAGGCGGATAGATCGCAGAGACGAGTAGTGACGGGATTATGAACTAATCCAGTGCTTCAATAAGCGTACTACCTCCACCACTTGATTTTGTGACGGTGCCAGACCTGTATGTAAGACTGTGGTCAACGAGGTGAAAGTGATCGGATGAGTTTCTAACCTCACAACAGACCGATCGTGACATCAAACGTCGAAATATCCGCCGATTCATAATTTCCTCATGACGGTTCGAAAAAAAAACTCGAAATGGCGGCGATAGAGCCCATCTAGAAAAACGTGTTTTTTTTTAGAAATAGCTTCACGGGAGAACGGTTTTCTCGTAAAGTATAAAAGTATTCATAGACGATCGAACTTGGTGCGGGCCGGACCACGAACCGTACGGTGCGGTCTACACAACAGACAAGCGCACCAGACTCCGAACCGTCCGGTCGGTATTGTGCTCTCATTGCGTGAACACGTCTCCTCGACATGCCGCCTATTCTATCAAAACAGGCAAAAATTGCATTAGTTGCGGCAACTATCGTTGCTACATCGCCATTACATAACGAACGAAAAAGAAGAAAAGAATGAGCAAAATTTTATCTCAGAAACAGACAACAATACAGTCATATGAATCTCATTAAAGATCTCGATGATGAAGATTTTCGTATATATCTTCGAATGAGTACCGAAGCATTTATTGAATTGTTGGATCTTGTATTAACGATGTCTTCTTGGGGTCGCTCCGAATCCATGTCTGTGAACACGCTGCGACGGTGGCACAATAGCGACTGGACCGACATTTGGTTCGGTGCGCCGTCCACACGATCGATTCGGTTCGGAACGCACCGCGTTCGATGTGCGAGCACTACGAACCAGCCGTACCGATAATAATAATAATAATGTCAGCGGACCGTGCGCCACACGATCGAATTTGGTTCGGGCGCACCAAATTCGTGGTGCGATTCGTGGTGCGGTTCAATCGTCTATTTACGCTTTAAGACCTGAGACAAAAACCAAAAAAAATGATAATTTATATATTATTAGCTATGGGACTACCTAGAAATTTGCTTTCAAATTTTGAAAAAATAGCGCACTTTAAAGGAAGTAAATCGATTTTTTGCCAAAAAAACCGGTAAATTGTTTACAAAAAAAAAGTTTACATTTAATCAAAAAACGGCTACGTACTCTCATAGAGAATGCAATTGTGAAGCTTCTATCAAAAATTCAAATCGATGCATGCAAAGGTGTTCGAGTAATCCGTCTTCCGAGATTGAAAAAAGTGGTTTCGTGAAAAACGCTTTGAAAAAAAAACGTGAAAAAAAAGTTGTTCGAGCAACTCAGCGCGCGCTCCGAGGCGCTGCGGCAAAATCGATAATTGAACCTTTGTCTAAAAAAAATTGCTACAGGACCAATTGCATATTGTTTTTGACACTAAAGTATTTTTAGGCAAGAAAACGTTTTTCCAAAATCCTAGAGTGGTGTTATCCTTTAACACGAATGAGGGTTAGGTACATCATCTATGATGTCTTAGATCGTACCCATGTAGCGTATATCTAAGTATACACATATTTTTTTTTTTTTTTTTTTTATTGAAAAGTAGAGATATATCAGATGGCGTTAGGATCATAGTCCTATCTGGCCGTTTTACATACTGGCAGATACCAAACTTATCGACTAAGTTTTATTCCTTACTGTTATATATGTATGTTTTCTTTCTTAACTTTAAATAGGCTTTTAAGATACACCAAATTTTTATAATCAGTATTCCTTATAGTTAAATCACAGTGTTTTACGAGCTATTACAGCCCATGTTTTATACTTAAGATCTAGGTATACGCTTCTGTCGGTATACAGAGTAGTATACACATATAGGTGCTGAAGCATCCCAGCGCCATCTATTCTCGTTCTCATTTTGGGGACGAGTTGAAAGGCCCCGCTGAACCTCCTAGTATCTAGGCTCCATAACGTACAGTATCCAAACGCAGAAAAAACAATTATCAGCGCAGCGACACACGTTTTTAACCGCTCACTCTGTTGTTCGCCGTATTGAGGTTATGTACGTTGGGTTTCGGAACCGCAGCGACAATTAGTGGCCGCGCTGCGACCGAACTTTGGTACGTAATGGCTTCTGCACACTGCGCGCGATGAGCGACGAGCGACGAGCGATATCCAATGGGAGCTCAGATATTCCGGAAACCCCCGGGGAGAGTGAAGCTCCCATTGGACATCGCTCATCGCTCGACGCTAATCGCGCGCAGTGTGCAGAGGCCATTAGAGTTTCACAGGCCTGTATGTAAGACCGTGCTATAAGCTCCTTGAAGGCATTCATAGCAAAACTGCATTGATGGCGACAAGCCACGTATGTAAAGTAGTCCGGTACAGTTGTAATAATGTAATGTGATATGTAACGCAATTCGGCATTCGCACCCAAGCACATCCGACGCTAATCAACAGTATTACGCGAAGTGTCAATTCTCCGACGTGCTGATCAATTAAGCGAATAAAATCAAGAAATCTGCTATGAACTTTATACTCTATCCGATATGCGGCTCGACCCTAATAGTTGCAGTAATTTGGTATTTTTTTGTAAAAAGGAGAGTTCGAAAAGAGACCGTTTGCATAATAGTGCTCGGTGATATTGGCAGAAGTCCTCGTATGCAATATCAGGCATTGTCATTCGCGGAGGAAGGCTATATTGTCGATCTGGTGGGGTATTCAGGCTCAGAGCCTCTACGAGATTTACGACAGAATGCAGCTGTGAAAATACATTATCTTTGTGAAACACCCGATTTGCAAGGTACACACGCAAATATAAAGACTAGATTGACACCCACAAGTATGTAAACATTGCCCGGTTTTTGGTGATGTCACAATTACCGAAAATATATATTTGTAACTATTTGTGAATATTATCATTGTAACATGCCAGACATTATGTTCAGACTTATATTCTTTATACGTAATACTCGTAACAACGACAATAAGAATTGAAAAGTTATCATAGATTGGGTGCTTGTATGTGATATTTTAACTTTTGCAACGTTTATCTGTCTATTATTTGGTTTGGATTCCAAATATACTTGGAATAATATCCAGGATATTGGCGTAGCCAGTATTTTTTTTCTAGGGGGTGTCTAGGGGAGCTGGCCTCACAAAAAGTGGTTTTGAAGGCAATCATTTTTGTTTTTTTTTCAAATGCAATTTAAATAATAGTCTATAATCATGCAACACAAACAAAATATGAAGCTTCAATCACACGTTTATGTCAACATTAATATCCAATTCTTGCAATACCGTAACAAATGATCAACTAATTTTTCATTAGGCTTCAATCTAGTTACCAGTCATTTAACTTTACTTTCAGATGGTACTCAAATAAGTTTCAGTTTTCTATTTTTTTCTGCAAACTGGCCCAATACTTTTTGAGTTGAATCCCAAACCCAAACAAACTATTTAGACAATTGAGTTGATACTTGGTAGAAATATTGATAATATTACTACCTTCTACTTGACGAGAATGGTCTTTTTTCATTAAAAAAAACTATTATACTTTTTTTAAATCCAAATCCGACAAAAATTTCGTGTGAAATGTTTCTTTTTTTGTAAATGCATGCTATTCTCTCAAATTTGCATTTTGCTCGTTTTAATTGCTGTAAAAAATAAACTGTACATGTTTAAATTGAAGAAATGTTTGAATTTTTTTCCACATCAAAGTCTACGGGAAAATAGACTGCACACTGATCTGCAACTTTGCTGTAACACTCTGCCGCAGCTACACCACTTTGATGATAAATGAAGTTAAAAACATTGTTTTGTATACTTAAATATATTATTAAAGTATGCCTATGGTTTGATAAATGAAAAATAAAAAATTTTTAAGTTAAAAAATCTCAAAATTATTTAACTTTTTCCCGTCCAAATGGATGTGTTGCCTTAAGCAGTGATATACGAGAGAATCATTCCTGAAGCATAGGGCTTCGGAGCCACGTTTTTATCAGCTTCATGGCATAAAAACTCCTCTCACAGCCAGCAGAGGTCACTGGCAGTACTATTGCTACTTCCAAAAGTTCATATGACTTAGAGCAGTACTCCTTTTTAGTCACTGTTCACTATCCTTTCTTAAATTTCCACCATTCATTTAATTATTTTAGACTAAAAGTATGTTTTTCACTATCATGCCTTCAGCTTGTAAAGCCGACATATCAATTATTAAGATCGAAAAATAATTATTGGTCAAATCGTCTGCGGTCTTTATATTCAATTTTAAAAATGTGTCAAAGGCATGATCTAACGGTAGATTCTCAAATCATCGTTTAGATTTACCATGATATTCTTAATAACTTGGTAGTAAATGTTGATCCTCTGACCCAGTGTTCCTCTGGGTGTGTCAGCTAGCAAATCTAATTTATTAAATTGTTTTAAATTATTAAGTTTAATGATTAAATTAATTTAAGTTATTAAATTATTGCCCACAGCCGACTTAACTGTGATATTTGAAAATTTATTTAATGCACGTAATGAAATAGCTACTTTTTATACAAGTTACGAAATTACGACAAAGAAAATAGTTCAAGTTTTATTAAATTGTTTCTTTATGCTTAATTGGGCAAAAGAAATAAAATTAATTAATTATTCGAATTTCATTATTTTAATTCGGGGTAGGGTGGGGGGGGCATACCCCCCTCATGGGTATGCCAATTTTCAGGAATAAGATTGATTTTAAATACTGCTTACATTCCAAATCCATACACACACACAAATTGATGAGTATTTCTTATTATCCCAAAACTCTTACAACACTATTTATGCAAATGGATATCTATATATCAGTTTTCAAAATATGTACGAATGTGACCCTTTTTAGAATAAATTCAAATTGCAATAATAAAATAATGGTTTAAAAGATGGCTAGATTATACAGCTGAACAATATTAAAAGAATGGTCATAATATTGCAATTTATATTTGTTTTAAAAAGAGTTACGTTTGTATGTATTTGAAAATACGGATTTTTGCCATTTGTGTAAATAATGTTGTATTGTAATAATTTTGTAATAATAATAAAAACTTTCCATTTCTGGATGACATCATTATACGCTGTTTCAAGAAGACAAAAATGAAAAAATCAGGAAGAAAATACGCAAAAAAAAATCAAACAAGTGTTCGAATTTTCTTTTTTTTTTTTTAAATTCAAGCCAAAAATTGACTCCACAATTCTGCACATGAGTAGTCTAAGTTAATAATAAAACTTCCTAGCATACTACAAACCGTCAGAGGTACAGGCCTAGACGGAAACGCAAATGTTCAGGTATTGCCAATATTTTTCCACGTTAAGGAGTGAGATGCAGTCAGAGGCGTGAAAAAACGAGCACTTTTAATAATTTTTTTTATAGGAATTAAATTTGTTTTTCAAAAAGTGGTTACACAGACTTTTTATGTTATATTTCTACTTGACTTGTACAAATTTTCAAAGAAAAATATTGATTATTTATAAAAATATCGCCGTCTTTGTCGGACCCCCTTCGGCGTGTAGTGCGGTGACCATCATAAAATTTTACTGTATCATCTGAAATTAAAAACAAAAAAAAATCATTACTTTAATAATAAATCTAGTCCTTAATCGAAGCTTTTTTTTCAAAACTTAACAAGACGGCGGCTTCCGACAGATAACTTTCGATTTTCGACCGAAAATCGCTCGTTTATTGTTAAAAAAAATAGAAATTTTCAACAAAAATAAAAATCCTCCGATTCCGGACTTGTTTTTAATTCTATCAATAAGCACACCAAATTTCATCAAAATTCATCTAGTGGTTTTTTGAATTATAGTGGTCACCGACTTGAAAAACACAGTTGCGAGAAAAACGCGTTTAAAGTTTTTCGATGTGGGTACTTTTGCTAAACTTTTTAAAATGTATTTTGATCCGCTGAATCCGAATATCACAATTTTTCTTGCCGTAAAGTCGAGCATTCAATTGTTTATAGCCAATTTTTCAAAAAATTAAAGTGTGTCGGGATGAATTTTTTTTTTTCAAGCATTTTGGTCAATTTTAAAACGAAAGTATTGTTTATAAAATTTCTCTAAAGTTCATAGTTTTCGAGTGATACATTTTTTTCAATTGCTGACAGAGTTTTCCTATTTTACACTTGATCTATGTATAGAAATACTAATTAAAAAATTACTTATATCGAATCATCAATTCCTGGCCCATACAATAGGGCTTCTTCCGATGTGAAAGCTTCCAAAATATCAATTTGTTGTTGTCTTCGAAGCATTCTGCCATCCGGGGTATTGTCGTTAATAATGGGGGGGGGGGGGTCGAAATCGGTTGCTTGCAGCTGCCGTTCGCTACCCGCCGTGGGGATCCACGCCTCTTCACTAATTGTGGGATATCCCGGAAACTATTCATCGGATTGACTTGAAATTTCCAGGGAATATTTTCGAAACGCCATACTTCAAGAAAATGTGAAAAAATCGATCTTTTGAAAATTCTGACTGCACCTCACTCCTTAAGAGTCTAAGGGAGCTTCGCCATTTTTTGCAGATTTTTCCGTACACAACAGCACAGTCAAATAACGGACAGCCGCGAAGGACGCATGTGCGGGCTTCAAACGTTACAAATTTCATCATTTTACAATAATAGTTGTAACGATTGGATATTTTTGTTGCAGTATTGCCAAGATTTCTGGGATACGTGGTGAAGACTGTATGGCAATCCATAGTATTACTTATAAAACTCGTTTCGGAGGTTCGTTCCAGTTATTTGCTCGTTCAGAATCCTCCGGCTATACCAACGATTCCAATATGCTGGCTCTACAGTCGCTGTACCGGCGCGTCCCTCGTCATCGATTGGCACAATTATGCCTACACGATAATGGGACTGAATGTCGGAAAGGGGCACATTCTCGTGAAAATGACAATGTTTGTAGAATCGTTTTTCGGAGCCAGAGCCGACAAGCATTTTTGCGTCACCAACGCCATGAAGGAGGATCTCAAAGCCAAGTGGAACATAGAGTTAAGAATTTTGGTCCCGCTTATCCAAAGAGGATTCATTGGATTTGACGATAAAAGATGACACGTCTCGGTGTACCGGCTGATTTTTTCATCACACTGTATTTTTACAGAGCTCGAGTCTTGTACGATCGTCCATCTTCTGGATTTGAGCCGATCGAGTTGTCGGAGAAACATTCCTTGCTGACAAGACTGTCTAAAGCTTACGACGCCTTCGGCGACGCCAACGGATCTTCCGTATTCACGGAATGTCTGGAAAACGATGAAATTCGATTGAGACCGAACAGACCTGGTTTCATCGTGTCGAGCACCAGCTGGACGGACGACGAGGACTTTTCGATACTCTTCAACGCGTTGCACGGTAGCGAATAAAGACAAAAAAAATCTCGTGTCTCCTGCCTCATCATTTTTTTCCTTGATCGCATATTTTCTTTTTTTCTTCTTATTTATAGATTATGAGCTTACGTGCGTCGCCGGCGATCGCAATTTGCCGGATCTGGTTTGCGCTGTAACGGGCAAGGGGCCTTTGAAGAAGTTTTGGAACGCTATTATACAACGAAAAAAGTGGGGCCACGTTAAAATAGTCACACCGTGGCTCGAGAACGACGATTACCCGAAATTATTAGGTTCATTGAGAAAAAAATAACAATCAAACGTAAAGCACCTACGTTTCGAAGTGAGAGGAATTTTTTAAGTTTTCGGAATATGTTCCAGCGAGTGCCGACTTGGGTGTTTGTCTACATACTTCCTCAAGTGGTTTGGATTTACCGATGAAAGTAGTCGATATGTTCGGATGTGGATTACCGGTGTGCGCTTACGAATATAAATGGTAAAAATCATCTCCTTAATTCCATTTTTGAATATTAATGAGTTGCTATTATCTATAATTAAAAATTATATGCAATTTTATGATTTACCTAGTAACTACACATATCGACGCTGCTTACGAAAAACACACTTTTTCCACTTCACCTCGAAAACTAGCATAATTATATTTTCGCCACGGAAACTGGCACGTTTCCATATGCACCGCGAAAACCAGCATGTTTCGGCTTTCGCCGCGAAAACTAGCTTGTTTGATTTGCACTGTAAAAACTAGCGTAAAAGAAGTAAGTTTGAAACCTTAAGGATCTCATAGCTCGTACAATCTTAACCAAAAAGAATTTTGATGAAAATTTAAAGTCCTTCGTGCTCCGGTAAAATTCTGGAAAAATAAACCGTTAGTATTTTTTTTAAACATGACCATTTTTATTTTATACTCGTTGCTTTTATTAACATTTTGATAATAATTATGAATTAAAATCGATAATAGTAATTTTTATATAAAAAATAATAATAATAACGAAATTGTAACGATAATGAAATATTTATTGTGATTTTCTATTTGAAAAATAACGTTATTGAAAATGTCATTTAACAAATGTACTGTAATCTTACAGATGGTTATGGTCTAACATGTTTAAAAAATCTTTCCCATGTTCGATTGGAATTAAACCTCTGTCAAGCATAGCCTGTTTTCTTGACCATGCACTTTTTCAAGGTCAATGCTAAACTACTATTACACTGGATACGTATAGTTTTATAATGTTTGGAAACGATAGTTTCGAGAAAAACACGTTAAAAGTTTTACTAGCAATTCTATCGTTGTAATAATAAGTTAAGCTTCATCTTCCTCTTCAATTTAAGCTCCCCGGAGCGACGAACGAGTTTTTAAATTTTCACAGCAGCCTAACGCCCAACTTCAAATTGCTCCTTGCAATATTTTTTTGTGGGTCCACATTGCATTGTATCAGTCGCAATATTATATGACAAAATACGATTTGATAAAGCTTTGCGGCACCGATAACTCTTTTGTGTCGATGAAATGTAAATTGATCTGTATTCTCGAACTGATTGCAGTTTGAACGAGCTCGTGAAAAACGACACGAACGGTTACGTGTTTTCCAACGACAAAGAGCTCTCGCAGAGACTGCAAGATTGGTTCGATGGTTTCCCCACAAATGAAAAGCAGCTGAGAATCAAAGAAAAATTTCAAGACGAATTGAAGAAATTTCGAGAGCTTAGATGGCACGGTAATTGGTCGTCAATAGTTACTCCTGAATTGAACTGATTAATGTCGCCAAGTCGGCTTTATCTGTAACATTTTAGATTCAATTGTGTATATACCATATCATACACATACAGCTCTGCCACCGTCATCGGGCAAATGCTTTTCTCGCGCAGTGTGTTATTGTTTTGAGCTTGTTTACTTTTTGTTCCTCCTGATGTTCGGGCATGCTTGATGTTTGAAATATAACATTAACAATACTCGACGCATTCCATGACATTTTTTTTCATTCTTTTTGCACGTTTCCTTTTATTATTTTCCTTGGAATCGCATTATCTTGTTACAACGGGAAAGCGTTATTGGCTACAATGATTCGCCATATGCGAATAGATCCGCACCTCTTTTTTGTTTTCAATCCGTTTGATCATCCGAACAATCGAAATTAGGGGTGTATTTGAATTCATTCCCCAAGTATACGTTTTCGCTAAGAGATCGCCGTTGAGGTATTTGACTTCTTTCGCATACAAATGATTGCAAGTCATACGGATATATCTTTACAATTTTTATTGATTTTCAAAATGTTTTTTTTTCTTTCCATCTCGTTGATCTCCTGTGTTTTCGGCGGTGTACAATGATTTTATAACTCCGATCAAACCAAAAGACGTTCGATCTCTTGCTGTATGGCTTGTATCTGTGGTTTGAGTTGCGATCCTTCGTTCACCGTCACAGAGCAAGCTACGACAGGCCGAGATACTCCGCACGCTCTACCCAGAGCCTGCTTGCATCGAACGAAAACATACGGCACATTTTTGTCCTCGCAGAGAAGCGGCAGATGCAAAAGTATCTCCAGCGGTTGAGCGTCCGCAGCCATTACTATGAATTCTGAGAGACCACGATTGAGAGTTTTCGTTGCTTCGTTGGCGCCTTTCCTCAGTTGCTTATAATTCATAGCCTGCTGCACCAAGTTGAGAATTTTGACCGTGAGCGTCGCGTCGGCTAGAGGATAGGCTTTCGGATTGATTTCTTCCGTCTATAAAGAAAATCATCAAAGATAATACGTACTGAAGGAAAAAGTGGAAGCAACGTTTTACAGCAATCTGAACATCATGGTTGGGATGCCTTACGAATAGATCAACATTTCGAGATGTTCGTTTGTTTGAGGAATTATTGGTGTCGATAATGAATCGCCATTTCACTTTTTTCTTTCGTTAGTCCAACAAAGATTTTTGTTTCGTGCTATCGACTTATGAAATGGACCACTTGTCGGAGTTAAGTATATTGTAACTAAAGAATTACAAGCAGAATGTATTTCCACAAATTGGCAGAACATCTTTCAAAATTGATACTAGTTATAGGAATTATTGTACGAATCTACAGTTGCGATAACACAGAGAGAGTTTCATGGCAAAGTAGAAGCTGTACCATGCAACCTGAACGTGCAAGAGAGATAGCTGCTACTTTCAAGTAGGATTTTCTCATGGGCGGATAATCTGTAGGGTGGAAGAAAATGGTCAAACACTGGATCAGTGAATTCTCAAAGTTGATTGCTTTGTGTTTCCCTAAAAACGTGATCATCTATGATAAAAAGGTACTCGAAAATGTTTGTGGTTATGTTGACTTTCTACGTGCACTTGACAGCAACAATGAAAATGCTCAACGATGACAATCGTGGGCATCAATCACAGGAGTTAAACAGATCAGGTTATCGCTTTCGGCTCCTTGTCAGGTTATCGTCGGTCGCTGAAGACCCGAGGCATCTTAGAACATGTAATTTCTAATGAAAAAACATTTAATTATTCCTCATAAACACACCTGCCTTCCAAAAATGCAGGCATTGGCTAAAAATGGCTCGGGCCTCCAGTGACCCACGATAACCGAATTGGGTTAAAATAATCCCGAACGTAAATAAAAATTGTGTTTGCGACATATTTTTGCAAGATATAAACGTCTTGTAAAATGTGAAGGCAGCTATTGAAAACAGAGATTGCCGAAATAAGACAACGCGTTACACTGAGATTCATATGGTTGTACAGTTTAAAAGATTCTCGCAAACTGAAGAGTTTTTACGAGAAATTATCGTAATGGATTTTTAACATTAGCACAATACTCGCTGAATCGAGAAAACTTTGAGTAGCAGTTTTCTTCAGCAATTTGCCATTGATGTTGGATAAAACGCATGGATGTTTATGTAACCGGTAAAAGTGGAAAAAAGTCGGGAATTCGAACGTAACATGGGTTAACGCATACTTGGTGTGTAACCACGTGTGAAACTTAACCTAAAAGTAACAAAAGTTCTTTCGCACATTGGTAAATGGTATGGTATGGAACTTACCATTTTAAGATCGTTTGATGGAAAAGTAGTGTACAAAAAGAAACAAGCTGTTTATACCCGGCAACCTCTCAGCGATTATATTATTTATTTTTTGATAAAAATAAATCGCGTCACGGAGGAGCGCGTGTGACAAATATACGATGGCGCGTCGTTTCTCTGAGAAACGTTCTTGATGCGTGCCGCCGGCGCCACCATGGGAACTCCGGAGCTGAAGGGAAGCTTCTAGCCACGCGCCGGAAGTCTGCAAACATTTCGCGGGAATTTTTTTTTTTTCGAAGTTATGCGCTACAATTGAGAAATTTCCCATATACTCGGATTATATTTGGCCTCTAGGTCGACAGATATTTTAATCTGTTCAAAATTCATTCGTCCGGCTAAACATCTATGTCGTTCTTTTCTTTATCAGTAGATTGTCTTCGCGATCGAGACTTTCAGTTCTGGGATAAAAGTGCGGCGGGGGGGGGGGGGGGGGGGAAGAGCGAAATGTGGCTCTAGGGGAGGGGATTAAGGTAGTATGCGCACGAACCTCCTCATTAGAAAGAAAATTGATTTTTTTATATGCTGTAGTATATAGACATATAGAATGATGTCCGCGAAAACTCTACATGCCTTACCGGTTAAATACAATAGTAATTAATTCACGAAATCAATGAAGTCAACCCGCACCTTATAGAGAATCCGTGCGGATCAAACATTGGAACGGAAATAATAATAGTTCGGGATTAGATCGGAGCTATGCGAAAAGCGATAAATAACAAGAAAACTGTCGCGGTCACGTATGTTTCATGGAAAATATAGGTTACGGGACATTTCGAGCAGATATTATCGATTGAATCGACTAATTTTTGCGCTCGCTAGCCGCGTCTGTCAGCTCTCCCTCTACTATATGCACATTTCACACACACACTACAAACACACGCTTGCACATACGGTAAACGAACACACACTTGGCATTTATCGAAAACACCTGAATACATCGTTGCCACGGATATTGCCAGAATTATGAAATGGCGGCCTGTGACAATTCATGTCAAATCTGAATGCTATTTTATTACTTTATTTTCATAATATGATATACAGTTATCACATACACTTCTCAAATAATTATTTTCTTTATCATGTTTATTATCATACCCAAATGTAATTTTTTTTAAATTGTTTTTTCCTAAGGTACACGCTGTTCGCGTTTGTTACCTATTATTTTCCTCCACTGTGACTGTTTCGATCCTCCAGCAGCGACAGTTTTCATTAGCGTTAGCTAGCGATCGCGAATAAGAGGCTCCCTTTCTTCTGTGATTGTGCATTATTACGGTTCTCGAGTGAGACGTCTCAGTTCTCGCACTTTCATCAGACGTGAATTTTGTCACTCTATTACGGATCAGTCGGGTGAAAATGTGAGATCACTAGGAACCTCCGGCTAGTGATTTCACATTTTCACGACGCCGTAGAAGGGGTATACTAGTAATCGAATCCAGCCCGAAACAAAGCGCGTGCCCATCAATAAAAACATAATCTCTTTATCTGGGTAAACAGCGAGATATAATAGAATGAAAATTCGTAACTTGAACGCTACAGAAAAACAAAAAAATGTTATTAGGTTTTATGAAAAACACGAAGACAATCACAAGAATGAATCGCGGTACAGCAATACAAATGAAAAATACTAGTTTTTTTGTATCACATTAAAATATAAGGTGGTCTTATAACACAGTGGTAACATTATTATGTAGATCTAGTAAATCGAACTATTATATAATATATCGAGGACAATATGTTGGTCACAATATCCACCTCTTTAATCTCGGCCGGGGGCGGACCACGTAACAAGCTAACGAATGGCGAAAGCACAATCATCATCAAATTATTTATTATTATAGAATAATAATACTGTATGCAGTATAAACTTCAAGATGCTAATTATTATTAAGTATTTGCGACGAGATGTTGCGTCCTTTGAATATTATACAGCTTTGGATGTGTCGGCGTTGATTTAGGAAGACGCTCAAGCATTAGCGCTACGCTTTTCGACACGAAATTTCGTGCCGAGTAAACTCATGTGAACAATCTCGCAATCTCACGTTTGTCATTTTTACCCAAACGGAGAACGGTAATAGTCCCCCAGGTACATCCGTGGGTGGGACTGCGACAGAGATTCAGCCCGCAAACGCCGTCCCTCGCCGAAGCGGGTAACCCTACAACACGGTCTTACATACAGGTCTTGCAACGAAGCTAAATTTTCGTGGTGGGGGTAGGCCCCCTTATCAGTTCCACTTTCCGATTCACTAGGCGCCGCTACGCGTCGCCACTAGCAAGGGGAAGTACTGTCCCCCTTACCACTTACCGGCAAATGGGCCCAAGGTGTTTACGTATGTTTTTATGGCGCGATTGTCGAAATAACCTTCATTTGCGACCATATAGCAGAAGGTTCTACGCGATTCACCGTGATACATTTTTTATCGTGCTTTAAGAAACAGTTTGTTCAATAACTGCGTCACCATAACGAATTAGCTTTAAAATTCCTGAGCTGGAATTAAAATTTAGCCGAATGACGCAATCATCTAAATATTGATATAAATTCGTAAAATCACAAAGAAAAAAAGTGTACCTACAGTGGAAACTACTTACTTACGTCAATAAACACCCAAAATAAAATATAGCGCAAAATGAACAGATATATGCTGGTATGAATTAATGTATTCAAAAAGTTTTCAGTTTTTTTAAACATGAAAGTAGTCATCTTTTTTTGAATCAACACATTATTTTTTATTAGTTTCGTATATTATGCAGTTTGCACGACAGTACGGTACATTAAGTTAAGGCAAACGGCGCATGCGTTGCGGTCAGGAAGGAAAAGGACAGAAGAGCTATTTCTGTCTCCGTCGCACAACTACTTCCCCTTGTTGACACGCATTAAGCGGCAGAAATCGGAATAAAAAATAGAAACGCTAAGGGTGCCTACCCCCACTACCGTTGTTGTCAGACCTGTATATAAGACCGTGGCCCAACAACGGCAATTCTAGAGGCCACTATAATATTTAAAAATGTTTACCAAATGCAACCTAGCCTTAATTACCAGTGGAGATTCCAGAGAGGGGCTATTGCGGTTCTCCGTTTGGGTGGATATGACAAAAGTCAGCAGCTCACCCTATTACGGTCCTTTTCACCTAGTGAAAATGCGAGATTATTCACGTGAATTTAGGCCCCTGACACTGCAGGCCGTTCCCACGGTAAGAAAGTGGTCACTCTCTGTCAGGGGGCTGACACTTAATTACCAGTGGAGATTCCAGAGAGGGGCTATTGCGGTTCTCCGTTTGGGTGGACATGACAAAAGTCAGCAGCTCACCCTATTACGGTCCTTTTCACCTAGTGAAAATGCGAGATTATTCACGTGAATTTAGGCCCCTGACACTGCAGGCCGTTCCCACGGTAAGAAAGTGGTCACTCTCTGTCAGGGGGCTGACACTGGTAGATAAATGCTGCTTGCAAAATGTGATTGCCGCACTGCGGCACTTGTAGTCATGTGAGCGGCATGCATATATATGTATGTTGCACCGGTGTTTCAAATATTTTACATAAATGAAAGTCTGTTGTACATAACTTTATTAAAATCATTATTCGCGAGTATTATGGATTTGAATTATAATTTCTGTACGTTTCACAGTTATTTTCCATTGTTTTGCAGTATCAAATCGTTCAGCTGATCAGAGTATATAGACCCGGTGCGGTCACGTAACAGCCAACGCTAGGCAGTGGCGATTTCAAGAACTAAAAAGCCGGTACAAAACGCGCTTTCGTTTATCCTATAGGAATAGTAGGCCAGTGTCAGCCCCCTGGACTAGAGTAAAGGAGCCCGAACGCGTATAGGAAAAGCATTATAAACGTGGACCCTGAAAGTGAGGAAAAGTTGTGGTTCTAAATTCAGCCACAACAAGTGCTAGTGCAGGGAGGGTAGGATATGAAGTATGGCATCAGTGACGCTATGAAGTGAGCGTATATACAAACTGGAGGATTCTTGGTTATCCCGGTTTGCATTCATTACGTCATTCTTGGCTCTTGGCTTTTCGTCTTTGAACGCACCAACAAGATTTACAAGGATTTTTTTTATTGCGATAAACATCAGTGCCGTGGAGTGCAGTGAGTGATTGCCCCATTACCTGTATGAAAAAAACATTCATATTGTGCAGTAAATAATAAATATGCGCACATTTTGTTGTTGTTTTTTTAAATTCATTTGGATTTGATCGCGCATTGGATAAAAATAATTTATTAATAAATCTTTCTAAGGTCTAGGTTGACTTGGCTTTGAATTTTGCCCAAAAATATTCTCTAATTAACAAATGCACGATGACAGAATTAATCGACGAACGAACAAATTTACTATTTTTCTCATCTGTTTTGCGTATAACTCCGCTTTGAATATTATCTTCTCTCTCTTTTCTCATTCCGTCTCTGTCATCCTATCTTGAGTGCAGCAGCGCCAGCGGATATTTCAGTAAAAACAGGCGCTGTACCAGGCGTTACAGGCGCTCGTGTTTAAGCCATGGCCTGACACGGGTAGAAAAATGCTGTTCGCAAAATGTCCTTGCCACACTGCGGCGCTACTAGTTGTGTGACAGGCATGCATCGTTTCGAAAATACAACGTTATTGAATGTTATATGATATTGAAAAAAAGAGTGATCATCTATATTTACAAAAGTAAGTTGTAGATCAGAAAAAAAATTAACGGAGACTTTGTCCTTGATTGAGCAGCGGGAGATGTTAGCGGCTCAACATGAGCAGTTAGAAGAAGAGGAGGGATGCCTCTATGGACTAGGCATTGCCGATTAGCGGTAATTATAAACACATTTGTGTAAACACATTAGAAAACTTTAAACGCGTTTTTCTCGAAAACACGTTTTTAAAAATGGCTGACATTCTCCTGACCGCTGTAATTAACATATCGACCTGAAATTTGGAGAGCATACTCAGAAAATATGTCTTCACGGAATGACGGATCGTTTTTTTGATAGATCCATTTTTGCAGTTATTATTTATCTTTTTATGCGAAAAAAACGCGAAAATTCGATTTTTTTTAAATTGCCGCAATTTTCCGAAATTTGTACTAAACGAAAAACCCATCCGTCATTCCATGACCAAAGGGTCACAGATTGATAATATGCTTTGAATTTGTGTTTCAGATCAACAAAGAGGGGGCAGTGATGTCAGCCGTTTACCTCCCGCGATTTGAGGACCTGTTTTCGCGGAGCTGCAACGGCCGCCATTTTGGTTTAAAAAAAAAATTGTTAACGTTCTGTATACCATGAATAAAATAAAGAAAAAAACCGTACTCAAAAAGCTTTACTCGTTTCCTTTAAAAAAAATAAAATGCAAACACCTGAAATATGGCACTCCAAGGACAAAGTCTCCCTTAAATACTTATCGGGTTTGAACCTAAAAAGTCGACGTCACAAGTCGGACAACATACTGATGCGGCCATATAGGCACTTTGGTAGAAGAGTTTCAAAACTGATACACGTTGATAGCCCTCGCTTAGGGATTGAGAGTTATAACGCTTCTGTTGTATTGTATTGGAGGTTATGTACATTTGACGATGGCCTAACAACATAACGTGTGTGCTTTGATAATGCCTTAAAGTGGTAAATCGTATTAATTCATAAAATGCGCTTAGGTTATTAGAAAGAAATCGACAATCTGTTTCCATCTTTCATTGAGCACTACTGTACTGGTGGCGCCCTACTTGTAGTGGCTACGGGAAAGAATTTTTTAAATTTTGTCGTACTAGCCAAATTGTCGGAGTTCCAAGACCTATGTGTAAGACCGTGAGCGTCACTAAACGTACGTGAGATGAAAATGCGAGAAGTGACAAGTGAGAATCGAGAACCGTAATAGGCCCCCAGTAGCGCGATTCTGTAACTCGTTATGACGGGGTAGCGACAGTTTTCTTTATCGATAAGTAGTAACAGCCAATTGCATGCACGATCACAGAAGACAGGGAGCCTCCTATTGGTTGTCGCCAGCTAACGATAGCGAAAACTGTCGCTACCGAGGTATAACGAGTTACAGAATCGCGCTACAGATCTGAATGTAAGACCGTGTGTAAGACCGTGCTGAGAGCCACTCACAGTCAAACATTGACTGGAGGGTATTTCAAAAATGGGCGGGTGTTGAAAACGTTCATAGTATTACAGCATTTGAACTTTATTATAAAATGTATCTATTGGTCTGCTTGACACTTTTAACGTTTTCTCAACTCCGGCGAATCAAAAACTCTATAAAATGTTGAACGTTGAAAGATTTCCACCATGTAAATAACCTGGAGCAGACGACGCTTTAGCGAAAGTAAGTCGTGCCAATGGTAGAAACGCTCGCTACTGCCAAGTCTCGGTTATATTTTCTTGGATAAAATTTCAACACATTTATGTTTAATTGAAAAAAATGATAACTATCAATATTATATTCCGGCTTAGAAATATTTTTCAACAATATCATGAGTTGGATATTACCCAAAAATAATTAATTTTTACACGAAATTTTATTAGCAACATGTTGGCGGCCTGTCGAACCCTCATTATATTTTCATCCCCTCTCTTGGAGCCAAGAAGAGGTATCGAAACTCCTCAAAGGGGGACGGGGGGGGCGCATATGCCTTTTATCTTCTTCGTTTTCACTCATCTCTCTCGCACTGACCGTAGTCAAACTGCTGCGTGCGCAATTTGCCCTTACCATGAGAGGGGTTCGAACGGAACTCTGAACCGCAATGATAAATATTTGTCACTGATAACGGGTTGCGCTCTGATTACAATATTGGAGGAGAAAATCGTGGCAACAATTTATAGCTCGGAAACTAATGATCAGTTGAAGAATTATTATCGCTTGCTGAACATATTCCGTTCTCGCTCGTCGAGAAACGTATTATAATCTTATCAATCATATTTCTTTCATCGCAATGCAAACGAAACCATCGCTCTCGGCCATCACAACCTTCCTCGTATTGGCATGTTTTGTCACGATTGAAACTCACTGTTTGTATACAGTCACTTCGTACACGGGGATTAACGTTCGGCCGATTATAGGTAAGAAAACATGCAGTAAGCAACGGTTATCCATATTAATTGCAATGCAAATCTAAGGAACAATTATTTATTTAGAAGATGATCCATTCGTTTTTGCAAAGAAATAAAGAATCCTGACAATCCTGGTTCTTAATAAAAGTCGTCGAGTAAATATTGAATTTATCAGTTAACATTTCTGAACACGATAAAAAGCCACCGGCAAATGTGACAAAAACTTCGAATCATAGGTGGGAATAGATCCGCTAATTTTTCGATCATCCGATCTTTTGGTATTATTTATATTAAAATATCTGTGAAAAACTGGGATTGTGGAATTCATGTATACATTACTTCGTCAATGCAATTAAATTTAAGGCAATGTTCCCATCACAGATAGCAGGTTTTATCCTTGTCATCCTCGAATTGATAGTTTGTCAGTGTAAAAGATTATTTCCGAACAATCAGTTCGACGTGTCCTGGCTTATGGGAAATATTTTATTGAATTTGTGCGTAAGCCAGTGCATATTTTAATACGCGAGTACATTAGGACCTCGATTTAGAGAGCTTTCGATTCAACGGGTCGGCATAGGCTTGGGGTCCAAAAAACAGGTAGATTTTCAATTAGTTTTTCTGATGAGAGTATTGGGATGACCGGGTTGGGATTTCACATCCATTAATACATAGTCTTGACGAGTTTGAGTTTTAAAAAATTGAAAAATACTGCTAATAATGAAGTTATCATTTTTTAAACAAAGCGCCCCTGTTGCTGCATGACTAATCGGTGTGGATGGTTCTGGCAAGTAGGGCAATTCGAAATTAAGAATGAAAAATGTACTTCCAGTATAATAATAAAACTTTCGTATGACCGGATACAGTGTTGAAATTTAAAAAACTACGAAACTAGCATGCTGTACAAAAAAGGTTGATTTTCGACAAAAAAACGTCTTAAATAATTTATTGTTAACAAAAACATAAACATGTGAAAAAATCATACGGTTATACGATGGAAAATGTCATCAGCTACACCCAGTTCGAACTTGAAGTGGGAATCGGAAGAATACATTTTGAGAGATGGTTTACACTGTTTCATAAAACATACACTGCCGTATACATAAAACATAAATAAATTTTCTTTTTTAATAGATGGTCCTAGACTCCATACTTCCAAAATGGAGCCCCTCCACTCATCAGCGTCCCGACCAAAAATTGTAAAAAAATTTTTTTTTCTTAATTCTGAAAAAATTTGGGCTACTCCAGTGTGAACCTATCTAACTTTTTACCCTCTTGACATTTTCTCTGAAACTCCATAGTTATTGAACTACGCCTATTTATCTAAAACATGTATTTTTTTAGCTAAACATGCAATACTGGGCGAAAAAAAATCGTACGAAACTTTCTAAAAACGAAAATGTAGGTTTTGCTACCCTCTTTAAGTTTGTCATGGAAAAAATCAGTCAAAAAATTCGCCAGAAGTTATGCGGGCAGTTTTAGACGTGAAAAAAGCTGAAAAATAGCCATGCTCAAAAAGGCGTACGTGGCCCAAAAAAAATTGTAAAGTTTTTTCTAAAAAGGTAAATTTGTCCTCTTTAAAACGCCGCTTGGGAAATTTTATTACCTTCGTTTTTGAGCCCGCTATCTAACTTTTAGTGCGGCAAGGAATTTCGACTGGTGTACGCAAACTTTTGGCCGGCAGTGTAGTTTTGAGAAAAATGCAGAAGTAAAAAACGGTAGTAAGGGCACCGACGCGGTTCGCCATAGCGCAGTAAGCCATCTGACGTTTTACAAAAAATGTCATAACCCGGTTGATTTTGCGAGTTTACAAACTCTGTGTTGCAAATTAAAGTTGATTGCCCATGGCTATAAAAGATAATGGCAACATGGTCATAGACATTAGTCGCCATTATACGGTCCGAGTTGGTATGTGTGGCACGTGGTAATAGAAATACTTATCGCTAGCCTATCGCCGCATCGCTAAGCATGAGGTTCAGGGGTGTACGCAAATTACGTAACGCAATTGGGGGGGGGGGGGGGGGGGGCGGGTTCCGGCCAGGCGTTACGGTCTACGTGCGTCGGAGGAGGGGGAGTCAAGGTTTGCGTTACGTTATGATTTTAGAACTGCCAAAAAAAACAAAATTTCTGCATGTTCAAGTTTTTAAATTATAGCTCTTGCAAAATTTTACCGCGGAAAGTTGACAGCTTTCCATACGAAATGCCAGTTAAGGGGTGAAGTCACTGTGCAAGAACTTGTACAGTATCTTTCTCACCTCCTCCAAGCAAAATTAGAAAAAAAAAATTTCAAATTTTTTAATTTGTAATTTTTATAATTTTAAAAATAATTTTTGAAAGTACATATGCTGCAAAATATGTTGGCAACATTTCCTTTCACAAGTCCGAAAATTGACGGAGTTACAGTCACTTTATTTGCACTTTATTATTAGAGAACAGGTAGTGCGACCGGTTAGTGCCCTCAGTCCCTATAGGTGTGGCATCGTTCAAAATAGAAGTGCAGGCACTTATTATTTTGTAGAATATAATGAAGATGACGAACCGTTATATCGTCTGTGGCTTAGCTACTTTAATGTTGGTATCAATATTCTAGAAAAAACTTTATATCAAGAAAATCGGAACGACAACTTTGAACGCGTTTTTCTCGAAACTAATTTTTTTCATCGTATCCCAGCGAATACTCAAAAACTTATTAACTGATTTTAAGTTTCTTTTTAATGATTAAATACTTCATAAAATGAGTATAAACGCGACCCTTTTATAATTAGTTATAGGGAAAGGGGGTCCTAAACGGGCACTCTAAGGAAAATAAAAAAAAGCCGTTACAAAATGTCATATTCAAAAATGTTTGTTTGCTATAGGGTGCTAAATTTATCGTAGTTTAATAGTACTTTCATATATTTCCAGTAAATCCTCAAAATACAAAGAATGAAATCAATTAAAAAACTTTGACGAGTGCCCGCTTTGCCCGGGGCGGGGCGGTGGCCTGAAGCGGGCACGGCTTCTGGGCAAAGCGGACACGCAGAGGATAAATAAGTAAATAAGAAGGTAAATAAGGACACATAAGAATAAAATAGGGAATCATAAGGGAAAAACTATGACTGTAACTACATATTTTATTGCACACAAATGATTATTAGTATCGTAAACGAACAAAAATGTTACTTTCTTCGTTAACAATCAGTGAACATGACTTGTGGCATTGGATTTTGGTCGTACCTTCTTAGCATTCAGTAAACATTATTTTTCGTTGTTTCTTCTTAACATTCAGTAAACATATTTTAACATATTATGACACGTGCCCGCTTAGCCCTTTTGCGCCATTTGACGTTTTCATCAATTCGAACCAAAAAACTATTGGAATACATTCGAGAAAAAATGACTAAAAATAACTGAAATAGGCATAAAACAATAGTCACATTTTAGTAATGGTCTAATTTACCCACGAATAGACAACACACGATGTACATACCTTGATTTCTTTTTCTAAATCCGTGTAATTTTGTTTTTTCGCCACACGATCCGCACGGTCGGTCGCAGTTGAGCTTCACGACTGTGGTAGGTCGGACGGGACGGGGGCAACGTCCCCACGTCGCGAAACCGCGCTAAGTTAAAAAACGTTAGAAGTATGGAGGATGCCCGCCTTAGGCCGGGTGCCCGCTTCGGGCCCCCTTCCCCTATCTATGAAAAAAATCGCAATTATTGACGACAAAGCACCCGGTACGTAACGGAGTAACGGGAGGGGGGGTTTTCAAAGGAATAGATTCAGGGCAGGCATTATGGTCCTCTTACGGCCGCGAGGGGGAAGTCAAGAATTGGGAAATTTGGCGTTACGTAATTTGTGTACGCCACGTACAAAGCGGTGTTGGTCCCGCCACTGTTCCCTAAATCGAGACCGTAGTGTAATTTCATCACTGATAGGAATATAATTATCACAGAAGTGGGCACGAAAGTATTAGGTTGGCAAGAAAGTCTTGCAACACAAACGAGACCTTTTCTAAATAAACAGAAAAGTTTATCACGATAAAATAGATTTATAATATGGTATACTATTCCTCTTCATCTACAACTCTTGTCCAACTCTCTGGTAAACATTGAATGCCAGCCGTCCAGAAATCCTTTGGTCTTGAATTGAAACACTCTTCAGGGTATTTTGAAGATCCGTTTGATTATCAAATGGTTCATAAAGTAATAAGTTTGTCAAAGCCCGAAATAAATGATATTCTGACAGGGCTGAGTCCGGTGAATATGGTGGATGTAGTAGTACTTTCCTCTCTAATTCTGAAATAGTTGTCTTTGTCATTTTAGCTACATGGGGCCGTGCGTTGTGGTGAAGAAGATGAATTTGTCGACGTTCCCTACGACGTTTTTTGTTGAATAATTTCAGACAGTTTCTGTAATTTTGTAGAGTAGATCGAGGCATTTATTGTGGTGTTAGGCGAAAACAACCCATGCTAGAAAAAATATAGAGTACTTCAGTGTCGCAAGACTTTCTTACCAACTTAATATTTTTCGTTGCAGCGAGAGTAAGAAATCCTTGTTTTAGGTTAAGATTAATCTTTTATTTTTCTTTTGTCTATCGATAATGGACGACTGGAATATACCGATGTCAAAAACAATTGAAAGGAATATTATCCCAGGAGATAAGTTACAAGTTAAACGAGAACTATCCGAATAAGTACGATAGTTACATCGCAGCATCGTACGTCAAGTTTGTCGAGAGCGCAGGAGCCCGCGTGGTCCCCATATGGTAAAATATTATCATGCACCATTCTACGATTCCAATAAAAAACATTTAGTAATTTTTTTTGGTTCAATAGTTTAATTTTGAGTGAAACAAAAAATGTATTGCACATATTGTGTGTGACTGAGTTCGCGAGACTAAAAATATTTGACGGAAAAGCGAAAGGAGTAAGTACTTTTCGTACCGGACTAATCTTTTTGGTTTGCAGGATTGGACAAAATGACGATTATTACGAGAATATTATGACCAAAGTTAATGGGTAAGGCACTGCGCGAATGAGAGTGCGATATTACGATTATAATTCGAATAATAAATATTTAGTCAACGAATATGCATTTTAAAAATGTGCCAGGGTTTTGTTTCCGGGAGGAGCTACCTGGTTTAACAGAACGAATGGATACGCCCAAGCAGGAAAAACTATTTATAGGTAACATCGTCTTTCAGAACAATCAGTAATTTGATTTAAAAAATGTTTGCAACTGTACCATTTTTTGTTGTCAATGTTACAATCAACAGAATCGCCGAACGACTCAACAAAAATCGTGATTATTTTCCGATTTTCGGCATCTGTTTGGGTTTCGAATTGTTGACTTATTTGGCCGCTAAAGAAACGGAACATCGGAGCAGATGTTTCAGCGTTAATCAGCCATTAGCACTCGAATTCACGAAGGGCAAGTAATTTCAAGTACCGCTGTGTCTTGTTTTCATTCCCTTATCAAATAAAAAGTTTTGCAACTTAAAGAAATAAAATCGGCTATTGATTTTCAGAACGTAAAGAAGGTTGGCGCGTTACCCACAGTTTAAAATTAAATATATATGTATATATATATTTTTCTTTCATTGTGTAGACTATACTGAGTCTTGACAATTTTTGTGAAAATTTTTACCACGAAACTCTATCGATAAGAAGTAGTTCAATGCATGTAATTTCATGTGCGGTTAGATGGGCAAGATGGTCACGCTACGGGTGATGTCATTTTTGGCTATTTAGCACTAAGATAAATCATTTCTGACGACGGATTAACGTAGAACTAAACCTTCGTAAACAGTTAAAAGAAAAAATCGTATTTTGCCCATCGAAAACCATACATATTCAATATTGAATCATCAAAGTTTGATGAAAGATTACGAATCTTGGCTGGCGAATGAAGAGCATTGCTGCCAACCTCAATGTCCGCGAAGTTGCCATATTTTGGCAACACTTAATATTTATTAATGGATGGTAATAATGAACAATTTCATGACATAAATATAAACGGGGCTAATTATAAATGATTCAAAATTTCATTCTGAGTTATATAAACCATTCGCTGATGCAGATTTTTTTTCGTAATAATCATCGATAATGTGATACTTTTTCAAGTTGGTAGCAACACAAAAGATTTCTTGTTTACGTAATAAAAATGTAAAATTGCATAATTTTGCCTTTTAATTATATATTTTATGAAAAATCAGCATCTACAGAATATCTCGTATGCTTTTTTTGAGGTAAAATTTAAAAAATAAACCATCATTTGACTCAACTGGACCGCTCCAACCTCCTTGAAGGAAGGAAAAAAAGTGTTTGAATAATCAATTGAAAAATATGGGCAATTCAAGACCGATTACAGCTGATGCTCCTCACCGTAGACATGCTTTTACGATGTGTATAACCATGCGATTATTTCTGTGTATTAATCGCAATAGCTGATAATTAACTTTCTGAACACGATGTTCGCTGGCAGATTTTCGAAATAGCCGAATGTTCGGCCACGCTCCTCAGGATGTGATCGATATTCTTCGGCAGAAAAACGTGACCGCCAATTTTCACACATTTTGTATCACCGAGCAGGTGAAGTGATTTTTCCTTATCGACCAACGAGATTCATAACAAAATGAAATTACTTTATTCTATAAGATACAATGATCAAGAATTCTTCTTTGGAATAATGTAAGTTGAGTTTTAATGAATCCGAAGCTCAGTATTTCTTGTCAATAACTAAGACGATTAGTGTAGAAGTATTATTTATTCATTTTCCATTAAAATGAAGATTACTAAAAACAATAAAAATTTCAGGACTTGAAACGCGTTTCTCTGGAGGGAAAATTTCGAGTAATGTCGTTGAACAGAGATTGGAATGGATTTCAGTTCATATCAAGCCTCGAGCACGTTGATTTACCCTTCTACGGTTTGCAATTTCACCCGGAAAAAGTTAAATTCGAGTGGGTTTTAGGGAAAAACATACCGCACGGTTATAGAGCCTTGAAAGCGAGTCAATATTTCGCCGACTTTTTTGTTAACGAAGGTGTGCCAATTTTTTCAAAGAACGTACTTTCTTTTACTTGACTTTATTGTTTAAAAATTTGGATTATTTTACAGCTCGTAAAAACAGCCATTCTTTCCCGAATACGACCGACGAAGTGGAGCATCTGATTTACAATTACCGAACGACTTACACCGGTCAGCGAGGATCCGTTTTTGTGCAGTGTTATCTCTTCAAAAAGTCTGATTATAGCAACTGATTAGAAGAGGATCGTTCTTTTTTCTTGTCGAGTGGTCTCAAGTCAAACGACGGGTAGACGCACATTTATTCAACACTGAATTGAATTCGTAGTAAAAAGATTGGATAATAAATGAACAAAAAGCAGTGGTGAACAATCAGTTGTGATTTTTTTCAGTATCCGATAAAAAGGCCGGGTGCAACGCATAGTAAACTATTTTTCGACGATTCTGTGGTTCGAACATTTTTCATTAGTGTACGTAATATCCCTTCAATGGAGTTCAAAAAAGTACGTTAAGAACTGAATGGTCGGTTCATTACTCTTATTTTTGAAACTATTACAAATACGTACGTAAAACTAATTAAATTGAAATTACACGAGCCTATGTCACGTCCTGCGACGAAGTCACTAAACTTTCCCTACGGTTTTCCTTATCCACGCGACTTCCATGGGAACACGGTTTTAGGCATGATTTCTCCGAAAAGTCATGAAACAAAAATTGTATAACTATGCGTTCTATCCCGTGTAGCGACTAATCATAGGTCAAGGGCTCAGGAAAACTCCACTCGAGCCGGTCGTAAAAACGGAGCGCAACGGAAACCGAAAATACGTGAACAAGCTACGAAGCGCATAGCAGAGCGCCTTACGAAAATCCACAGGAAACCGACTCCTACGACTCTCTCTCTCTCTCTCTCTGTCTCTCTCTCTCTCCCTCT
>OX632364.1:4076365-4268865 GCA_951751655.1 Ophion costatus
CTCTCTCTCTCTCCCTCTCCCTCCTCCCTCTCCTCTCCCTCTCCCTCTCCCTCTCTCTCTCTCTCTCTCTCTCTCTCTCTCTCTCTCTCTCTCTCTCTCTCTCTCTCTCTCTCTCTCTCTCTCTCTCTCTCTCTCTCTCTCTCTCTCTCTCTCTCTCTCTCTCTCTCTCTCTCTCTCTCTCTCTCTCTCTCTCTCTCTCTCTCTCTCTCTCTCTCTCTCTTCTCTCTCTCTCTCTCTCTCTCTCTCTCTCTCTCTCTCTCTCTCTCTCTCTCTCTCTCTCTCTCTCTCTCTCTCTCTCTCTCTCTCTCTCTCTCTCTCTCTCTCACTCTCTCTCTCTCTCTCTCTCTCTCTCTCTCTCTCTCTCTCTCTCTCTCTCATCTCTCTCTCTCTCTCTCTCTCTCTCTCTCTCTCTCTCTCTCTCTCTCTCTCTCTCTCTCTCTCTCTCTCTCTCTCTCTCTCTCTCTCTCTCTCTCTCTCTCTCTCTCTCTCTCTCCTCTCTCTCATCTCTCTCTCTCTCTCTCTCTCTCTCTCCCCCTCTCTCCGATTGGCCTATAGACAATTAAATTCATTCGTATCTAGTTCGTAAGACCCAAGGAACATACTTCCACGTCGTCATTCACGATTGGCCGACAACCCATTAAAAGTCCGAAACCCCTTTTTCTACTCTGCCCAAATATGGAACCTAGAACAGGAGGAACCAAATATAAAAAGGGATAAACTTCCGTTTAGCCGATACCTCCGATTGAGCTAAAATTTGGTACACTTATGAATTTTGACGCGCTGATCACGAATATAACAGTCAAAATATCCGCAAATTCTGTTTTCAAGGTCAAACCGAAAAACCATGACTTTTCGAAGGTTTTTCGCGTTTATTTAGGAAAATATTGTTTTTTACGGAAAATGTTTAAAACGAAAGTTGTAGCCCGCTAAAGATTGATATTTTTTGTTGTATATATTTTTTTCCTAAAATCAATATTTCTTGAGAAAAATAGTATGACGTCCTGAAACTTGGACATTTTGCAAAACTCCATTAGTTTCGATTTTGAAATCTACTCACGCACTTACCACGAGAAGGTTGGAGTTTTGTCTTAAAAGTGCATTTTTTTGTATTTTTTTGGTTTTAAAATTTTTTTGGATTTTTCGATTTTTTTTTTTTTTTTATTTTTCGATTTTGAATTTTTTTTGTATTTTTCTATATATTTCGAGGACACGTACCCAATCAAACTCAATCAAACCCAAACGATCCAATCAAACCCAATCAAACGCAAACAACCCAAACAAACCCAATCAAACCCAATCAAAGCTAAACAACCCAAACAACCCATCAAACCCAAACAAGCTAAACAACCCAAGCAACCCATCAAGCCCAAACAAGCCAAACAAACCCAAACAACCCAATCAATCCCTATTAAACCCAATGAACCCCAATCAAACCCAAACAACCCAATCAAACCCAATCAAAGCTAAACAACCCAATCGAACCCAAACAACCAAACAAACCCAAACTCACACACATACACACCCATACATGACGATCAGTTTCTGCCGGGATAACAGATCCTCACATCCTCTATTATTTGTATGAAAGGATCGACGTTCCGTTTCTTTACGCGTCGGCGCCATAGGAATTCGCAAAGATGGTCCGCAAGATTGTCGGTACGAACGCCCCCTCGTGCGAGAAAACGACGCATCCAACGCCACGAAGATTCAATATTTTGGGTATGGGCCCCGGTACGTTCATCGACGAATTCTACAGAATGATTCACGGTTTTGTGTAAGTAGCCGTGAGTCTCCAAACTGTCGTACCCTTTCCAACAGTCGGTATGAATTTCCGTCCCAGCCATGACGTGTTTTTGTATAAGGGAGAGCAAAGTTGCAGCGTCCCTTTTGTTGTTTGGGCATATTTCTAGCCGGTAATTCTCCGGATGTCCCCTATGGACCATACCCAAAACCCATGAGCCTTCGACAACGCGGCCTCTTTCATATTTTCGACGACCGATCTTACATTCGTCGATCTCAATTATTTCGCCGACACCTCCAATCATACCATCGGCCTCAAAATCTTGGTCAAGAGCGACCATACAAACCTCCCGGCAAAAAGAAAAGCGGTCAGCAACCGATTCTGGCGACAGCTGCTGGCCCTCAACTATACTACATTCGCGAATGGTTTGTTGGAATGTTAATCCCACTGCAAATGAATATGTCGCAAGCATGACACTAGCAGGGGAAAGGTGACATCTTTCGAACCAGGTATCTTCAGCCACGGTTGCCGAATGCTTGTATTTCACTTTTTTTTGGCAAACAAACTCTCCATATTCTAAGTGGGATTCATAGAGAATCATATTTTTCTTATGCGTTCTACAATATCGTTCTCGCGGTATCAATCCGATATCGCGAAGCCACCGAAGAGTGGTTTCACGATTTCGTAATGTGGCGCTCAAACTAAAAATATTGTATACGCGATCCATTGTATTAGAATGCAAACGGGTGCAATTAATGAGCGAAATAATAAAGTTTTGTAGGTGACACAAAATGATGACAAAATGATGGCGTTTTTGTTCGTGAGAAAGTATGCGGCACTAATCTAAAGTTTCGAAGTAATCTGAATATAAGTATCTAAAGGTTTGATCTATCGTAAAGCACAGGGCATGTCGGGTGGTGTCGACAAAATAGTAATCTGCGAGTAATAGCAGGGTGGACGCGAAGCATATCGGGTGGTATAGGCTGAATAATAGGGTGGGCGCGAAGCATGTGGGGTGGTGTGGGCAAAATAGTAGGGTGGGTGAAATAGTAAGGGTGGGTTATGTTTTAGCGCTACCGTTTTGCCGGGACGTTTGGCAGAATAGTAGGACGCGTGGAAATAGTGGGGTGGGTGTTTAGCATCTTGGGTTATGTGGGCAGAATAGTAGGACACGTGAAAATAGTGGGGTGGGTGTTTAGCATCTTGGGATGTGTGGGCAGAATAGTAGGACGCGTTGAAATAGTGGGGTGGGTGTTTAGCATCTTGGGATGTGTGGGCAGAATAGTAGGACGCATGGAAATAGTGCGGTAGGTGTTTAGCATCTTGGGATATGTGGGCAGAATAGTAGGATGCGTGGAAATAGTGGGGTGGGTGTTTGGCATCTTGGGATGTGTGGGCAAAATAGTAGAACGCGTGGAAATAGTGGGGTGGGTGTTTAGCATCTTGGGATGTATGGGCAGAATAGTAGGACACCTTGAAATAGTGGGGTGGGTGTTTAGCATCTTGGGATGTGGGGGCAGAATAGTAGAACGCGTGAAAATAGTCGGGTGGGTGTTTAGTCGGGTTAGATATCGGGTGGTGTAAGCGGAATCGTAGGGTCGGCGCGAAACATCTCGGGTGGTGTAAGCAGAATGTACAATTTTCAGGACGTTATACTATTTTTCTCAAGAAATATTGATCTTAGGAAAAAAATATGGAGAACAAAAAATATCAATCTTTTAGCGGGCTACAACTTTTGTTGTAAATATTTTTCGTAAAAAACAAGATTTTTCTAAATAAACGCGAAAAACCCTCGAAAAGCTATGTTTTTTCCAAGTTTGACCTTGAAAACAGAATTTTCGGGTATTTTCACTATCATATTCGTACTCAGCGCGTCAAAATACATAAGTATACCAAATTTCAGCTCAATCGGAGGTATCGGCTAAACGGAAGTACACCCACAACTTTATGGAAAATTTTAAAATACAGCGAAATTATAACTTAGTTCGTCGATTATTAGAAAATAACAAGCATTTTCAAACTTCGATTACTTTACACAACCTACATAATCTCTCATTGTTGGCCGCTAGAGGCGCGGCACTTCGTACCTTCCCATCGGGATGTTTTCATTGGCTGGACTTCTGATGTCCAAGGCGCTACAAGCCGACGGTTATTACTACCTAAGGCCAACGTGATTTTTACAGCCATCAGGAATCATTCGGCTGTAGGAGTTTTCGATTAGGATGACATAGATCCTGTAGTCGGTGAAAATCCTACGGTCGATGTTTCTCTCGGACGGGCTCCACTTCCGGCAAACGAACGAATAGACATTCTTCTTTTCGCAGTGGCGCTATTCTGCAGCTCGTAGCGAGTTTTTGTTATTGATAACTGCTGACAGCCAATAAGAGGCTGTCTTACTGCTGTGATGGTCCATTCGATTGGCTGTTACTATCTATCGACAATGGAAAAGCCGCCATCAAGTTACAGAATCGCGCTACCGAACGGAAGTTGTTTCTGTTCCCTTTTTCGAAATATTGTCGATTTCCTGAAAACGATTTTTAAAAACCGCATCGAAAGTTAATCTGCTAACTCACCACCAATTTTCAATTCCCATTTTGCAAGTAAATAACTGTCTCACAAACGTTTTAATTGATCTCCCAATCAACCACAAATGACCCACAAACGATTACAAATAAAAAACATCGAAAAGTGAAAGTCGGATGGTCAAGTTCACGGAGCTATGTAAGCCGCCTTTGAGAACACTGGGCATCAGCGAATTAGATTTCTCTCTCGTTTCATCGGCCGCTCAGTCGGCATGCGTCATCACCTGCACAAATATCGGTCTTCGGACGTTTCCTGCATTACCGACGGAGTAAAAAGCTGCAACACACGTGTACTGTACTGTTCACGCGCATAAACGGAAAACACTGCGGGCTAGGCGCTTCGAGCAACTTTCAAGCGACAGACAAAATTCAGTAAACTAATTATCAGAAGGATGCGAGGAATATCTTCGAAAACGTAATACAATTCGTGGAAATACGCAGTTTTTTACTTTGACTATCAGTAAATACAACCGAGGTAGGCAAAACTTCTTTCGCGTAATCGAAGATCCATAAACTCTGGCTTTTCGGGTATTTCGAGGTTATGTGTTGGCATGCTTTCCATTCACCAGTCGATTTTGTTCAAATAGGGTAAACCGATCAATAAATAACGAATAATGACACTAGGATTCAGATGGACTAAAATAAAAATAAGAACGATCATTTTTTTATGGCTATAGCTGAAAGATATTATTCTGATCACAGAAAAAATATTCGAATTAATTGCAACAAATAATATCAAATAATATTGAGTGTAAACGAACGCTGTAGGAATGATGATTTATTATTTATTTTCATTGAATGCCGAATTTGAAGATTACTGTGGTGCACGGACATTATAATATTCTTATACAGATGAGTATTATATGTGTCATTACGATTTTGTAGACAATACATAAAGTTTTTTTGCATCTTAACGTGACATTCTCAAAAAACTACCAAAGTTTGTTTCGACAGAGAAATAGAAAATTAAATTTTGTTAAAATTTAAAAAATGAATGAAATAAATTTACCTCGACATTTAACAAAATGTAAATTGTCATATCTTAACAGTAATCAATTTTGTAAGTTTTAGCCGTTGAGCTAAGTTTTTTACTCCGCTATGAGAATCGTCAAAACATGGCCGTTAAGTCCATTTACAGTACAACCTCGATTATCAGAACTTTCGGTTATCCGAACGCTTCGGCGCCGTATCTGAACGCTCGATTATCCTAACTCAATGATGATATTTTTTTCTCAGTTAAGTTATCACCCTAAGGTATCCCTTGTTTATCTCTAATACAGCTGTTTCCTAACACAGGCATTTTCCAAATACATTATTGCCATTTACATTTGTCACAGTTACAATACATGGAATGGTGTGAAACCCAACCAGAAAATAGTTCCACACAACTTCTGTTCTTGAAACGAATTCGAGACTTAGCGGCCAAAAAACGCGCAACCCCTATGCAACAGCCAAAAATTGATCATTATTTTAAGCTGCAATTATGATTTAACTGCATAAGTAGTGGTGGTATTAAATTTGAAACTTGCTTCATTGTTGATGGCTATCTAATAAGGAATTTAGGGTCGTTGGATTAATAAAGAGAATTTTCGATACTATTTATATTACATGAATGGATTTTAACAGAAATTCAGAATATATATTT
The DNA here is from genome assembly GCA_951751655.1 of Ophion costatus. Lineage (NCBI taxonomy): Eukaryota > Metazoa > Arthropoda > Insecta > Hymenoptera > Ichneumonidae > Ophion > Ophion costatus. The sequence continues at coordinate 4,082,334 of OX632364.1, forward strand.
TTGCTTATACGATTTTTTATTATCCGAACCTTGTCTCGTCCCAATTAGTTCGGATAATCGAGGTTCTACTGCACTGAAATGCGGTTAGAATAAAGAACCAGTAAATAAATATGACCAATTACGAATGTATTTCAAAATTTTGTTCAAATTCACCGATTGCATCTATTTCAAGTAATAAAAGTGATACTTTCCCTCAAAGACTCACAAGAACTATTGTTTTCGCCTTTGGAACACCTACTGTGCATATCCGTATTGTAACCAAATTGCATGGTGTGCAAGTACCACAAACTAGAAAAATTCCGTGTGTCGCCAAAATTTGATATTATACCTGTGATCCCTTTGCTAAATTATAGTGATCCGAGTTTTCAGGGTCAATTCGTATTCTTTACTTATTGTTAATATGAATCAGTTTTCAGCCATTCACTGGTCCCCGTCTATTCATTGATCCGTTTACCTTATGATACAAGCCATCCAGAAATACCGTACAATTGATTGCAACTCACGACTTTCAATTGCATAAATTTTAGCCCAGCCACTTTATCTCAAAGATAGAAAGCACACGCAATCACATTTTCACTGTAAAGAGGTTGGAGCGGTCCAGCTGAGTCAAATGGCAATTTATGCATTTTTTTTAAGAACCTCAAAATGCGTATGGCGTATAGATTTATTCTGTAGATGCTAATTTTTCATAAAATGTATAATCGAAGGAAATGATGCATTTTAAAGATTTTTATTACGTCAAATGTTTCATCAAACCTTGATGGTTCAATATTGAATATGGTTTATGATAAGCGAGATGGGGTTTTTTTCTTCTAAATGTTTACAAAGGTGTAGTTTGTGTTAAGCCATTGTTCGTAATGGTTTTCCTTAGTGCGGAATAGTAAAAAAAAATTACGTCATCTGTAGTGTGAACGTGTGACGCCATCTAACTGCACGTAAAATTACATACTGTAGAACTACGCAATTATAGTTCAGGGCCTCAACTATAGTCCAGCTACCTCTTCAAACAAAATCGCATCGGCTGCAACCATTAAATGCATAAATCCGAGGTGAATATATAAAAGCGAGGTCTTACGTATATAAATCCATTTTTCAGTGAAAGAAGCACATATTTGAAACCTGACAAATCTGGACCACACTGGACAAATCTGAACTAGAGTTGCGTACTTTTACGGTACATTAAACCATTTTTTTCTCTGGTGGTGAAAAAATTACAAAAAATTCGTAAAGACACTATAGTCTAGACAATAACATATATTTAAAAAAATTTAATCTCGAAACATGGCTAACGGTCCAACCTTAAAAACTCTTCAGATATCCTCTCCAGTTCAAAATGAAGCGTAAGTTCAGCAGCGAGGACAGCGAAGTCGCAGCAGCGAAGAGTGGGCCAAAAAAGTCCACGAGTGCCTCCAAAAGCGGCCAAAGCGTGAAAAAGTCGACGAACGCGTCGGAGACGTTGCCCACCAAAGCGAAGAAGAGTAAGTTCGAGAAGCCGACGCAGGGAAAAAAGCTGGAAAAACCAGCCAAACAGAATTCCGTGGAGAAAACAAAGAAGCCTTTCGTCGATAAGAATCAAACGGACGAGAGCAAGAAGTTCGCGGACGAGAATGATGGCGGCGAGAAGCCAAACTGGTTGGAGATGAAGAAGGAGAAGAAAGAATTGAAGGAGAAGCGAAAAGCGAAGAGGCTAGCGACGGTTTACGAGCCGAGCGTCAAGGCCAAGCTGATAGTCGAGAAACTTCGCAGAGCCGACTGTACGGCGGAGGAGCGTGAAAAATTGACGAAAAAATTGTACCAACTGTTGAAGGGTAGTTTCGACCGAGCGGTACTCACGCACGATCTCGCGCGCGTCGTTCAATGGCTTTTGAAATACGGCAACAATGGAATACGCGAGAACGTGGTAGCCGAATGGAAGCCATCCTTGACGCAAATGTTTCTCTCCAAGTATGCCAAGAATTGCGTCAAGAAGGCGCTCAAGCACGGCACCGACGACATTCGCAAGAAAATCGTAGCGGCGTGTTACGGTAACGTCGTAAAGCTCGTCAGTCACAGCGTATCGTCGTCTCTGGTCGATTACATTTACGCGAACTACGCAAGCGACTTGAACAAGATCCATTTCAGGCAAGAATTTTACGGCGACATGTACAAACAGTCGAAGGACGACAGCGTAAAAAGCATAAGCGACGTTTACGCTTTGGCGGTGGACATGAAATCCGCGACGCTATCAGCGGTGAAGATGAACGTCGTTCGAATTTTGAACAAATCGCTCGTCGCTTCGCCCATAGTTCAAGCTGTGCTGGCCGACTATTTGAACGTCTGTCCACCCGAGGACAGATCCGAGATAATCGTGATGCTCCGAAGCTCCATCGAGGAATTGTCCGCGACGGGGAACGGCGCTAGGCTAGCCACCACGTGTATTCGCCACGGCACCAACAAGGATCGTAAATTTTCCCTCAAAGCGCTGAAACAGCAGGTGAAGAACGTCTGCACATCGGAGCACGGTCACGTTATCCTAATGGCCATTTTCGATTGCGTCGACGACACCGTCCTCGTGAAGAAGCTCATTCTCTCCGAGATCCTCGCCGACCTCGTCGAGATCGCGTCGAACGAGTACGGCAGAAGGGTCATCCTTTATCTCGTTGCGCGACGTGACAGCGCCCATTTTCATCCTGCCTTGGTGCAACACCTCAAGCAAGTCGACGACAACGAGACGAGCAAGAAGTCAGCCGAGACTCGCGCCAATGAACTCGTCGAGGCTATTATCGAGCCGGCTCTCGAGAACATCGCTGAAAACGTCGCAGCGTGGCTGGCCAACAGTTCCATCGCCGTCGTCACCCTCGCCATATTGAAATGTGGCCGCGGCGACAAGTTGAAGAACGCTTTCGAGACGATCGCCGAATTTCTCACGAGCGAAGAATCTCGCGTCAAGGAGGAAGACGGCGAAGAACGCCACGCCGTCGAACACTCGGGATTGCACATGACCATGAAGAAACTCATTCTCGCGGAAAAGACGTTTGCGGAAAAGAATACACCGACGTTCGGCCAAATTATCGAGGAGAGACTCGACAAGGAGATCATCGAGAGATGGATCAATTTCAATAGAGCTTGCTTCCTTCTCGTACTCATCATCGAAAACTGCCCGGAATCCACGGTTACGTCGTTGAAGAAAAAACTCAAATCCGTATCGCAGAGTCTCAAAACGAAAAAGAGTACGGGCGCCACGATATTGCTTAAAAAAATCAAATAAACCAATTGGACCAACTCGTTCGCTAGATGTCTAAGTTATATTTTGAGACAGCCTTTCTTTTCGTTATTTTTATGAAACATTTGCATACAGTTACAAACCTACTGTATATATATATATATATATTCCACATGCCGAGAATACCTTGCCCGGTTAACGTACGTTCGGGAGGGAAAAAAGATGTTTGACGCTGCGCGCCAACTGGTGCTTCCGCCTTTGTTCATCCGCTGAATAATCTGGCACGTTGGACCGGTTGCTCGATGGAACGCCAATCGCAAACCTGCCCGATAGAACGGTCGCGTAGAACGAGGAAAAAAGTGTACGGAACTTGTTTGATTGTGACGGGTTTTACTTTTGATCCGGTGGCTGAACGCAAAATCCTTGCGAATCGGAAAATCGCGATCGCACGAACGAGGCACTAATCTCGCATATTCACCGAAGCTTTAAATAACGCGCGTAATTCCGGAGGTGTGCACACTTCTGTGTAGCAACGCGGGAATTATTTGTACGTAGGATAGGATTGGCTCTCTTCGAATATCTTGAGGATTTCCTTGATGTCAACCAATCGCGTTCGGACCTCCGGCTGATTGTCCTGCGACAATTCCGGCAACACTTTTTTCAACAGAGTCCGCAGATCTTCCGTTTGCTCCGTCGATTCGGCGGCGACGAGCTTCTTCGACAATGAAACTATTATGTTTAGTGCTTCTTTTCTGATTCTCGTGTACTTTGATATACCTGTTGAGAAAAACGAGAATTTGATCAATGGCGAGAGCGAGTCTTGATGGTATTGAAGTTTGCATTGTTGGAATGCAACGATAAAATCAGTTTGTCGAATTTATTTATTCAGTTTCTTCATCATTCGAATTGTTATGCTGCAACTTTAGGCTGTAGATTTTTCACGAGGATCCTAAAAAACGTTCAAGAGATTTTTGTACCTTAAAGTTCAGTCTACTAAACTTTCGTTGCGTTCCAACGGTGCGAACTTCAATATCATGAATCTTGTGCACGCGGTCGCAAATTTACCCCAAGGGGTTATCGGTCCATAAGCAATGTTTTTTTTCTCGTGGAGACGTTTTTTGGAGACATTACATTCAACTTCAAAGCTGCGCAGTTAGGTTGAAGGAGTTAGGCTGCTGCGAAAATGACGAACGCTAGTTCGGCGCTTGAGGCAACTCATATTGAAAACGAAGGTCCAATGTATGGTGCAGTAATCGAAGATTGAAGGTGGACTTGTAATTACGATAGAACTGCTAGTAAAAATGTTAACGCGTTTTTTTCTCGAAATTACGTTTTTCGAAACGGTGTACACGATTTCTCGAGATCTAATGAACGGATGGTCTTGAAATTTGGTACACTTATTCAGTGTCATCGTAGTTTAATCTTGACCGACGCTTTCCTTTACTTTTTTTCCATTAGCTATGAATAATAATGATGTCAGGTTTTCTTGAAAAAAACTCGGGATGGTTTTTTTGATGATCGAAACACGTCGTAGCCAATATTATATTTTTCAAGATAAAAGCTCTTTTGTTTCGCTTCAATCGGGTGGCCAAAACCGACTACACCGTTGAGCTTCTCACGTTCAAAGGGCCTTCGCGAGATTCTTTATAACTTCTTTAATTATTAATATTATTTGACGGAATTTGAGACACAACGTTAAGGCGAGGCAATACTGTGAAGGGTAAAAAAATCGATCTTTTTTGCATTTTCTCAAAGTATACATACTGAAAATGAGACAATTTCAAGTTAAATGATTGAAAATTTACCAAATTACGGACGATTTAGTGACAGCACGTAACGCATCGATGTACATATACTGGAAATTTCAATACTTTTTGCCTCAAAACGACTTTTCTTTACTTGGCCGAAACCGTAACTCCAGCTATAACTGTCCGATTTTCAACTTTGAAAAACCAAAATTTCTGTAATTACAGTAGCTATCGTTGTACGTAGCCATTCTGTTAATTTCTTATTTTTTTAGCCTCCGAATGTAAGTACAAATTTCGCCAAAATTACATCTTTTTTTTAACACCCGCAATTTCGTGAAATTTGTTTTTTTTTTTTTTGACAAACGACTACGTACAACGCGCGCTACGTTTATATAGATTACATTACATTATTCTTTGGGCCAACCACTGTCAAGTTATCGATCCGGCCGTTAGGACCACATTTTTTATATCTCAAATGTAGAAATGTACAAATGTAATAAGTTCAATGCATGCTTAATAATATACCTTTTTTCCAAATCCAAAATAAACAATCTAGTAGACAAAAAAATTCGGAAAAACGACTATTTTCGGTTCGTCACAATGGTGTCCTCCTTCAATGTACATACATATAAATATGCAAACGATATTTCAATTATATTACTCATTTCTTCGAAATTAATTTGTTTTAAACAACCCTGATTTTCGGGTTGTAACAGTAGCCGACCCCCTTAAAGGAAAACCGTCGATCACAAAATGTGCGTGAAATCGTTGTGGTCAGAATGACCCCTATTCGCGCAACGGGTCGAACAACGTCGAGCTTTCGAATCAAATTGGAAGCGACCCGAGACAAACAGCTTTTTATTATTCCTTACCTATCGAATATTCCAAAATTTGATTAAGAGTTCGACAAATTTGCTTTAAAAGCGTGCCATCCTGATCGTCCGTTTGCGTGATATGTTTTTTCAGTAGGTGGAGCTTGTCAACGAACAGGTTCAGCGACATTAAAATCGCTACTTGTATAGGTCGCGTTGTGTTCCGCATTGTCTCGTTACAGTGGGCCACAAATTGTATACAGTACTTGTCTGGAATACGAGAAAAGTGGCATATTAAAATCAGAAAGAGAAGTGAAATATGGCGGGGAATGTTATGAGGGCAAAGAGCCCATAGGATGGAAGCTACAATAAATTTGAAAAATAAATAAATATCAAAATATTATCCAGGCTTTGAATCGAGAGATTTGAACCGGGAAACCGCATGGTTGGAAATTCTTTCGGGAATGTTACGTGGGCTATTACGTAGGCTATTCTGTAATGTAGTAATGGCAGAGGCGCACCTTGAGTCTCTTTACTCTCGCTCGACGACGGCCAAGCTTTTCCGAGAGCTTCGTAAACCGTTTCTTGCAGTTTCAATTTATCCTCGCGTCGTTTCGTACTCTCACTCGTTGCACTGCGAATGTCATCGTCGTCATCGTCGTCGTTCTTTCTCGATAACTGCAATTGGAGAACGTATGCATCTTAGAGAAGAAATTATTTTCTCAGAAAAAATATCGAAATTTGGCCATTTTTTCGGGCCTCTAGATAGATGTAGCCCGTTAATGTTCGTTTTTATGCCCTCGCGGGTTTTTACGACCCCGTTCCTCTTACTGCTCTCGAACTTGAAGTTCAAGTTCGAGAGCAGTTAATGTCGACATTCCAAAACAACTTTGATAACGATCGACATACTTTTATGAGTATTTCCTGTGCAATGTCGTAGAGCTGGGTGAATCGATCAATTTCTAGAGTGTGAAGTACATCCGCGTATCCTTTAATGGCGTGCCGTCGGTACTCCATGGATTCTTTTTTACATTCTTTGTATAAAGCTTCTAAGACGGTGTCCATCAGTTCGGTATCGCTGATCAGTGCCTCCCTGTGAATTCGAACGATAAACGGTCGACGATCAATGATCGCAGTCTCGGAAATCTGCCTCGAAGGTTTTATACCTGTCGAATATTCGTTGCGAGGTCTGCATAAGGTTGGAATTTCGAAAATGCGATTTTTTATGACCTTTTTCGTGGAGGGTAAAATCGCTCGCTGTAACGACGAACATTTATCTTCTGCGCTTTTCTCGAAACTGTTTTACGAAACGGCGTAAGTCGTATCTCAAGATCTATTCATCGGATTCACTTCGAATTCGGACACAGCGTAGATTATAGCTTTTTTGTTGCTATTTGCTCATTAATTGTGTTATAAATATTGATATTCAGACGGGGAAAGCTGAGATCCACCCTCCCATAAACAGTTATGGTGTTTTGAAGTTCGCGGAAACACGTGATAAAATAGGAATAGCGAGTTTTGTACATTCGATTTTCGTACATATCGAACGTATTCGTACATTTCGTACATTTGAAATGTATACATACAGCACAATAAAAACATACGTTGCTCGTGTATTTATGAACTTGTAAACACAAGAGCGTCGTCAATACAAGTGCCAAATAAAAACTGTTAAACTCATTTTTCGGAAAAGTCACCAAAGTAAATAATTACCGATGATTTTTCAATGTTTGTCGATTTGCTAATAAAAAAAATACTTGAAGTTGATTTTTAGTCAAAAGTCGAACTTTGTTTTCGACAGTCTGTCATTTTCGTAGTTTTAACAACGTCAAAAACTATCCTAAAAGGAAGTTTTATTGTTGTACTAGAAGTTCAGTTTTTTATTTTTCACTTCAGATTACCGTAGTTGCTAGCGCCACCTACACCGATTGGCCATGCAGCAACGGCGGCACTTTGTTTAAATAACAATACCTGCATTGTTTATCATTATTTTTCCTTAAAAAAACTCAAACTTGGCAAAACATGAATTGCGCGTAAAATCCCGAAATCGTCGTCTCCATAGTCTCATCAAAAAGAAATATTTAAAAACAACCTGTTCTTTTCGACCCTAAGCTTATGCAGACCCTATGAGGACGGATTTACCTTTGAGAAAAAAAAATATCGATTTTTTATTGGCTTAAGTTATGTAGAAACATCCCAAGGTTGATGTGGTTGATGTGCCTAACATCACAAGAATGATATGGTCCCAAGGAAATTTGTTCTTCAAATTTGAAAACGCCTTTTTCTTGAAACCTTGTTTTTAAAAGCGGGCGGACTCGCTGGTTGAACATTTTTAACTGATCGACTTAAAATTTCATCTGTAGCTTTTTACATAGATGCTCTAGCGAGGTACGCACGATATTTACGATCTATTAACAATTACGGTTTTTATAAACAAAATGAAGCCGTTGTAAAGTTAAAAATGCAACTTTTTTCAAAAAGGTGCCAAATTTGCGAAAAATCGATATTCTGTCATAGTGTGCACTTCGCTAGCAAAGCTCATGTAGATTACGAATATTTTTTATTTTTTGTTCTAGGTGCTTATTCGCTTCAACGAGTCCGCCCGTAGAGGGCCTAAAAAAAAACTCTTTCTACCAGCCACCGGGCGGCCATTTTGTATGTTTTGGAAAATAAAAAATTGATTTGATACTACAAATTGCCTTGTACGTACAGACACGTAAAACAAAGCCCCTAAACCTCATTTGAATTGCTTTATTAGTATCTTTTTGTAATCCCAAAAAAAGCCTTCTTGCCCGACCATCCGAAGGTATACAAAGCCTTAAGGCCTTAGGCGACAGAATCACTTTTTCATACGAAAAAAAATTGTTAAATTCGCACATGATTTTATACCCGTGTTGCTGTGGCCTAAGGCCTTAAGAAATGAATATTAAAGTCGTAAAATGGAATAAAAACTAGAGGAAATGAAGTGACGTAGAAATGTTAATTTTGTAAATTAGGAATAATAAAAATACTGTTCAACTACGGTACTAACGATTGCTCAATATACGAGGATGATTTTTGTTGAACGAGAACAACAAAAATGTGTATTCAAATCAATCTTTTTGTTTCGCGTAAGACGATCGGGCGCGCAAAGTCTTATCAATCGTATAGCTATTAAATTCTTTTCAAGTGTTTCCACGGGGCTGGAAAGTCGCGCGACATACTTGCTGTTGCAGGCCAGAGTCGCGAGCGCCTCTACGAGACGTTCCTTTCCATTCCAGGTGCGGCCTTGCAGACCATTTTTCAAAATGACCAACAAGCTCCGCCGGGCCTCCTCGTCCATAGTGGAGCCGAGCTTAAGAGCCACCGTAGACACGGCGTTCGCCGCCTGCGCCTTCATCGTCCACGACGCCGATTCGAGGGCATTTTTCAAAACGGCCATGATCCCCGCCAAGTGTTGCTTAATCGCGTATTCCGTGCCGTGGGCAATCTCACCCCAAAGATCGGTCCACAATTCGATCGTGTTCTCGTTGCTACCGATCACTTTTTCCGCGTGCATGGCGAAGAACGTCAGCGGTATCAGAGTCTCGGCGTACTGCTTCATGATGTCATTGTTGTGGTTGTTTATCGACTGAAGGGTTTGTCCTATCGCGAGTCTTATCGAGTCATCTGCCGAATAAATTCACAACTTTTCTTTTCTTATCGTCCACGGGGAACGTTGACCCTCGTTAATGGGCTACATCTACCTAGGTGGATCAAGAAATTCCATTTTCCAGAAATATCTTTATTGGGTAGTATCGCTTTTTATGTATTCGGTGAAAATTTCATTGACATATTCCTAAAATTGAATGAGCCACAGCTTCTAACGGTCGGCTGGGCGGTAGCAGCACCATACTTTAATCTTTAAACGCGTTTTACTTCAAAACGATGATACGATGAAAAATCTTTAATGTAGGACAAGCGCGCGCTCTCGACTTTTAGAGGTTTTGTTCAAATTTTAACCAGACATTGTTCATATCATTATGAATGTTTGAGTGAAATTTCAGAACAGTCGACTATTTCGATTGGAAGATACTGAGTTTTGAAATTGCAACTTTTAACACTGCAGGGTCTACATTAACATTTAAACGGAATAATTTTCCGTACAAAATATTTTTTCCCTTTAAGGGGAGGGTAGGGGTTCGCACTTTTGAAAAATCGATTTTAATCTTATAGTTAAACATTTCAAGAATATAATCCCAGAATTTCAAGTAAATCAGAACAAAACTCTCGAAGTTATGGACTATTTAGTCCCGCTCCTCTAACACTGTAGCTCGCGTTTCAAACTGTAGCTAACATTTCAAACGCGTTTTTCCCGAAACCACTTTTTCAAAGTCCGTGTCCACTGCCATTTGAAAACTACATGACTGATTTATTTCAAACTTGCTACACACTTTCTACATATAAAATACCTCCCCCCAACGGTTAGTGTGAGATTTTTTTTTTACATTGAGGGGGTTTTCCACCCCCAAAATTGCGGAATTTTTCGTGAAAAATAGCACTTTTCACTTTACGTGACCACCAAAAATTAAGAAATGAAAAAAAAAAATTATCAAAGATCGTTGGGGGCGGATTTGATGATACTTAGACTAAATTTTGATGGTACTTCATTTCAGATAATTTCTAGCTGAGATACAGTAAACACCGCAAATCGTGTTTTTCCAAAGGCATTCTTGGAAAAGCTTTGTCACCGGCTTATTTGTGGATATTTTCGCGTACAAATTTCACGGAATGTTCTTGAAATGACACTCAACAATGTACAAAAGGTTTCAATAATTTTACTTCATCCATATAGATGACAAAAATTCGCAAAAGTGTTTTTTTTCACGCTGAAACCCCTACCCTTCCCATAATAAGAAGACATATGGCAACACCCCACCGTTCCACGTATCCAATGACGTAAGTTTGCGCGGCACATTCAAAATAATACTGCAACATACATTTTAATTTGGAAGTAATGTTCAATCGAACAAAGTCTTTAATTAGTTGTGAATTAACCAACACTTTTATTTGTTAAGGCAGTCTTATCGCTTCACACTAGTAATACCACTGATCATACTTGAGACCTGTACAATTTGTGTTTCTAACATATGCAAAGAAAATAATTTGTAATAACTAAAATGTTCCATTTGTAAACTGTTTAATGAATGTTGACATTTAATTAGAAAAATGAAAAAATAGCTATTCCAACGATCCGCGTAGTATTTCTAGGTTTGATATTTGGCAACATTGGTTCTATCTCCGTCTCTTTTTACTCGTTCATCCGAGTTTAACCTCCATGCTTAGCAACGTCGATCTGTCAAAACAATGTCGAGTGCGGGAAATGTAAAGTATTGTATTCGGGCCACGACTTGTAAAAAAGCATGGAAAGTTTGTGTCTGCGAAATATGTCGGTTAAAAATGAAATATGTGTGGAAATTCGAATGAGTGAGATGAGATTACGACTGCAGTCAGCTGTTGCCTCGCTGTCACAAAATTAGGCAAAATTAGGTCAATAAGCGTATTTTTTTCTAACAAGGAACATCCCTCAGGTGTCCGCCTCCGATTTTGTTGAAACTCATATATGTGATAGAGCATAAAAAATTTTGAGACACGTATTTTTTTTTATCGGCGGAAAAACGGTTTTAAGGGGTGAAACGCGCCCTCGAAAATAGGGGTGTTTTTCGTTTTTCGTCGATAATGGTATCGTTCTCATCTCCAATGTATAGTACACGAAAAAATAAACATTGTTGCAATTTGAATTTTTTTTATATCTCATACCGTTAAAACGTTATCGACGAAAAACGAAAAACATCCCCATTTTCGAGGGTGCGTTTCACCCCTCAAAACCGTTTTTCCGCCGATAAAAAAAAATACGTGTCTCAAAATTTTTGATGCTCTATCACATATATGAGTTTCAACAAAATCGGAGGCGGACACCTGAAGGATGTTCCTTGTAAGATCATTGGATCACTACAAGTGTTAAGTATGTAAATCTGATTATTTTTAATCAGGAAAGTTAATTAGGAAAGTGTTTGTATGTCGTCTCGGGATTCCTTCACAAAAGTACGCAATTTTTTTTTCTTTCTATGCAACAAGATCGATAACCGACCCTGAAACTTTACAGAGACGATTGTCAGTATATTTAGTGAAGCTCAGAAAAAATTATGAAAATCCTACGAATTGAAGCCTGTCGATAGGACTCAATGAAGATAGCATAATCAATATAAAATATTAATATGTATAACGCAAATATTTTTTTTATGATACAAGTTTTTAACTTTAGGAACACGATAATGCTTTTTCTCGAAATATTGAACAATATTGAAATATTGAACTGTTCTGCGGTGTTGCTCTATGTCTTCTTATTATAGGGGACAAATATTTTTTACGGAGAACTGTTCTGTCTTTACTGAACGTTTTTAGCAAAACTGAATAGTAAAGGCAATCTAAACTTTTTTCACTCTTTCCCTAACTTGTTTGCTATCTAAATATCATTTTTTTCACAATTTATGAACACAATAGAATGGCACGACGGATTACGTGATCCGACTTTCGGTCAATGCACACCCTGCGGCGTTAAAAGTTGCAATTTAAAAATCCATTACCTCCCAATCTAAATAGTCGACTGTTTTGAAATTTCACTCAAACATGCACAATGATATGAACAAGGTATGGTTAAAATTTGAACAAAATCTATAGAAATCAAGAGCGCGCGCTCGTTTTACCTTAAAGGTCGTTGACGATCTCACTTTTTAAAAATCGATCTCCGTTTTTTTTAATAGTTACTCAAAGATGACGACGTTTTTTCATAGATTTTGTATGTTCGGCGTTGAATTTGTCGCCTCGTTGTTTAATAAAATGATTTTCAAAATCGACGATCGTCAACGACTCGTTTTTATTGTTAACTTGAATAACCCGTTTGGTTTTTAGATTTCGGATGGACGGTTTTAACTGGAGCGTGTCCACGGCCAAACGTCGCGAAAAAAATGTCATTATCTGCCGGCGGCCATGTTTTTGTCGTTTTTCTGTATTTTTTGGTGATTTTTATCTAAGCCTCTCAATATGTGTACCTTTGTGTTGAAAAAGAGTTTGTTTTTCACCAACCGTTTCCCAGAAAAGACATTCGAAATTTGGCCATTTTTTCCGGGCCTCTAGGTAGATGTAGCACCTTAATTGTCATTAGGCTTGAGATTACGATCTTTACCTTCTCTCTCCATGTACCACGTGTTTAGCATATTGAACAATTTGTCCAGACTAGATTGCTTGGCAGAGCCGACAATGTGGCCGATAGTCACCGCATTCGTTTTCCTCACCGCGGCGTTCCGATCGGTTAGCCCATTCGCCAGAGCCGACAAAATTTTACCTGTTGAGACAGTGACAGCGTGTTCATTTATTCGATGACGTTGAGAAATATTTTAAAGACAGTCACAGAGTGATCACTAAATGAGAAGAAACAACCTCAAACATTTTCCCGATCATTCCTGATGGAAGTCTCAAAGAACAAATAAATTGCACCGAACCTTTGGTATTTTTTCATTACATTACGAAAGGTCTCGCACTTATTACGGTAAGTAAATTGCAACAGAAGCGCCGAATTTCTCAATAATATGAATTTACGGCAACTGTACGCAGAATTCAAATTAGTTACCAATACTTTTATCAAATAAGAGCTCAACAAATTTGGACAGGCAATTTTCCTCAGTGCTCTTCTCTTTCACATGCTTGATACTGTTCGAGCGCATAAGAAAACTGTGAATGAACGAAAAAATGACTAAAAATCAGCAATGGAAGACAAAAGCTTAAAATCACGATTCTTTAAGGGGCTGCACCTAGTTGAAACTTTTGAAAATGATTGTTCTTGCTTTTCAGCGGGTTCTCGAAACACAACATTTCAAAAATCTTCTCGCAATATTTTCGATCCGTTCCTTTCAAAATAGAGGGAGTTATATAAACGCGTTTTTCTCAAAATGCCTTTTTGAAAATCGATGACCACGATATCTCAAATATCACTGCAGCGATCAACTTTGAATTTTTCAAGCTTCTTTTACATATCAAACGTAGTGCTTGAACAAAAGAATTTTTCTTTTCGATGCATAGTTTTTTTGTCAAACAAAAATAGTTTTTTTTTTTACCGAAAATCGATACTTTTGGATTGGACTGAGGGTATTTTTTCAAATATCAATATTTTTTTCAATCTTTCATCCAAGCACCACATAATTTCGTGCAAAAACTACATGCGTTTGATATTTTTATTCCGGACGATTTGTTTCCGGGCAGAGGCAGTCACCGCGAAGGCCGTTTTTCAAACAGCGGTCTGCACAAATTATATCTACCACATTTATTAATATTTTTCTATACAAAAGTTGTAAAAGATACTTAAAAACCTTCCAGAAAAAAAATTCACAAAAATTCATCTCTTTTCCGGCTAAGTGGAAGCCGTTAATTGCTCTGATTTTATTATCGTGAATTTACAAATTTGCCCAGACTGTTGAACTCCTTGAGATTTTTCCGATTTCCCCGACGATTTGTGAATTCCCTGACATTTCCAGGCTTCTCCTGGCTCTACTTCCGTCGGTACAAAAATGCACAATTTTTCGTTCCAGTTCATAGGCGAATCGAAGCGCCCGTAGTGAAAGTTCGCTAAGCACCGTACGAGACTTACCGGCGAAAGGTTGTAGCTCCTGTTTCACCTGACTGCACAGGAGTATCAAGAAATGCGACAGGGCGACCTTGGTACCCAGACCTATGCTCGATTTGATCAATTCTATAACTTTCGGCATTAGATCCTTGAGAATCGAACCCTCAACGTACTGCGTACACTGAATAAGCGAAGAAAATATACATGTAATTATAATTCGGCAAGGAGTTTTGTCAGGGTTGTTACCCATTATTATTGACTCAGAATTTCCCTGACTTTTCCAGGTTTTCCATACAGGTTTTGCAAAAACTCCAGGTTTTGCAAATTTTTTGAGTTAAAGATCACAAGTTAAGTGTCGTTTCAACCATACCAGTATTTGTAAACGTTACAAACCGTACGGAAAAACTTATATACGTAGAAACAGCAATGAATCATTTTTGTGAAAAAGAACACAACATGGTAAATATTCGGAAGTGGGGGTCCTGCTAGAATCAGGCTAATTTTTGTTTGGGTTTGTTTCAGGGTGTTTAGGGTTGTGTGGGGTTGTGTGGATTTGTTTGAACCGTTGAAGAAAATTAGCCTGATTCTAGCTGGAGCCCCACTTCCGAATATTTGCCCATAATATTGTTAACCGACTTGAAAAAACAAACGTAATTCCCAATTCGATCCTTCTATTAAAAAATTATGTTGAACTGGATAGCATAATTTTTTTAAGATCAAATACATGGAAATGTTGAAAATTCAAATAAAATTCTCAAAAAAACGAAAATTCAAAAAATAATGTTAACATTGTAAAGTAAAAAAAATACATTAAAAGCAAATACAGAACCTGTTCTTTATTATAAACAGAAATTAGTATGCCGGTGACAATAATTAAAAAATAAATATAAACACTTAACTATAATTTTTAACGATGTGGTTGTGTATCGACAGATCGAATGCAAATGTGTAGAACTTTACAGTAAATTAGTTTTCATCTTTTATATTTTCCATGTTTGCCACTGACATAACTTTTTTTAGTATGTAATGAAGAATAATGTAAATATTAAAAATATACAAAAACATTAAT
Organism: Ophion costatus; assembly: GCA_951751655.1. Classification (NCBI taxonomy): domain Eukaryota; kingdom Metazoa; phylum Arthropoda; class Insecta; order Hymenoptera; family Ichneumonidae; genus Ophion; species Ophion costatus. The sequence continues at coordinate 4,097,803 of OX632364.1, forward strand.
TTTTATACTGCTTAGTTTTTTTCGTCAAGTCGGTTTCATTTTTCGTAATTCTTGCGAAAAGTAAATTTTGAGAAAATTCCAGAGAATTTCCAAAAATCCCTGACTTTTCCCTAAATATTCCAGGAGGAATGAAATTTCCTGAGTTCTCCAGGTTTTCTCCGTTTTCCATATGCGTAACAACCCTGTTTGGTTTTATTGGTACGGACGAGTGGAACGAACCTTCGTTATTGTTTCCGTGGCGTAATGACTTTTCGCGGCGCTCGTTCTCACACTGTCGATAGCCTCTTGGACGTCCGTTTGTGCGCCGTAATGGTTGCTCATGTAATTGAGCTTCGGAATTTCGAGATCGGTGGCTGTCAAGAGCGCGGGTATGAGATTTACGAGATACAGCTTGAGCATCGGCCCGGCGGTAGTGACGAGTTGCGAAACAGCTTGAAGCGATATTGCTCGGACCGTGGCAACGTTGTGAGTTATTCCGGTGTCCAAGAGCACCGGCAGGATAGCTTGCAGCACCAGCTCGCCCGATTTTCCGTACGAGGGATCGCAGTTGCGGACACAAACCTGAAAATTTGAAAAATTAGTCGAAAAGCGAATAGTACTCGCGCATCGAATTCTAAAAAATCGATTTTCTTGGTATTTCTTCATTCTACGATGTCCCAAGGACGTGGCCACCAAATTTTTGCCCCTCAAACCCGTTTTTTCACCGATATGAAAAATACGTTTCGAATAGTTTTCAATGCTTTATCACATATATGAGTTTCAACAAAGTCGAAGGTGGACTGAGTGTTGTTCCTTGTAAGAAATATTCCGCATTTTCTCCCGGATTGTCCGTCCAAACAAATCCAAACAAGCACAAGCGTTCGAAAGATCGTTAAACACCTTGCTGAGAATTTTGCACGTGGTGGTAGCGCGTAATCGCGTCTCCTCGTGAACGTCATCCATAACGCGGAACAATTGTTGCCAAAGTTTGGGCGATCGTTTGGCCAAGTCCAAGGGCGCGCTGGACTTCAGCAGATCGGCAAGAGCGAGACAGCAGCTGCTTCTCACGCGCCACTCGTTGTTCGTCAGATTAACTTCGAGATCGTCCAGTATCTCCTCGTGGTACTGTTCCAGCTGGAAAAACATAACTAACGGCAATCTCGACTGTTTTTGCGATCGCGACATCCGTGGATTATCCAAGAGGCTAGTCACAAAGTTCGCGTTCATTCGCTTACGACTTTTTGCGTCGAGGGGACGATTTTTTGCCAGATCCTCGCCATGCTCTGTTGCGTCTTTGGGGTCGGGTCGAATTGGTATCTGTACAATTTGGGCACGATTTGGGGCAGATTTTTCGCCAAATCGTCACCGGCGAAATTCGCGATGGCGGTGAAGCCGAGAGCCGCGCCTTTCTTCGAGGTCCAGACGGCGTTGTGATTGGCCAAGTGCATGAAGCGATAGACGAGCTCGGGCTTGTTCAGATCGGACGCGAGCGAACATATCTCGCGATACGTCGATATATTGCCACTGCAAAAATCAAGATTGCGGATCAGCGATGTCCATACACGATCCGTTGCACATACGGTTATTTGTATTCGAAAGTTGGCTAAAAATCCGTTTTCTGCAGTTTACGATTATAAAAATACTGTTACTTCGGAGAATAGTACAACAGATGGCGTACGCAATGGCGGCCATCATTGCGTACGCAATGGCGGACAAAAAAACTCGACCATTTGGAAGAGTATGTGTTTGGATTAACGAAATGTGAAAGGAGTGTTCTGAAATAAACTTTGTCACTCCAAATCGAATTTCATACACAAATGGACACCCATAGAAAATGGCCCAGAGAAAAAGAGATCAACTCCTTCGTCTTTCAGGATCCGGAGTGACTTTAATAGAAGAAAACGAAAGTACATTGGACGAGGAAAGTTCGGAAGATGAATATAGTGACAACGATAGTGATGAATAAAGATTGTTCTGGTAACTTCTAATAAATGTAACAGTTTACATTAATTTGGTGTTTTATTTAACGTCAATCGACTTTAATGGCGCTTTTGCTAAGAAAAGTTTGTAAAAGCAATTTTGGCCACATTTTAGTATCAAATAACCCTATGTGCATTGGAACGAAGCGACTCATTGAACGAGCTTACCCTGTAGGACTCTTTCCCAGTTGACCTTCCTCGAATATTTTGGTGTCCGGTGTAACTTGGGTGACCGTTCGTTTGCCCTGGGTAAATTGGCCCAACAAGTTTGACAACAACTCGTCACGACCATTTGCCTCGCTCGTATCGTACACCAGGCCCAGACCCTTCGACGCTATGTCCTGTACTATTTCTGCATACCCCCGTTTCGAAAAATATCATTGTTCGATCACTCGACGCACGGATATTCGGCCGGATACTTAGCAATTTCGCATTTGATGTCGCAGCGCTCTGCTAGTTCAACTCACCGTTGTTTTCCGACAGCAGGTCCATGAAAGCGCTCTGAATCGGGCGCAGTCGGCTCACGATGTGTTGGCGCTTCGCGTTGTGCTTCAACATCGCGAGCAACCAGATAGAAACCGCCTATTGGGGGATAAGCGGAGAAAAAACACGTTTGTTCGTTACTCGCCGATGATGCTTTGCATCGAGGTCAGTAGTACCGTTTTTGTGAAAAATCATCGTCATTAGAATCAACGTCGATCGATCATACCTGTCTGGAATTGGGATGCGGAGTGCGGGAGAGTTTCAACAACTCGTCCAGAACGAAGGCCAGCAGTTGGTCGCTCTCTGGGGTGTACGCGACCTCGTGTTCATCCGGAAGAGACTTCCAGACGTCCCGAGCTTCCGGTGATGCTGGTCCCTGCACGCACAGTACCAGAGACTCGGCCATCGATAGATGAGTCGCGATATCTTTCGTCTGTGAAGTTTCGAGTCACTCAGTTAAAATCCGGCAGTTTTTGAGGGATCATCGCAGGGTAACATTTTCAAAAGATCGATTTTATGCATTATACGATAGTATGGATGGTCATACCAACGACAAATTGGAATAAAACATTTCGCGCAATTTAGTAGACTAAGACGATATTCCCATTTTCTTTGAAAAGTCGCCGCTACGAAAATTCTTCTGCTAGACACATTTTTCTAAGTTTTATCATTGATACTTTCTTTAAACATTCGGTGACGCCAGTTTTTATTGTCGTTAGGGAATTTGTAGATTTTTTTACACGCTTGAGCAGTTTATGTCAGGCATCTAGTTACTTAGTGTATACACTGTTAGATAGAAATATGGACAGTGTCATCTCCATAAAGCGCCGTATAAACGACACGATTTTTAGAGCCGTAATTTTTTCGTTAAAAGTTCGGTAACTTGGCTTAAAATTTTACCAGTATACTGGAATGCGTTTCTACTTGATTATAGACGAAAGTTAGTTTTTCATATTCGGGTTCGTGAAAGGAGGGTCTTAAGGAATGATGGCTTCGCGAAGTGTATAGAATTGTTTCTTTTTATGCAATTAACTTAACCCTTCCTTGACGCACTTGTATTTGGCCTTATTTGGACTTGGCGGGTCAATTTGACCCGGACAGTACTTTATCCACCTGCCCTTAACAACCTTTCCTTAATATATCTACATAATTAAAATTCTGAAAGTATAAAATTCAATTGTTGCGAAAACTTATTGAAAACTTTCAATTTTGGAAGAGTGAGCATTTTGTCTAAAATTCGTTAGGGTCAAAATGACTTAGTGTTTCGTGGAAGGGTTGAAATACTTCAAGGCCGAAACAGTTAAATCAAAATACTCGCCTCTTTGGCTAGTTCGATCAACTTCTCGGCGACGGTGTTCGTGTATGGAAAATTTTCGCCGATGCAGAGCTGTCCCAACGACAGTGTGGCGGTTTCTCTGACCTGCAATGCGAATTTTGGACATTCGATTGGTAGAATAATGCAGAATAACGTAGTCGAATGTATGTTTCTTCATTTAGAGAAAGGAGACGATTATACGAGGTTTGTTAAAAAAATAAGGTGACTTCAAATTTCGCGGGCTACGTCCCCAACATGTGTTGACATCAGCCATTTTGCATATTTAGTTTGTTTTTGACATATATAAAAGCTAGACGTGTTTCGGTGTGCTTGGCCATATTTTGTCGTTCATGTTCGTGATTTTTTGGCCAATAACAACACCGTAATCATGCCTTAGCCACTGTACTCACCGGACTTGGCCACCTGCGACTTTTTTCTGTTTCTAAAACTGAAAAGCGTTATGAAAGGACGGAGATTTGCCACGATTGAGGAAATAAAGACCGCATCGCTGAGAGAGCTCAAGGCCATACCAAAAAGCGCATGTTCGAAGTGCTTTGAGAATTGGAAAAAGCGCTGGCACAAGTGTATTATATCTGAGGGGGATTACTTTGAAGGGGACAACATAGATATTGATGGATAAATAAATATTTTTCGAGAAACATAAAAAGTCACCTTATTTTTTTAACAAACCTCGTACGTTGTCAGTATTTTAAGATTTCCGAACTTTGTACCACCTTTTGATTAATCTTGACATTTTTAAGAATGGAGAATAGGGTCTCGACGATAATCTTCTTATTGGGAATTTGGCTGTCGCCTACGTCAGGTAGGGGAAGAGCAAAAGTTTTTCCCAAGATGCCGATGCCTTGAGCGGCTGCCCCGGCCAATAGCTCGGTGCTGCTAGTCAGGAAAGACCCTGAAAGAGAAAAACATCGTGAGCCAAATGTATATTTAATTCGCGGTGGCCAAAAGACCAAGGAACGATCGAAATTGATAGGCAAGCACTTTTACTGAATTTTTAATTTTGAAGACAACGCAATTTCAGATTTTCTCACTTCGAGGTGGCTCTCTAAGGAACTGAACTAGGATATTTGACTGTTGTACAGAAATCATGTTAAACGGTTCTTTGTTTTTTCCTAAGGTACACGCTGCCGTTCGCGTTTGTTACCTATTATTTCCTCCACTGTGACTGTTTCGTTCCTCCACTGTTTCTTTTTCTACACTCCTTTCTTTACTTTTTTGTCCCTATCCCCCCCCCTCCTCCTTGCGGCCGCAGCTGACTTCCCCTGCAGCTGTATCATAGTCATCATGACATTTCTGTCATGGGTATAGGGAAACTGCGGAAAACCTATACCAATACAGCCGGTCATCAAGTTCGCCCTCCCAGTCGTGTAACTAGTCTTATTTCGCCGCGAAATGCCAAAGAAGACCATTTCACGACGAAATGTACGCGACTGGGATTCGAACCCGGGACTTCCCGGTCCGCAGGTTTAGTGGCAAGCACGCTAACCACTAGACCATCGCATCGGTCAATCATCTTAAATGGTTAATTATTTTATATTATGCTCACAATATTCTTTTATCCTCGTGAATGTCAGTATTTACGATATAAATCGGCGGTAAAATTTAAATATTCACCCAGACCGCTAAAACGCTCCCGTTGTCAGGTATTGTCACGTGACACATTTGACGTCACATGCCAGTAAACAAGGTTAAGGGGTTATCCCCACTTGCGATTTTGAAAAAATCGTTTTTTTATTGCATTTTTTCGAAGTGTAAGTATCTGAGAATATGTCCTGAAAATTTCAAGTCGATCCGAACAAAATTGACTGAGATATGAGCGTTGAAAGAGAACAATCCGTTCTTGGTGTAAACTGAAATTGCAACTTTAAGCGCGTTTTTCTCAAAATGGCATTTCTGAAGTCGGTGACCAAGATTACTCGAACACTAATGAACCGATCTTCTTCAAATTTTGCAGGCTTATTTAATACATAAAAATGTAGTCTTTAATCGTTCGATTTTTTTTTTCGTTAAAATCGAACCATTAACTTTGACTGTCCGCCATTTTGTGAAAAATGAATATTTTTTTAAATCCTTCGATTAAAGACTAGTTTATACTTATATTTGACTAAATCCATCCGCATTTTTTTTTTTCAGATGATCCACTTCGCCGCAATGTTGGTCACCGCAAACCGTGTATATAAAAACATTATTTCATTGACGGCCATTTGCCACTAAACAATGTAATATTTTTCAATAAAAAAATTACTGAAAGTTCTTCCAGATGTGTTCTTTAAGATGGTATATTGATCGATTAAAAAAGTTTTGTAGTTTTCTTTAAAAAAATTCACGAAACAGGCCTTTTTTGCGCTACAAGTGGGGGTAACGCCTTAAGGACCTATATGGCCGCTGAGTTTTCGCACAGCAAACCTTCCTCTCTATTCTTATTTAAAAGTTGATAATATGGTAACTATCACTACAAATAACTATAAATGAACAGAAAAAGTAAGGAAATGCACTGAAATAACCTAGAAAATCGTTCATTACTCGTCACAGGACTCGTAATGACGAGCTGTTTACTAGCATGTGACGTTACTAGAAATCCAAACATTCAAATTTATCTAATTCAAAAATCGAAGTAAACGAAACTGATGGGTACTTTTCCCATGAAATATTAGAAAGTACTCTTTAAGGACGTACGATCCCTTCCACGGGGTCAGAGAAGAGTCTAAATTTATTTTACCCACAGCTGCTCTGATTGATGTTTACTTATGTTGATTATTCGTATTATCGATTATGGTGTGCCAAATGTTGTTGTAGTGATGAATTTATTGTACGCGAACAAATAAAAACTGAAAAATTAGATTGTCAACAACTCGGTAGTAATCTTCGTAATAATAATATTAACATATCCATAAAAACAGACTAAAAATACATAAAAATCAGCCGGAAACCTATTAAAACAGGCTTGAATTACCTCAGCGGAATTAACACGATAGGCAGAAGGTAATTATACATATTATTGATACGTGATAAATGATAAAACTCCATAAATTGTTGTTTGCACATTTTGTGGCGGCTTCTATTCAAATTAATTTCAAAACGAAGCTGGGTTATGTTCGCCAAACGCATCATCTGTTACTCGCGACGTTGCTAAGTCTGTGGGTGCTATTTCGTCGGTCTGACCATTTTCAACCGGAAATTGAAACTTTCTTGTAATGTAGTGCTTTAACTACACGGTGAAGATTGAATTTCTTATTTTTTATAATATCTATTATATCTCATATCATATAAAAATTTCAAATCCGAAAGTTGGATTCGTAGCAATGATCGTACCTCCTAAAATGCTATATGTTTTTACGATGACAAGAGAATGAACGATGTTTTTAATATAGTCAAATTCCCTATTAGTTAAGTGACAATTACGAGCTGAAAATCAAAAATAAGCCACGATAATTGACGAACGTACATAGAGTTTCAACGGCGCTGACGTAGGTCGCCCATTTAAGAAGGATTTCTTTGTCGTCTTTCGTTCGTCGAATCGTCAGAGTTCTCTCGAGCATCCATGCGAGTGCGGTCAACGCGCCATGCTGGCTTTCCAAAACCCGTTGTTTCGAGGTGCTCAAAAATTCCGTCGCCCGCGTCTCGAGCTCCTTCGTGTCGCAACCGTGGGCGACGATTATCGCGTGGATCTGAGCCGCCAGATTTCTTATGTCAACCTTGCTCGAGGTCAGTAGAGATCGCAACCAGGGCAACTCTTTGATGTAACGCTCGGTCATGCGGCCCGGTATCGTTCCCACGACTTCCAGCAGAGCGTTCAGCGCTAGAGAATCTGAAATTTGATTCACTCCGGTGTTACTTGATGGCTTGACTCATGAAAAAAATATATGTAATGGACAGGGGGAATGGAGTTTCGATCAATGCTGTTAGTCGCTTATGAGGAGAAATAAAAATGGGTGGTACGTACCAGCAACTGCCCGATTGAAAGGCATTATTATGTCGAGATAACTGTTCAAAATTTTCGGCTGTTCGTTGCACAGCTTTTCCAGATAGCGTCCAATAATGGGAGTGTGCGCGCACGGGTGCTCGATTGGTTTTGCCAGTGAACATATTTCTGCGCTTTTAGCGAGACACAGGCGAAGATAGTTGATGATCTATGGAGCAAAAGAAAGAACCTCGTAGTCGAAAAATGTCTTGTGACTTTAACGAGTTACACTTCGATCGTGGACCGAAAAAAAAGGAATTTTCGTGATTTTTTTCTGGGCAAGTGTGCGCAGGTTTTTAATTTTTTTCTTCTTGCTATAAATCGAAATGAAAAACAATCGAACGCATTTAGTTTTAGGATAAAATTATCTAGTGCTTGGACGACGGATTTATAAAATATTGATTTTCGAAAAAATGGACGCCGTCCAACGTAGAAGTATCGATTTTCGGTGAAAAAACGACTCTATTTGCGTTGATACAAAAAACTATGCATAGAAAAAAAATATCTTCGTTCAAACACTGCTTTTTGATATGTAAAAGAAGCTTGTCAAATTTGAAGTCGATCGGTGCAGTGATTTTTAAGATATCGCGGTCACTGGTTGCGAAAAAAGTAGTTTTGAGAAAAAGGCGTTCAAAGTTCGCTGTTTCACGGTCCACAAAATTTTCGAAAATGCCAATTAGGTGTAGGTTCTTAAGCTGTAACGTAAATTTGTAAATTTAGTCAAAAACGGGTCTACTGATTTCCATGATATGGAGCAAATCTACAGTTTTTCGGGACAAAAAAGCGATTTAGCTAGGTCTTGACTGTGCAAAAACTCCACCAAGGGAGGTCAATAGCAATATTTATTTCTACGAATTAATAAACTGTCGAACGAAATTATATTGTCTTTAGTACGTCTTACATGATTAATTTGGGTGATTTTCACTTGGTATGACAATCTTTGGAATTGACATAGTGAATTATTAAAAATTGAATGCATCGCTCGATCTACGCGAGAAATAATTTTTCACCCGAACAAAATTTGTCGTGTGCCTTATCAAAGGTGCATGGAACGAGTTCCAGTTTTTATTTACAATCCTCGCGTTCGCAATGACAAGAGGGAATACCTCTTTGAATGTGGCGATATTGAACGGAAGCGACGTAGTTCCAACGGTGACTTTTTCACTCGCAGGCCGCTCCATCCTCGTCTTCATTCTTTTATCGATATAATTCACGAGCCGCGGGAATTCCGGAAGATTCAAAACCTTCGCATCTGAATTGTCGCGCTCGATGACGTTTCCGGTGCCGTAGAGAGCTTTCATCGCTTCGACGGAAATTTCGTTCTTCTCGTCGCCTGCTGCCAAGAGCAGGAGATATCTCGATGGCGCGTGATCCGAAGGAAATACCGTAGCGGCGTAGTGCCCGGCGACGGATCTGCGAGCATAAGAGGACTTTCGAAATTCGCTTGTACAATTTTTGCATAATCATCGGCGTCTCTTAAGGGGCTATTCTACTGTGGCGACATGAAAAAATCGATTTTCTTTGCATTTTACGACTCTATTCCATCATAGAATTGATGTCCAATCGATGGTAAAGTTGATTTTTACTTTATCGACTCAGTACAGCGCTTTAAAGTAGAAGCACTCCGTGCGCACGCTCTAGTACGGCTACCCACGGCGCGTCCCTGGCAGCTGTTGGCAACAACTATTTTGAATGTATATCTAAGTATACACGTATACTTCTATACAGTTACTGCATTTTAACTTATACTCATTCATTTTAATTTTACTTATTAATTTTAACTTATACTTTCACCTGAATTATGCCGAAAAAAACGTTTTTTGCACCTTCGCAAAAGGCGACGTCATTTTGTTATCTTGCAATATAAAATAGCAATTCTAGTTCGGCCGATTGCGACACTCATACAGATGAGGAATCTTTTTGAATTTTTTGTTTTCGACTACCTGGAGACCGCTAATCATCATCGCCAACAACATACTTTTTTCGTGTCTTTACACGATCATAAATTGTCAAATAAATAAACACTTACATGCAACAACAAAAAATGTTTTTCATTCTGTAAGAGTGTACCATTAAGCGAAAAAAAAACGTTTGTACCGATACATGCAAGAGTTTTAAAAAGAAATGATTAAAAATAGCTTATTTTTCGAGCCATCACAGTAGCGTAGTCCTTTAAGATAGTTGTTAAATCATTTTTGAAGCGCGGGCGGGAGAACCGATGTTTCTATACCAATACATTGTGTAACGTCAACAGTGTCAACGAAGTTCGTATGCTAACACATTGTGTGACGTCAACAGTGCCAACTTATTGTAGCAAAATATTAATGATGTGTACGAATATCGCCCAAATTTTCAAGTGTACGCTAGATAATTCTAATTATTATTTCCGTATATGTTGATCCAAAGCAGTTAGGATTGTCAGAAAAATTAATTTTTAGCGTTTAAAAATCGTATTAAAGAAGACACGAGCTTTGGCAACGTCGCACGGATCGCTCGTAATTCGAAGCTGTTAGATTGAATGCAGTGATCACACAAGTCACAGCTGTTACGCGCGTTTTGTGTCGGTCTGCATTTTCAGAGATTATTTCAGGGAAAAAGAAGGCAACCAATGATTCAGAAACACAGATTAGTAAGCCGCAAAGTTTCCGATGGAAATGACGATTTGTCAGTGCTCGTGCCTCCAAGCATCGTACTATGTTCATCAAAGCTAAAAAAAGGGAATACATCATAATAACTGAATAAGTTATCGCATTCGACTTCAACGTATTTGAAATTGGCGCGCTAGGTCTTTGATTGGTTCTACTATTCCCATAGTTCCGATGTTGCCACTTCTCAATAGGTACGCCTCAACAAGCCTAACTTTTTCGTAAAATGGTCGCATATTTTTCAAACATTCTCCTTATTCACATCAATAACCTGTCTTTTTTCGATAATATCGTTCTGTCCACTATCCTGCACACAATATTCGTTTTTCGGGTCACTTTCTTCACATATGCGGAAGCTATACGCGAGAAACTGAAATGGCAACGACGCTGCTCCATACAACCAATGCGATCATGCAGTGACGTAAATTAAAAAATTTAATATCTAATAAATGTGTGGAAACCTCAGTTCTCCTTTTGCCAGTACATTCAGAGAATATACCATAACGACTGTTAACATTTTCGTTAATATCTATCGATCCCAATACTTTCGAGTAACAAACTGAAAAAATGAACAAAAATGGCTACAGAATATGGGCGATTGTTTTGAAAGAATTTATGGGGCCTGCTCACTTTAGACGCTAAAAAAAGGTAATTTTCATGCATTTTTTTCGTAGGTTTATATTATAGATATTGATATAAAAGTAGTTACACTTAATAAATACACTTTAGAAATACATTTAAAAAATGTTTTTATTTATTTAAGTCACTATTTATAGACGAAAGAGCCTTTTTTAGCGTCTAAAGTGAGAAGACCCCTTAAGTTCTGGATTAAATGATTCGCATGGAGAATCTTTTGACTTGCCTGACACTTGACTCCGGCGATTCAATGTGCACAGTTAGCAGAGTATTCATCATCTCCGTGCTGTTTTCGTCCTCGCGATTGAGCACAAACGCGGAGGACATGCAAATCAGTGCGTCTCTCACGTTTCTTCTCAATTCGGGTTCGCTCTGCGGAGTTGTTGCAAAGAAAACGCTGAATCTGCCGAATTTGCAGAAATTGAAGTACAAAAAGTTCTTACCGTCGCGAGAGCCTCGAAGAAACGTTGGAGCAGACTCAAGTCTTTGTTCACCAGGCTGGGAATTCGCTGGCCCATTTTGCCGATTATCGTATACGCCATGGCCTCGTGTTCTCGTTCACCCTCGGATATCAGTTTGATCATTCCCTCGAGAAGGACTCCGGCCACTCGGACCAGAGGTAACAGGCTGCATCTGAGGAGAAAGAAGACGCGGCGTATCACAACGTCCGCCCATGACGACCAGAATAGATTTTCACAAATTAAGAGGCTACATTCACCTGGGTGGGTCGATAAATCGCATTTTCCGAATTTACGAGAGATACGATGAGAAACGTTTCAAGGCCGCTGACGAACTTCACCTTTCTCAAAACGATCATTTTTTAATAGTTACGTAAAAATGACGACTTTTTTTAGATTTTTCATGCTCGAGTTTCAATTCATCGCTACTTTGTGTGAGACCTGTACAATTTATATTTTTAACACGTGCAAAAAAAGTAATTTGAAATAACTAAAATTATCCATTTGTAAACTGTTTAATGAATGTTCACATTCAATTAGAAAAATGAAAAAATAGCTATTCCAACGATTGGCGTAGTATTTCTAGGTTTGATATTTGGCAACATTGGTCCTATCTCCGTCTCTTTTTATTCATTCAGGCGAGTTTAACCTCCATGCTTTTCGACGTCGATCTGTCAAAACAATGTCAGGTGCGGGAAATGTAAAGCATTGTATTCGGGCCTCGACTGGTAAAGAGCCCGAGAAATTTGTGTCGGCGAATTATGTCGGTTAAAAATGAAATACGTGTGGAAATTCGAATGAGTGAGATGAGGTTACGACTACGGTCAGGTGTTGCCTTGCTGTCGCGTCTCTTTATCGTAGCAAGTGGTAATAAATCCAATACCGGAAGTTCAAATTAAACTTGATATTACATAAAAATTAGGTCAATACGCGGATTCTTTTCTGGGAGCATTGGATTACTACAAGTGTTAAGTATGTAAATCTGATTATTTTTAAGAATCCGACGGATTCTCAAATTTGTATACACTTTCGTAGCGACCGGAAATTGAGTTTTTGTATGTTCTCTCGACATTCCTTTACAAAATTACGCAATTTTAACATTTTTTTCTCTGTAACAAGGTCGATAACCGACCCTCAAAATGTTACAGATACGATTATTAATATATTCAGTGAAACGCAACAAAAAGTTATTAAAATCCTATGAATTGAAGCCTGGCGATAGAATTACCTTAACTTGAATAATCCTTTTGGTTTTTAGATTTCGAACGAAAAACGGCCACGTTTTTGTCGATTTTTTCAAAGGCCCTCAATACACGCACCTTTGTGCTTAAAAAATGCGTTTCTTTTTCAACAACCGTTTCCACGAAAAAAAAATCGGAATTTGGGCATTCTTTCGGTCCTCTAGGTAGATGTAACCCCTTAAGAAGAATTATGGCTGTCACGAATGTACTCACTGTTGGACCATGTTCAAGGTGAATTCCAGAGCCAATGACTTTAACTTACGATTGGGATTGTTGCCGTAAAGCGATTCGAAGACGACCTGTATTCGAGAAACATGTGAATCGTTATCGTCGGTTATATCAACGAGTTGTATCAACGGTGAAGAAGCGTAAGAGAATCTCCTACGTGAATACACGTTGGGATGATGAATCCTGCTTTGGTAACGCGGCAAAGATAATACATGAGCTTCAGTCGTATCCTCGTGTTGGCCGGAACTCTCTTCATATCGGCGTTCACGTCCTTTCGCGTGCCCAGTGCGCCGGTACCGAGGAACAACGTGTAGAGCGGCATCGCGAGTTGCCGCGAACCCCAATCCAATCCACTGTGCAATGATCGTTATCAATTGACAAAGCGAATTAAACGGTGATCGTGGAAACTTTCCAAGCTCTGCAGCCTATTCAATTGCGTGGCGTTCGCGTTGTCCCCTGACAAAAGCCGCTTACCTGACGATTTTCTTCAGCTCCTGATCCGCCGCATTCGCAACGCTGAATCTCGTGTCGGCGGCCGCAACGATCAGGTGTATGAGTACGTCCATGTCGGGAAAGACTCCGCCGCCGATGAACTTGACGATTCCCAATTTGATTTGTTCCAATTGTTCGGCCGAGGGTGGACTCTCGCCGACGACCCTCTTGAAACCGTATTCACTGAGGCCCGGTGGTACAGGGAATTCGACCGTCTGGCCCGATTCTTGAGTGTCCATTTGACCCACGGATCTGGAGGTCACGAAGATTCGTTTGGGTTGTTAAAAACTGCCGGTTTTCTACTTAGATCTATATCAATGTGCCTTCTTCTAACCCTACGGTGGCACATTGGGTTATTTTGATCCGAATGCGCTTTCAGTAAAAAGCGCACTTTTCCAAAATTGCAAATTTTCAATATTTTTTTTTAACGATTGGATCTTTTCCGAATTTTAATTATGCAGAAGGGAGAATGTAAAATTTACGAAAAATCGTTTTTTTTTTGTTGGAAACTGAAAATCCTTTGAACCTTCAAAGATATGATCCATATTTGCGTATAGCTAAAACACCGTTATAAAGTGGGTTTGAGTTACTTTTCATATGTTGGTCAATCGTCATTTTTGACCATTTATATATATTGCCCCCCTTAATGCAAAAAGAAGAAACATTGAAAACCTGCACACGTCTTCCAAGGAAAAATTCACGAAAATGATTTTTTCTTCCGGCCACAAGCTAGGCGCAACCCGTTAACATTATCAACGGGACACCGATTATGATCCTTTTTTTTTAGTACACTGTGCTCTGCGCTCGATGCCTCCAATAAGTGTCGAACTAACCCGGCTGTTGGTAAGTGATTGAATTCTTACCCGTAAGGCAGAAGCAGCATATCCAATATGAAGTTCAACAGATGCGTGGCTACCTGAAGTTTATCGGGTAAGCCTATCAAGGCTGCTCTTTTTTCAGCGTCCATGGGTATTTGAATATGTCCCAGCGCCGGCATGATTACAAGCAGCAGACTGCAACATTGGAAATAATGACGATTGCTTTTCACGAATCCGTAGTCCGCTATGACATTTAGTCGTTGGAGCATTCAATACCTGTCCCGATGGGAAAGAGGCTTTCCGTCTATTGCATTCAGAACGCTGGGAACCAACTCCGCCTGCTTCTTCATCTCCATCCGAGGGAATCCCATTTTTATATATATTATCGTGAAATTCTGCAAAAATGTTCATTTCAGATATAGTTTAACTAAAAAAATTCTACCCTGGGACTAATGGGTCTCCAGTAGAGTACGTACGATTACGAATGAACTGGCGGTTGGGTCTTGATACTGGAGCAAAAGTGCTTCAACCGGTAGCTGGACTTTCGGACGGCTCTTGACCCTCCTATTGATGTGTATCAACAGGCCCATCACTTTCTTTCTCACCCCCTCCTGGGGGCTCGAAAGTTTCAGCAGAACCGGCGGTAGAAACTTGCATACCGACGCCTGGAGCTGTTCGTCCGTTTCCGCGTTTCCCAGACATAGGAACACCCTTTCCAACAAAACTATTCGGACGGAAGAGAAGTTGGTGAATTAGCCATTATTATAAAGGTTTTTCGAAAAATAAATGAATAAATAAATACATGAATAAATAAACATACGAACGAACGGATGAATAAATGAATAAATAAATATCATCCATGTACATACTACTAGTAGAAAGTATAAGCACACTTTACGAACTTACAACCCAGATGGCATTTTAATGACCACAAACAAGCTGATCTATGCTCTTTTCCTACTTTTTTTCGCAATCTATCGAATTTTCGAAAAAACAGCTGAAGAGATAAAAGTTTGATTGAAGAAAATGCAAATAGATTTGCACTAATTTTTAGAAATTAGATTTTAAAAATATTAATATTTTTACGAATATTTTTAAACACGAATCCCAAAAAAGTGTATCCGTAATTTTTGCCGGCATTATATTGTTTACTTCAAATTCACGTTAATTGGCGATGAATACTTTGCTGGGGTCTGTTAAATTTTATTATTTTCTTTCGCCACCTATGGGGTTGCGATAGAATGGCTGAAGGAAAAAAAATTGACTGGACAAAAAGTAAACAGATGGGAATTTAAAACGATATAATTCTGCAAAATTTCTTTTTTTGAACGCTTCCATTGACAAACTTCGCATAGTAATGCATCATTCTCAACTGTAGCGCATTCTTAACTTCTTATCGATGCCGTTCGACAATGCTGTTGAAATTTGCACTGATGGAATGCAGCAAAAATCCATATTCGTTACCATATTCGTCATCCGTACTCTTTTGCATTTTTATTGTGATTCAAAATATTTTTCGATAGAGTTAGGATGTAGGTCTCCGATAAGGATTTTCAAAAGGGTTTATTGTGGCTTTGGCCTGACAGAAACTTTAAATTAGAAGAAATATTTGTAGGAAAAACTTTCTGTTGCATTCCAACAATGCAGACTTCGATACCGTGTTTAACGAAATCTTTTTTGCTTCACGAAAAATGTATGCATGTTTGTAAGTTGAGCCATACACGTGTGACGATACAAAAAAGATTTCAACACGTATCGTAATCAAATGTATACAAAATTCACAACGATTGTGAAAAATACTTAAATTAGGAAGGAATAAATGAAGTAGCCGAATTACCACCAGGCTGCTAGCAACAAACAAAAATCAATCTAGTTCATGGGATTGCATCACATGCAATGGAAATATACATAATCAATAAGTGTTCCACAATTTTGAAGTAATCACGAAGTAGGTTAGATTTGAACGAGAATCGCGCATTGAAAATGATTAAACATCGTTTTGCTCGAGACATTCCATTGGTAAACGAAAATTGTCGTAGCGTTCGGGGAAACTTTAAAAACATCTGAAATTGGAGTGTGAGGTGAAATATGAAAGGGTTCAATGGTAGCGATTGCCATTAGCAAACGCAAGCTTCATTATTCGCATTATCATTGAAGCGATGACATTGTCAGATAACACTGTAATTATGAATTGGCAAAACGGGCAACATCGCAAAATTTAGCATCCGGAGGAAATTTCTTTCCGATATTGCCAAAAAATTGGTCGATCTACTGTGGAAAAAGAATCAAGCAGAGATGTGTGAAGTTGTCTCTTCACGGTGGCATGACATTTGACTTTTTCCTTCAAACCCGAATATCATGTTGACAATGCGAATAAATGGAATCTAGCAAAATTCTATCGATGCACGGATCAATCGGATGAAATACAATGATCGCTGAAATCTCGTGAGAAGTCCGACGAGACGGCATTTAAAAAGTTTCCCATTCGTACTCACTCAGCTCGTCCGTAGCCGCTGCCATTTTGAAACTGCGTTTTTGCGATTCTCATGCGGCTCTCGCTCCTTCGTTCGGTCTCTCTCGCGCGACGCTGGCGAAGCACTGGGCGGGGCGAATGGGCGGCGGGGACCGAATATGGAATGTCATCGAGTATTGAGAGTGGACAATAATGGAATTATCGTTCGATGCTCGAGCACTCGTATCGGAAGTAAACGTGACAGTGTAATTGGCCCCGAAACGCAACGCCAAACAATTAATTCCAATATCTCATCAACGCAACGTAGTCATTTTTATTTGCGGCTATTCAAATGCATGTTTTGAGGTTATAATTTCCAAGATTAGAAAAAGCGTTTTGAGGTTATGTGGACAGGGTTCGGTTGCCAACAGCGATAAACAAACGAATCGTCAACGATACAGAAGTGTAGACGTAGGCGTTTTGAGGTGATGTGGACAGGATTCAGTTGCTGACAGCGATAAACGATTTGTCAACCATAATAAAACGTAGAGTTTTTGAGGTTATGTGGACAGAATGCAGTTGCCAACAGCAATAAACAAACGATTCGTCGACAATAGCGAAGCGTAGACGTTTTGAGGTTATGTGGACAGGACTCAGCTGCTGACGGCGATAAACAAACGATTCGTCAACAATAATGAAGAGTAGAGGTTTTGAGGTTATGTGAACAGGATTCAGTTGCCAACAGCGTTGAGCAAACGATTCGTCAATAATAACAAAGCGTAGAGCGTTAAGTGCGGTCGAATCTTGGTTGAGCTCGACGTTCTAGCGTACACATCATGTTCCGTCATTATATCGACTAGCGCAGGATTTCTCTTCACTTCTGGGCAATGAGTCTGTGAACATTGGGCACAATGTGTAAATCTTTGTAGTGGATAGGAAGAAAATTCACTACAAATTAAATTCTGGATTTTAGGCTTCAAATATCTCCGACAATAGGCCTTCTTTTTTCCGATATTCATTCAGCCTCAAAGCTGCACAATTCAATTGGAAGGAAATATCCACGAACATACATTCAAAGCAGAGCCAAAAATTTTAAGCTGTTGAAAAATCTTAGGGCCAGATTTATCATGCGTGCCTACAAAGGGTTACAATTTATATTTTACCTGTACCACTGCATTGATAATTCTGACTATGAATTCCTTGAAAGTCTTTGCAGCTGTTATTCCGCAGAGCATTGCCGTTTGCGTGTAGTAACAGTCCGTTATTACCTTGTATTGGCTGAGGGATAAATCAAGAAAATGGACTAGGAAGCAGGCGATACAAGGGGTCTGAGAATATTTGAGGCTTTTTGGCGTACTCGCATAATTCTTGATCGTCCATATTGACTATCCAATCGGCGGGACCCACGCAGTCTATGTATTCATTGTGGAGTTGTTGATAGCACTCCAGGTGTTCTTTGAAATCTGCGAGAAAGATGTTTCATCAATGTAAATTTGTTCTCCCAGCTATTGCAGCAATGACGGACGAGCAAGGTCAAAATGCATCATCCCTTGATAACCTCGATGATTCATGTTTACTTAACTCTGATGTATCAATGGTTTTTGGCTCTGTGAACTTGGAAATCAAGAACTATGTACCTTGCTGGTAGTCTGATTGGGAGCACAGCTCTTCGTCGAGTATCCGGAGTCCAGCTGCCAATTGCATGTACATGTTGGTAACTGGCGGTGGATTACAACCCATCATCCAAGCATCGATGGCTTCCAATGTCCCTTCCACTTTCCTGCAATACCAAAAACCATTTATTCAATTAGTCTGGAAAATGTGAAGGCTTTACTTTCGAATAGCTGTTACTTCCGATTTAGCTGAAATTCTGCACATATATTTTTTTTGATGATATAAGTTACTAAATGGATTGTCGGCCCATCGCAATAGTTTTCGAAATATCAAACTGAAAAAAATGGATACATTAACGCGTGTGTGTATCTATATTTATCATGTGCTAGTAGGTACTCGGGTTTTGGATTATTTGGGTTTGTTTTGGTTTGCTATAGTTTTGTGGGGTTTGGTTGTGTTTCTTTGCGCTTGATTGTACTGTTCGAGTTTTGACGAGTTTGTGTGGACTTTGTAGGGTTTCTTTGGACTTGGTTGTATTTGTTTGGTTTTCGAAGGGTTTGTTTGGGTTTTTGTAGGGTTCTGGGTTGGCTATGTTTGTTTGGTTTTTGTAGGGTTTGGTTGGACTTGGTTGTATTTCCTTGGGCTCGATTTTTCTTATTTCTGCTTGGTTGTGGTTGTTTGGGCTTGATTGTGTTTGATTGGGTTTTGTAGGGTTCATTGAGGCTGGGTTGTGTTTGGATTGTCCAGCTTTGTTTGGTCGACTATGTCGATAAAGTAGGGATAGCAGTAGCGCCATTAGATAGATGTAAATATACACGCGCGTTAGTTTACCAATTTTTAACATTCGATATTTCGAAATCTTTTGCTATGCGCCAAAAATACTTTTAGGCAAAGGCTTATATTGCCAAAAAAATCTGTAAAAACTTTCAGCCAAATCGAAGTAAAAGTTATTCAGAAGTTTAGCCGAATTTAACATCCTGCCATTTTGTTTACGAGATGAAGATTTTTCCGACTTTTATCTCTGCGTATCGCTCACTCGTAACAGCATTGTATAATTGAATGGAACGCCATTGTTAGTTTATACATTTCTATTTTAATATAAAATAATAGCATAAAATAACAATCGTCCTATACCGACCGTCGGTAAGAAAAAACGCGGTCGGTAAGAGAATGCAATTTCGCATTGGACAATGTGTGATCGCGGGAAAAAGATTTTCCGGAGTACGAACCTACAAGCGACCGCGACATTGTTGTACGATGCAATTTGGAGAATCGTTTCAGGATTTATAACTTGTATTTCAGCGAGATAATACATTATTCGATCTTCGTTGCATGTGTTTTGGGCAACCGAAGGCAATATGATATTCGTTGCATAACTTCCGTCGCTAAAGCTCAAATCTTTCTGGTCATCTTCCTCGCTGCTCTTCGGTTCGTTCGCGAGCGAATTATCGTTATGAGCGTGGGACTCCAAAGCTCCGTGTGCCAGTGCGATCATAACGAAGCACAGAGATATCGACACGAGGGACAGCGTCGCTATCTGCTCTATCCTGATCTTCGAGAATCTCATATATTATATATTCAAGGAAATTTTTTCGATAACAACAAAGATGTATTCTTCTTTTCGTTGTCACCAGCAATTCAGTTTCAAAGTTTCCGCCATCGCGAATTTCTGACGACTCTGAATATAGCCTCCAATCGCTTTATCGTTTGCGATTATTCGCCTTAGGAAATTTGACGTAAAGGAAAACAAATCCCGCCCGAGCCTTCGAAACGTGATTTTCTCGTTGCTCATTGATAAAAATCGTCGAAATCACTGCGAAATGCATACATTCAATTATTCACCGAATATATTTACCGTGTGTAACTGTATATCAATAGCATCTTGAGAAACGACCCCCGGAGCGCATTTGCATTTTTCTACACGGCTCTGAAGTCAGCCCCGTTCAGACTCTATGCGTCAAAACGATATTGTCACGATTGCGCTTGATAAATATAATACTATAGTTCTTCGATGCCGCGTTGATTTCATATTTATCGCACAAATTGCAGAACGCCAGTAAAATCCTAAGAATAGACGATCGGGGTCGAATTATTCGACATATTGCTTGGCGATGTTATGTTTTTCGAAAGATCCTGAAGTGAGCGCACAATTGCGTCGTCTGCTAGACTCGCGTGATTATCATTACTCCGAAATTTCATCGACTGTCAACAATGTTTTTGTGTTCGTGACCTTAAAGAATTGCCTCTTCGAATAGAGGTCAAATTTTCAAAGATTTCTCTCGCTTCGAAGTTAATCGGTGTCTCAATCAAATTCAAGTGGTCGAGAAAACAAGGTAAGTGACCGCAAGTCGTCAATAATATATCGACTGTCCTCGTCTCACGATTTATTATACGATGCTTTTATTTTCGGCACCCCACGATAGCCTCTTGACTTGTTATCTGTTAGAAGCTTAAAAATTGCTCTATATACGAATATGCCCCACTATGCTTCCATGCTCTCATTTAATATTGCAACACTTGCGATTTGTGAGCATTCCGCGCTTAAGATTTCAACTGTTTCTCCTCTTCCGTGAATCACTTTGTACTTACAAGAGTTTGCACTATTTTATCGTAAATAATTTTTCAAATGCTTCGTTACGCGTTATTTCCCCTGGATAAAATTACCCGTTTTGCGTTATCTAAATTTTTCATATTCACGGGCTAACACCCTTCATTAAGCAAGGTCATTTTTTGTACTACCAGCGCAGGGTCTCTGAAGACTCCATTCTCCTAATGTCATGTTTATTTCTCCATTACCAATTTGGGAGCTCGCACGAAACATTGTAACAGTCCATACATCCTGCGAAAAGGACGGTTGGGGACATTACCCCGATTGGCAAAACGTGGTAGGCGATTGTGAAAAAAATCGTCAGTGCAGTGTCAACAGGAATATGGGGATCAGGGTCTTTGGAGACCGCATGTGCCTAATCGGTTGAAGGGCGATTATTGTTACATAATTACAGACTATACGGCAAAGATTAACATAACAAAAATTTCACACGCAACAATTCCCTTGCACTCGCATTTACAATTGTTTTTCGTCATAGAAATATGCATGGCTTTTGTCGTTTGTTTTCTCAGTTGAAATCGAATCACTCTTACTCCTCTGTGCCTATAAATATTCTCATATTTATGGAATAACGCGATATTAACTCGCAAAGATTATTTTCTGTTTTTTCGAGTTAAGTACATTTTTTCTACTAATGCACTCTTGCTTTACAACACGCTGAGAATTCAGATACTCGTCTGTTGTAGGTAGGACTTCCTGGGAAAAAAACGTTAAATGTAAAATGGAAGGAGAAACAATGATTTTAACGTGGTATATTTAATGCTCGTGTATTGAGATCACTGACAAACCGTAGCGGCTTTGCTTAGACAGCCCGGTAACGCGAGTGATGGATACGTCGGTAGTCAAAACGAGATCGATCTGGAGCAAGATGAAGACGTTTGTCCGAAAGCTTAGGAATTTCTTTCAAAGATTGTCCAGTCATCGCTTCTTGAGATTTCTCTGGTTTTACGTAAGTTCAAGAGCAGTCATCCAATCGAATAATATCCTGTATCGTCGCGAGTTGCGAACAGTCCCTCCATAGAGTTTGGTGCAGCGCGAATGAAACATTTATTCTATTCATTATGTAACGTCGTAATCATCACTGATAAGGAACATTAATATTCATTGTCCTAGACTTTGGAATCGTTCTTTGTGTTTGTTTGAAATACTTACTCCTTTCGGAGATAGCTGATGAATAAATTCATTTCATTCGTCCGTAACGCTGAGTGAGGAAACTACGTTCTGTGTACGGCGAGAAGCAGGAGACCTTACGATTCTACGGTATACGTAATTTCACGATGAGATAAAGAAAATTGGTGCATAATTTAATGGAACTTAAGGGGTGAGGCTACTGTGACAACCCGAAAGACAGGGTTGTTCGGAAAAAGTATTTTTCAATGGATAAGTAAGACGATTGAGAAATCGTTTGGACATTTATTTGCACGTACGTTAACAAAGTTGTGTACCGAATTTCATAAAAAGTTATTAGTTATTCAAAATGTTATAAACAATCTCGTGAAGGACATTTGAATGTGAGGATCTCGACGGTGTACTTGATTTTAGCTACCCAGTTGGTCTGAAATTGAAAAACGAGTTTTTTTTCTTAAAAAAGATAGTATTGGCTCAGACTTAAACGAACTTTGTTTATCTTGTTTCGATCATCGAAATAAGATGATTGGATTTTTTTTTCAATTTTTCGAGGAAAAATGACATTCTTAATAACTAATGGAAAAAATGTTAATAAGAAAAACGTCGGTTAGGACTAAACTATTGCACTGTGTACAAATTTCAAGTCAAACCGTTCATTAGATGTCGAGAAATCGTGTACACCGTTTTGGAAAACATAGTTCCGAAAAAAAAACTCGTTTACGCTACGTCTACTTAGAGGCCCGAAAAAATGGGCAAATTCCGAATTTTCCCGGGAAACGGTTGGTAAAAAAATAACGCTTTTTTTAAACACACAGGTATTGAGAGCCTTTCAAAAAATCGCCAACAAATATAGAAAAACAATAAAAACATGGCCGCCGGCATATGATGAAATTTTTTTTCACGACGTTTGGCGGTGGACACTCTCCAGCTTAAACGGTCCATTTGCAATCTAAAAACCAAGCGGGTTATTCAAGTTAACCATAAATACGAATTATTGACGATCGTCGATTTTTAAAATAATTTCCTTAAACAACGTGGTGATGAGTTCAAACTGGAGCATACAAAATCTATTTTAAAAAAATCGTCACTTCTACGTAACTATTAGAAAAAGGAGATCGATTTTAAAAAAGTGGGATGCCTAACGACTTTTAAACGTTTTTTTACCGTATGTTCTGTAAAGTTGGAAACAATCCATCAAGTTGTTCTCGAGATATCAAGTCCACCGATTTTGAAAACAGTGTTTCGAGAAAAACGCGTTTAACCCTCAAGGTACGGAGTATAAAAATGTAACGGCCCGTACATGGATTAACCTAATCCGGCAACTTTGATCGACTGTATATTGGGCTATAATAAATCAATTGAAACATTTCATTTTTTCAATTGATCGGAAATTTTCTCAGAAATGCGATGGTTTTATCATATTTGGGATATTTATTATTTAAAAAAGTGATAGTTGAGTATATAAACGAATTCTTCGAAAATGACGTCACTTTCACAATTCGCAAAATTCGCGATTCAATTTTAGGAACGTTTCAATAAAATTTTCAGGGCATATAGCTAAAAGTTGATATTATCGAGCGAAACTATTTTTGAAAAATGAATTTTTTTTTACTCAACTTAGGTAGACGTAGCCTGTTAAAGTTTTACTAACACTTCTATCGTAATCATAATCTGTGATCATAACCTTCAATCTGCGATTCCTGCACCCTATTTTGGGCTCTTCAATTTGAGTTGTCTCCAGCGACGAGCGATTTTTTGAAATGTTCACAGTAGCCTAACCCCTTAAATATAATGATTGGGGTAGAATATCCATAAGTCGAATTTCAATAACCGAATATCCATAAGTCGAATTTCCATAATCGAATATCCATAAGTGCCAGTGTGCATAAGTGAATATCCATAAGTACGAATATCCATAAGTGAGTATAGAGTAGAAATGAGTTCCAAAAAGGCGGGAGGTAGAGGAAAAGTGAATATAGAGCGTGAGTATAGAGTAGAAATGACCGCCTAAACAAACCCAAACAAACTCATTTCTACTCTATACTCATTTATGGATATTCGACTAATGGATATTCGACTTATGGATATTCGACTTATGGATATTTCACTTATGGATATTCGATTTATGGATATTCGAATTATGGATATTCACTTATGGATATTCGACTTATGGATATTCGAGTTATGGATATTCACTTATGGATATTCGACTTATGGATATTCGACTTATGGATATTCGACTTATAGACATTCGACTTATGGACATTCGACTTATGGATATTCGTACTTATGGATATTCGACTTATGGGTATTCGACTTATGGATATTCGACGACAGTGAATAGAATATCATTTATTTTCTTTTTCAAATGTTCCTTCGTGTGCCCTCGCAGGCGTTTTCGAGCCCACCTCTCTCGCTTTCACCCCACACTTGTCACTTTGCTGTTTCCAGTTCCTGAGAGAGTCCCGCAGAGTGTCGCCCACTCGTTGCTCACTCCGCTACCGTATCTCGCTTGCACAAGGGCACAGGGAAACCGTGGGAAACCCGTGCCGATACAGGCTGCTATATTTTTGCTTTTCAGTTGCTTTACCATTGGAAAATCAGTAAAACGGTTTCGCGCTCCGTAGTTGGCGCGTGAGACACTGCCAAACGGTCACCCATCCGAGTATTGGCCGAAGCTGCTTAAGGCAGTCATCCCACGTGAAGCCTCTTTTTCTCGCTTTTTTTGGAAATTTGTTTTTGGCGAACTAAAGAAACAAACTGCGAACTTTTCACCACATTCATATTTTGGGCATACTTCACAATTTGTTCAGCCCGAAATCGTCGCTCATTGCCCAGTCACTCATCTTCAAAAAATGTTTTGTGCGGTGACCACTGCTGTGACGTTCCGCTTATCTGAAACAAAAAAATCAAACGGCATTTTAATCTGGGAAGTATGAACTAGCTTTTGAACTGGGATTATTAAAAAACATTGAACAGTACATTTTTGGCATCTCGTTGAACATTTTTTCGTGTATTTTGGTGTTTTTTCACGACCTCTTCAACATGAAAAAAAATGGCTTGCGGAATCAGAATTCTCCTAGTTTGCAAAATGTCTACAGGAGTACTGAATAAGTCATTCAAATTTCAAGGGAATTCATTCGCCAGATTTCAAGATATCGTGGTCACCAGTTTGACAAATACAGTTTTGAGAAAAACGCGTTTAAAGGTTCAAATACGATTATCACAAATAAAATTTTGACTCGCCCTTAATCTGCTATGCCCGCTCCATAAAGTGGACCTTAAGTTCCCTCAACAAAAAACCTGCAAAGCCGATTGCTCCCTGGCATCAGTTCTCGCTCTTTTGAACCAGCCACACGGGCTGACTGCCTTAACGTGCGAGATCTTCGAAACTGCACACCGTCAACTGCAGTCGGTTTATCGTAACCTCAAAGTCACTTATTTTTAACATGAATTTATTCTCAATGCTTCACGAAATATTCGAGTATTGTTCATCGGCAAGCGATGCCTCGCTGTACGCTTCTTTCCTGTAGTTTTGTTTCTATTCTTCTTTCTCTCATAAAAACGTGGGCCCTTTTTGCCGGGCGCGCGTGAAATCCAAGCGAGTATAGAGTAAGAAAATAGCTTCTGGTTCTGTATGCACTCACAGAGCGTAACCGAAGTAACGCGATATAGCAAATTGCATGCTCTGCAAACCGCATTGTGACGAAAACTTATATGAAGCGCTTGCATCCAAAGCTTTTGACCACTGCTCGGCCCGCGCGTGACTGTCACGTAAGTACCGCGAGCGAGCAACCGAAACTCCGCAAAAAAAACCATTTCTCTTCCACGAGCGAAGTTGGCCGCCGATTCGTAACATTTTCACCCGTTCGAGCTTCGATTTTGAAAAGCTGACTTTTTCTTCCAGAAAACGTTCGTCGTTATGGCTGAGAAAATTCCGACTAGCGAGAGCGACGGGACGGATCAAGTGAGAGTTCTTAGCTTGAACAACGGGGAACACCAGGATGGCGTTCAGTACAGAGTAAAAAAAGGTATCTTTATTCTTTTTAATAAAGTAAAGCACAATGTAAAAAAGGTATCTTTAGTAAAAAAAAACTTGATATGTAAAAGAAAGTATCCTTAGTAAAAAAATATTTATATGCAAAAGAGGGTATCTTTAGTAAAAAATCTTTATATGTAAAAGAAAGTATCTTTAGTAAAAAAAAAGGTATCTCTGATCACGGAAGTATGTATTTTTTTTCGAAAACATTTGTTTGAATCTCCCGATTGAACGACAGTTGAATTTATTCACAGAGTTCCGGCTAAAAAGATCGTTTTTATAACGCAATTCGCTGTGTGCAATGCCATACTATAGCGTCTGGCTAGGACCAAAGAACAGATATTTGTTCTTTGCTAGGACTTAGGGCGCTCATGGTGGCCGGAATTTGCACATTCTACCGGACAGTTAATCATTGTCTTACAGAGCTTAGCAATGGAAAAGCCACGCAAAGGAAACGTTAGTTGTTGTGTAAAATCGTGCAAAAATATATTGAGATCCACGAGTAGAGAAATCAAATTTGATTCGTTCGCGGCCGTAAGTTATAAAGCCGCGCAAAAAACTGTGGATAGGTTGGGTTAATAAAACGAAGTAATAAGTATATTTTTTGAGGTTATGTTGATTCGTCTTTTGAAATATATACATGTCAGTAATTTTGTCACGCGAATGATTTTTTTTAATGATTTGTTAGTAGTTCACATAATTGGGAACCAGCAAAACACACGAATATGACGTGCACAAGTTTGACAGTTGTCACCTAACCCCAAAACATAATGAAAAGTAGCGAAAAACGTATTTTAAATGTTTGGTACTGTAACACAAATTTTTTATATTGCGCTGCTGTGGTTCTACTTATCTTAAAAAACTATTTTATTATAAATATTCAAATTATTGCACGTAAATAAATAATTTTAATGTTCGTGCGTTCGCGTCTATAATATTTCGTCAGTAGAGAATTTTCATATTAGACCGGCACGCGGCGCCACTTGGTTCCGCGCATACAGCGAATAGAGCCATCTTTGAATTCGTGATCGAGTATAAGTGCAAGAAAAATTGCTCGTTACGATTTAGTTTCTCCTTTCTCGTTGATCAGGATGGCACGTCGAATTTCGACTGGGAC
Organism: Ophion costatus; assembly: GCA_951751655.1. Lineage (NCBI taxonomy): Eukaryota > Metazoa > Arthropoda > Insecta > Hymenoptera > Ichneumonidae > Ophion > Ophion costatus. The sequence goes on from OX632364.1 coordinate 4,125,017, forward strand.
CTTCGTTGTTCGGCAAGATCGTGGACGTTTTTACGAATCACCCGCCAACGGGCGATCGCCAATTCGAAAGACACACGTACTATCAGCTTCAATGGAAGAACGAGTCGGCCTCGATGCGACTCATGTCCGCTGGATCGTTTCATTACTACGTTACCGATTCAAAGTGAGTTTTCAACGCTCGACAATTGAACCGATTGCGATGTTCAATTACCGAGGACGGAAAATGTCTAGCAAGATTTTGCTTTTTTATCAATAAACAAAGTTGGAAATGATAAAGATGAAAATATACAGACATAATAATAATGAGGCAAAAGATAATAGGATTATTGATTGTTTGATTGATCTGCCCCAATCACGTCTGCCTGACACGAACGATCGCTGGAGGTGCTAATCAAGCGCACCCTGTTGGTTGTCAACTGAAACTTTTGTCTTGCCACTTTTTTTCGTGGCAATGTTAGAGATTACGTCTTCTCGAGATCGCATTTTCATATCGAATTGTTTGCAGAAGCGAAAATGGAGTTAAGCCAATTGCATCGGGCTATCTGCTGGTGGAGCCGGAGCTCCAATTGCCCGGAAGCGGCGGAATTCTTCCTCTGGATTGCATCCAGTGTCAGACCGTCATCTCCAAGTACCTGGGGCCTTTTTCCACTTGGGAGGAAAAGCTCATGGTGTCGCGCAATTCCGGCTACAATATGATCCACTTCACACCCATACAGGTTCGTCGCCGAGGCATTTTTATCATGAAAATCTGCAAAAAGAAACTCGAGCGATTTTAAAGATTCATTTTCTTTGCGTTCCAACGACGCATACTTCAATCTCATCCGAAATATTAGTACAATGTTCGATGTATCGCATGAATCAGGAACTTGGCTCTTCCCAATCGGCCTACAGTCTCAGCGATCAACTGAAGTTGAATCACGCCTTCTCAGACAATGAAAAATCGGCTACTTTCGACGATGTCCAAGAACTCATCGGCAAAATGCGAAACGAATGGAACGTGAGTAACGAATTATACTCGACTAGCTTTTACCGACGGTTTAGCCTGCGGACGACTGCTTTTGCTCAGGAGTCTCAGCGGTCCTGAGAGCCGCTTGATGCTCAGCTTGCACAAGTCGTCTCAATTCGGCTTGAGAAGACGTTTCCTCCCATTTATCAACCTTCATAGCTCGAGATTTACTTCAACCCTGAGGAAGATTTGACTTCCGTTTTCCAGGGGTTTTATACAATTATATTATAGGAACGTAACAATAAATAACAAATTGATTATCCACAAGACGCTGAACGAACGTCGTTCTTAATTTACGACAATTTTTTTCTTCTACCGGACAAAATGCTCCACACACCCGACAGTGAAAATGCTCTACACACCCAATGCCGACAGTTTGGACATTTTTTTTCTATCTTTCAAACCCTTTTTTGTACTCAAGCAATCTTTAAAAATAGTAGTGATGAAAATTGAAAAAATTGGCTACGTACAACCTTTCTCACTGCGAATACAAAAATGTTTTTTTTTTAATTGAAAATCGTTTGATAAGTTTTTGAGTTTTGGCTGAGACAAGGTCGAAAAAAGTAGTTTCGAGAAAATCGCAATCAAAGTTTTCGTTCCGTTTATCTTGATATAAAGTCATGTTTTTTTTTCTAGAATATTGATACATTAAAGTATCAAGTCGCGGGCGATATGACGGTTTTTCATCGTCATTAAATTTCTCAAAATAATAAGAGCTTGCACTTCATCTATTCTAAACGATAAGTTAAACATTTTTAAACTTGAACATGCAGAAATTTTGCTATTTCTGGCAGTTCTAAAATCGTGACGTAACGCAAACCTCAACACCCCTTCCTCAATTACATTACGAAATTCATGTACGCCCCTTCGTTGATTTTTGATCCCCCCACCCTGAAATCATCCTATCCTTCCTATCGTCATAATCCAATTATCGTTACCATCATCCAGCGACCGGACCCCCCTCCCATCTTGAAATGACGTAATTTATGGTCGGCCCCTAAAATGTGTGCCAAACTTCATCATTAAGTTCTAATATACTCTAATATTATAATTATAATTATAAAAATATTCGATATCAAATATAATCAAAATTATCCTATGTGTTATTCCAAGTACTACTCTACATGTGTGCCGAGGTTCCTCATTACATTCGATTTGACTCAAACATTATCATTAGAAAAATATTAGATCTTAGATTCTACATCAGTAAAATATTCGACATTATGTTCTATTCTATTTTAACTATATTTATTTCGCTTATATTCTATATCAATTTGAATTTCATCATTGGATTTTACTCGAATATTATAATTAGAATAGTAAAATTTAAAATATAAATTTTATTATTAAATTATAATTAATTTATAATTATATAATTATAAGTTAAATATAATTTATATTTATATAATATAATGTATAATTATTAATTTATAATTTTATAATTAAATTATAAATATAATTGGAATAATTTTTGATAATTTGAACTTCATCGATATATTTAATTTGAGTACAATATTATAATTAGAAAAAATATTAGATATCAGAATGAAAAATACCCTATGTGTTTATCCAGGTCATAAGCTATCTACATGTTAAATTTCATTCAAATCTGTCAAGCTGTTTTGGCTTGATTGAGTAACAAACATACATACTCACAGACCTTCAGATTTATAATATTAGTTAGGATTATTTGGTTTTCATCCCTTTGAGGGCACGCCGGGTCATTCCGACCCCAACATTTTCAACGCAATTGCGATTCTTTTCGCACAACTTTGAATCACATTTGTCGATAAATTGTTTTTCTCTCAAAATGTAAGCTGAATAAATTTCCCACAAAAGATTTTTTTGAATATTTAAAAAAAATGTGCATTGATAATTGTAAATTGATAATGTGAATTTATAATTATGCGATGCTACATTTTTTAATCCTAAAAATTTCACGATATTTGGCGCCAAAATGGCTTGGGGTCACTCTGACCGCGCGTGCATTCGAAGATTCGCTGCGAAGGGGTAAAAAGAGTTGACCAACGTTTTTTTTTTTCAATAAAATGATTATTTGTCCGCTTTCGGCCCACAGGTATTAAGTATCTGCGACATAGTTTTGAATCATACGGCCAACGAGAGTCCATTCTTGTTGACACATCCGGAATGCACGTACAATTGTCTGAACAGTCCGCATCTGCGGCCGGCTTACCTGCTGGACGCGACCCTCTTCGAGTTGACGATTCAAGTGGCTGCGAGCGACTGGGAGCTCAAGGGAATACCATCGGTCGTTGAAACCGAGGATCATTTGAACGTATGTCCCCAAAATCACATTCACGCGAATCATAAAAGATCTCGTTTGATCCAACATGGATCCAATCGGCCTGAATAGTTTCGTTCGAGTAAATTTGCGAATAAGTCAGTTCCGAGATACGTAACTTTCCGATTGCGGCATTGAAGCTCCATTGATGTTCCAGTCGATACGCCACGCGCTGCACACTTACTTCTTGCCGCTCGTCAAAATTCACGAGCTCTACACGGTGGACGTTGACGGGATAATAGCCGACTTCTTGAACCTCGCACGTACTCGGGTGCCCGACGATCCAGCAGCTAATTCCCCGACTCCCGAAACGTCGATCGTTATCGTACAGGACCCAGAATATCGCAGGCTCAAATCGACTATAGACATGCAGCTTGCCTTGAGAATGTACAACGCGTACAGGTAATTTCACCCGAGCGCAATCTCCGCTCGTTATTCTTCTCATTATTTTTGCCCAGCTGTCATTTCGACGCTGCTTACGAAAAGTAGCACGATTCGAAGTTCGTACGAAAAGTAACATTTTTTTTAATTTCATCTCGAAAACTAGCGTGATTGTGCTTTCGTCACGGAAGCTGGCACGTTTCTATCTTCACTAGTGTACTGGAAAACTAACTTGTTTGATTTTCACTGTAAAAAGTAGTGTAACCGGAGTAAGTTTGAAACCTCGAGGATCTCATCGCTCGTACAATCTTAACCAAAAAGAGTTTTTGTGAGAATTTAAAGTCCTTCGGGCTCAGGTAAAAATCTGGAAAAATAAACCATCAGTATTTCTAAAAAATATGACATTTTTCTGCGTGATGACAATTAAATTTTATACTCGTTGCTTCTATTAACATTTTGATAATAATTATCAATTACAATCGATAATAGTAACTAAAAAAACAACTAATAACGAAATTGTAAATATAATGAAGTATTTATTGTGATTTTCTATTTAAAAAAATAACGTTATTGAAAATATCACTCAACAAATGTACTGTAATCTTACAGATGGTTATCGTCCAATATGTTTGAAAAATTTTGCTGATGTTCGATTGGAATTAAACCTTTGTCAAGCCTAATTTTCGACCCTGCATTTTTTATCCCAAAGTGACCAGATATTTTCCGCTTGCCATTTCATCATAAGTCCAGAAGATGAAAACTCAAGCAACAAAATATGTGTAATATATTTCCGAACAAAAAAATAAGACGGCACAAAATGGCAAACAAAAAATACTTCGTTAATTTGGAGTGAAAAAGCTTGGTCAAAGAAATTGGAGTAAAAAAGTGGACACAAGGCGTAAAAAAAGCATGACGGAAAAGTCGGAAACAATTCCATTTCTACTGAAACATGGTAACTTCCGCGGTGAATATCGAAATCTGCTTCTTACGAAAACGAGCCCATTCGCTCGTTTTCGTAAGAATTCTGAAACATGCTACTTTTTGTAAGCACCATCGATTTGTCCATACATAGCGAAAAATATAATGAAGTCTATACAAGTATTTATTCCACAATAAACCAGGGCGGATTGCTTTGACGAGGAGACTCGCTTGAAACGTTGCGCCGAAGATCTCCGTGCGAAGATTCAGGACTTGAACAACGCGATTATCAACGAGATGCAGAACAACCTGAGCGCGGCGGTGGAAAATACGATCGCTGGCATACGATACTTCAGGGTACAAGCTGACGGCCCGAGGCTCAAAGAAATCAGCGAACGTAATCCTCTGGTACCGAGGTACCATTTTCCAAAATCCTCACACCGAGTCCATCAAAACGAACAAAAAGAACAGTTACATTCCGCCACACGATTATCAAGTGTTTCTTTGACGGCCGAATTGTTTTTCGCAGATACTTTACAGACTACGGAGCTCCTCGATCGCTAATCGAGCGAGAAAAAACGATGTACTCGGAAAAAGGTAGTTACCTAATGGCGCACAACGGTTGGGTAATGAACGGCGATCCTTTGAAGAATTTCGCCGATCCCGACTCCAACATTTACATTCGTCGCGAATTGATCGCTTGGGGCGACAGTGTGAAATTGCGATTCGGCGAGAAACCGGAGGACAGTCCATTCTTGTGGCAACTCATGGCGAATTACGTCGAACAAACTGCCAAGATATTCGACGGTATTCGCTTGGACAATTGTCATTCGACGCCGATACCCGTGGCCGAGTACATGCTCGACGTGGCGCGACGTGTTCGCCCGGATCTCTACGTCGTCGCCGAGCTCTTCACGAACTCCGATCAAAAGGACAATATCTTTGTGAATCGTTTGGGCATCACTTCGTTGATCAGAGGTATTTTGTTTGCGCCAAAGCAACGAGTGGCTGTACATTTATAATTGCGGTAAATCCGTCCATAACTGCATCGATCGTTTGAAGGGCTACAACTACCTACAGGCTCCAAAAAAAATGTCAAATTCCGATTCCTCACTGGGAAACGGTTGGTGAAAAAGAAGAAGCATTTTTTTTTAAAGGAGTTTCGAGCGGTTGCTCTTTAGAAGGCTGTCATTCGGGGAGTATTAGAGATATGGCCTCGACATTTTTACAGGATTTTCTTGAAAGTATTAACTGTCGAAAAAGGGAAAAAAATCGAAAAGTTTTGAAAGTGTTACACCGGTATAGCCCCTTAAATATTTCGCATCGTATCTTCTGTAAATTTGGCAACGTTCCATGGTAGTGGTTCTCGAGATATGTCCGAGAAAAACGCGTCTAAAGTTTGAAGTATAGTGCTACCACAGCTCGCCGGGCCGACTGTTAGAAGCTGTAGCTCATTCAATTTCAGGAATATTTCAATGAACTTTTCAGTGAATATAGCTCAAGATGCAATTTTTCGACCCACCTAGGTAGACGTAGCTCGTTGATTATGAATTCATCCTCGTAGAAATGCGATCAACCGTATTCTTTAACATAACAAATAAATATTGCATTAACAGAAGCGATGTCAGCATGGGACAGCCACGAGGAGGGTCGTTTGATATATCGCTACGGTGGCGAACCAGTCGGCGCCTTCTTCCAATCCCGCCATCGTCCCCTGGTACCGTGCATCGCTCATGCCCTCTTCATGGATCAGACGCACGACAATCCGAGTCCGATCGAGAAGCGGAGTGTCTTCGATCTGTTGCCGAGTGCCGCCCTCGTCTCGATGGCTTGTTGCGCAAGTGGCAGTAATCGCGGATACGACGAATTGGTTCCTCATCACATCCACGTGGTGGACGAAACGAGGCAATACACGTCGTGGACGAACGATGACAAGCTTGCGAGCGAAAGTGCCGCTCTGGTGAACGCCAAGACTGGAATAATCGCTGCCAAGCGGGCCCTGAACAATCTCCACACCAACCTCGGTCGCGAGAAATTTTCGCAGGTCTTCGTCGATCAGATGGATCCCGACGTGGTAGCGGTCACGAGGCACTCGCCCTCGAGTCACGAGAGCGTAGTTCTCGTTGCCTTTACCGCCTTCAAGCATCCCGACTCCAACGCCAAAGATCTCCGAAGACACGTGCGTGCGTTGCGCGTCGAGGGTGTCGTCGAGGAAATAATCTTGGAAGCGGGCTTCTCCTTCGCTCAAAACGACGCGCCCTTTCGCTATCCCGACAAACACGCGAAGGACGAGACCCACATCAACGGCCTGTCCGATTACGTCGTCAATCTCAAGGAGCACATCCAAATATGCGATTCCACGATACTGGAGAAGGTCGACTCGGGTGATGCGAAGATCACGCAATTGAACTTTGTGAATTTTCAGCCGGGCTCTGTAGTGGCGATTCGCGTGTCTCTGCACGCCAATACGAAGCCAGCTTTGGCCAAGCTGAACGGGACCATCGGTGCGCTTACGTTCGCGAAGAGTACCGAATTGCGAGCTATCGTGTCGCGCCTCGATTTGCCCGCCATGAACAAGATACTGTATCGCTGTGATCAGGAGGAGCGCGACGAGACGGCCAATCGTTTCGGCGTTTACGACATACCGTCATACGGGCCGCTCGTTTACGCCGGATTCCAAGGCGTCGTATCGCTGCTCGCGGAAATTCGCCCGAGCAACGACCTCGGGCATCCGTTGTGCGGGAATCTTCGCGACGGCAATTGGCTGATCGATTACACGTGGCAGCGTCTGAAGGAGGACGATGCGACGGGGGAACTCGGCAAGTGGCTCGAGGAAGCCGTAGAACCGTTGAAACTGATACCGCGCTATCTCGTGCCGAGCTACTTCGACGTCATCGTCGTGAACGTTTATATGACGCTACTCGAGCAATGCTACTCGCTGATGTCCGGTTTCGTTCAGGAAGGCTCGAGCTTCGTCAAGCTACTGTCCCTCGTGTCCGTTCAAGTCGGGGGCGTCGTGCGATCATCGCCGTTGCCGGATTTATCGCCCAATCTGAGTCCCCCCAAGCCGAGGATCAGAGCAACGAACGAGGGCGAGGAACAGATGTGCCTGACTATCTCCGCGGGATTGCCGCACTTCACGACCGGATACATGAGAAATTGGGGACGCGATACGTTCATCGCGCTACGGGGGATGATGCTGCTGACCGGTCGCTACGAAGAGGCCAGATTTATCATTCTCGGTTACGCTGCTACACTGCGCCACGGCCTCATACCAAACTTACTCGACAAGGGTACAAACGCGAGATTCAATTGCCGCGACGCCATTTGGTGGTGGCTCTACACCATTCAGAATTACATCCAACACGTACCGGACGGCCTGAAGATTCTCACGGACAAGGTCTCGAGGCTCTTTCCCACCGACGATTCGCCCCCATTGCCAGCTGGACAAGTGGATCAGCCACTTCACGACGTGATGCAAGAGGCACTCACCATTCACTTCCAAGGACTTTGCTTCCGCGAACGAAACGCCGGCAAGAAGATCGACGAGCAGATGACCGATCGCGGCTTCAATAATCAAATCGGCGTCAATCCGGACACCGGCTTCGTTTTCGGCGGTAACGAAGCCAACTGCGGCACCTGGATGGACAAAATGGGGTCTTCCGAGAAAGCGGGCAACAAGGGAAAACCGGCGACTCCTCGAGACGGCTCCGCCATTGAACTGATCGGCCTCAGCAAAAGCACCCTCAGCTTCCTTGCCGAACTCTACAAGCAGAATTTATTCCCTCACGGTAGCGTTCAACGGAAAAATCGCAATGGTACACTCGTCACTTGGAGCTACAAGCAATGGGCGGAAAGAATCGCGGCGAACTTCGATAATTATTTCTACGTGAATGAAACGCCGACGCACGGCGAGTTGAATCCGGAAATGATTCATCGGCGCGGAATTTACAAGGACAGCCATGGGGCCTCTCAGGCCTGGGCGGATTATCAACTTCGACCGAATTTCCCGGTCGCTATGGTCGCGGTAAGTACACGTTACCATGACCAACAGGCATGAAAAACCGATTTTGTTCCTTGGGCTTCTTTTGCTTCCTCGTAGAGGACATCTTGATGCGGTGTCTTTTTTTCTCAAAATTTCAATGTAGGCACGATTAGAATGTTCTAAAATGTACAAATTTATTGCGGTGATAAGGGTAGCCTTTTTTAATTTCGCCAAATGTTGAATTTTTTGAAAAATTTTGGTGATCCTACTGTTCTGAATTTTCCATGTCGAAAAGCAATAGCATGGGTCAACGAAACTCAACGAAATATGGTCGCCTGTATTGGCACAGGTTTTGGCAGTTTCTCCGTGCCCTCGTGCAAATGAGATACTCGCGCAATCGCCAGGGTTCGGCCTGGCGTTACGGTCTACGTACGTGGAGGGGGGGGGGGGGGTCCGAAGTTTGCGTTACGTCACAATTTTAGAACTGGCAGAAATAGCAACATTTTTGCATTTTCAAGTTTTTTAAAATCTAAAACTCATCGTTCAGAATAGATGAAGTGCAATCTCTTATTATTTTGAGAAATATAATGAAGATGAAAAACCGTCATATCGCCCCCGACTTGATACTTTAATGTAAGTATCAATATTCTAGAAAAAAACATAAGTTTATATCAAGGAAAACGGAACTACTTTTTTGACCTTGTCTCAGTGAATACTCAAAAACTTATTAACCGTTTTTCAATTTTTTTAAAACACTTTTTAATCGTAGTGACTAAGGTTGTACGTAGACGATTTTTTAAATTTTGATCATTACTATCTTTATAGATTGCTTGAGTACAAAAAAGGGCCTTGAAGATAGGACCATATTACCATATAGGTAATATGGTCGATAGGTAATATGGAAGATAGGACCATAGGACCATATTACAGAGAAAGAAAATAAAAAAATTGCGTACTTTTGTGAAGGAGTCCCGAGACGACATACAAAAACGCAATTTTCGTTCGCTACAAAAGTGCATACAATAGTGAGAATCCGTTAGATTTTTAAAATTAATCAGATTTACATACTTAACACTTGTAGTAATCCAATGCTCTTAGAAAAAAATACGCTTATTGACCTAATTTTCATGTAATATCAAGTTTAATTTGAAATTGCGGTATTGAATTTATCACCACTTGCTACGATAATAAAGAGACGTGACAGCAAGGCAACAGCTGACTGTAGTCGTAACCTCATCTCACTCATTCGAATTTCCACACATATTCCATTTTTAACCGACATATTTCGCCGCCACAAATTTTCCATGCTTTTTTACCAGTCGTGGCCCGAATACAATGCTTTACATTTTAGTTGTTACAAATTACTTTTTTTGCATATGTCAAAAATATTAATTGTACAGATCTCAAGTATAATCAGTGGTATGACTAGTGTGAAGCGATAGGACTACCTTAAGTTTCTCACTTTGAAGAATGTACACGAACGTTGTATTCACCAGGGCGATAAAACTGACACACATTTGTAATTTTTCAAGGCACCGGACCTGTTCGAGCCTCGTCGCGCGTGGACCGCGTTGAAGAAGGCCGAGGAGGTGTTGCTGGGTCCTTTGGGCATGAAGACGTTGGATCCTGCGGATTGGGCGTACAACGGCTATTACGACAATTCGAACGACACGTGCGACACGAAGTTGGCGAACGGTTGGAACTACCATCAGGGACCGGAGTGGCTATGGCCTATCGGCTATTTTCTGCGCGCCCGTTTGCACTTCGCACCGTTGGTCGGTGGCGCTGAGGAACTCGAGCGTACGATCGCGTCGACCGAGGCCATAATATCCCGACACTTGGTCGAGGCATCGACGAACCATTGGCGAGGACTTCCCGAGCTGACGAACAAAGACGGCGAGTATTGTCGCGACAGTTGTCGCACGCAGGCATGGAGCGCTTCCGCTATACTCGAAGTTCTCTACGATCTCGACACGACGAAGCGAGAATTGCGAAAGACCGACGAAGCCAACGGACAGAGCGCGATGAACTGATACAATTTTGCGTGTGTTCACCATCATCGTTACTTGCACGTAGATTACGGAAATTTCATAGAGAGAAACGAGCACAAGAGCGTGACGAAGGACGAAAAAAACTTTGCGATCCAGGATCGACGCTACAACAATAAGGCACAAAGAGCACAAGGTACACAAACCATTGAACCTCGAGGGGAGACACACGCATATGGAAATCGGCGCCTCGAGATCAAAAACGAGAAAACACCGAAATGCACCAAAAGCACAGTAAGGGTAGATGTAGTTTCGTCGAACGTTAATTATCCCGATCGAGTTTCAACGATCGATCGTACGAAACCGGAGATCCCGGCGAGACGCACAATCGACAGACTCGATTTCGACGCAATTGAAATTGCCCAAGAAGAGCGAGAGCCGAACGTTGCGATCGACCACGTTTACGAGGAAGTCGCGACGCTCGACGAAAACGCGAAAACCTACGAGATTTTCGATTTGCACGAAATATACACACGGGGAGCAGGCAGCGAGTGCCTCGTCGACGAGGTTCTCCTGCCGAGCCACAAGATATGCTCGCTATGCGCCTACGGTCCGCGCGGCAGTCCCGTCGTTTACAGCGATCGTCTCGTACACTCGAAACTCAAGTTACGCGCGAGAGAAACGATTTTTCACCAGCCCGAGCTTTCGTCGAGTCAGCTGTACTTTCGATATCGTCCAGCCTCGTTGATGACTCGTCGCGTTGATCAGGCGCTGTCTCGAGAGTCACTCTTCCACATATACGAAGACTGCATGCCCGTCTCGAGTCTAGCGAAACCGAACAAGTCGGGCATTCTTTATTCTCCATTCGCCACCAGAGACGTGTTCGACCTCGCCATGAGTTTGGCACCCGAAGTCACCCTGATCGGAGGCGAGGCCGAAAATAATCGACATGCTAACACGCAGATTTATCATCGTTTCGTCAATAATTGTTACTCGAGAATATCCACGTTCGAGGGACAGCCACCGATGATTTTTCCCAGGATCAAAGCCAGTCGAATGTTCTCGAGCGTAAAGAGCACCGAGTATGACGAGAACGGGATTGATTGGCTTAATTACGAGGATTCGAAAAAACACGATGGCACGAAGGAAGAACGGGATGAGCAACAGATATCGTTGTCCATCAGCGAGACTCAGAATAACACCCGATCTAGCCTTTTGCTCCTCGAGCCGTTGTTGCTCATGCCAGATATAGCGAGTCCGCGGCAAAAGGTCGCGAAAAATCGCATAACACACTCGGAGCACGTCAAGATAGTGAGAATGGTGATCGCGTATACGCTCTCCTTTTTTCTCTTAGCTATAGTCACGTTTTACATAGTTTACTTTACGTAGAAGGCGAGCGTCGGATTCTGCGTGATCGACGCTCATGTTTTCTTGCATTGCCGTTTTGATTCGAACTCTTCGATTCACGTCTTTTCGGTCTACGTTTCTTTTATATATATATAGAAATGACAAGATTGCGATTTTCGAAGATTGATCGGGACGATAAGTTTGGAATCTCAATCGCTGCTCGTTCTTTTGTTGTAATCGCCGATGGAATTTGCCGTTCTAAAGAGTGGATAATTGTTCGATATCGTTGCGGCTCGACGAATAGTTATTTGAATTGTGTAATTTTTACCGTCCTCGCTATGTAACGATTCGCTTATCTTTCGTCACTTTTTGACAACGTTAACACGTATACTTACGCTTTTAAACTTTTGACCGATAATACTCAAAATGTGCCAAGTGGCCGGGTAAAACTTACACGTACAATTATGCATACTCGAAGAAGCGAAATAGGGTGATGTTAGTCATATATCGTTCTCTTTTCACGTATATATACAACGAATTTGTGTTTCCGCAGTCGATAAAAGAAAGTGAATCTATAGTACTTTTTCTGGTTTGAGGAAAAATGTAATTGTATTTTTATACTTCTTGCACGCGATCGCGATACGGATGTTGAGAGAGGAAAAATCGTTCAATCGAATGTTGATCGAGTACACGAACGTTGCCGATACATTCGTCGAATTTCACGTACTTTTAGTCTTTGCTCGCGAGGGCATCGTTGCAACAATTAGTATCCGGTGTTGGTGGTTTTGTTTTGTTTACATTTTCAAATTTTTACACGATACTTTATCGTTTCGTGAGCACGCGTTATCGGAAAATGAAGATATTTTATGCAACGCTTGTTTCACGGGTTACCCAGATGCGTCTCGTCAATTTTAAATGGCCTTTGCTTTACAGCTATTATCATTCGCGTATGTTAAACGTCGCGAAAGTTGTGATTCGATGGGAGATCGTAATGAAGAATATTTACTGAAGTTACAGTCGAAGTGGGATATCGCATTAGTCGGGAGAAAAAAAGAGCACCTCGAGGATTGAAACTGACGTCGCTTGTCGAACGAAAATCCTCCACCGGAGTTATCGTATTTCTATTGACGCTTGTACCACGAGCATTCGCCAATTTGTCCTCATTAATGTTTCGAGAAAATTCACAAACTTCCGAATCTGGCAGGGTAAAACGAATTTTACTCTCGTTTTGATATTTGCGGTGAAAAATTAACATTATACAAGAAAAAATACTCTGAACTCTGTAAGCTCCGCTTATCAATTTTATTCCGCATTAATACAAGTTTACGAGCGTCCGTTAAAGACGTTTCGCGCACCGCTTGAAATGATCAATTCCAGTGACCAAAAGATAAAATTGGATGAAAACTACCAAAGTACCGAAAAAAAATCTATTTTATGGACTAAAATTGTAATAATTTGGTCAAATAAATACGAGGCAACTACAAACTTAGTAATTGTTGTACTTTTTTGCTATCTACGATCACGATAATATATTAGCTATTATACAAAATAAAAATCCCGATTGACCGTCGTTTTTTTTTCTCAACGTATTACGATAGCGCCGATCAAAATCGAACACTTGATAACAAATAAAAGATACTCAAAAACCTGTATACAATTGATCACGTGTCAGGTATCGAGGAGGTTTAATGAAACGGTATTTATATATTCGGCGTTAATATTATGTTTTCGGACCTAAACATACGTTAATTATTTCAGCTGTATAAATGGAGTTTTCTTTCGAAACCCTTTGAATAATTCTTCACATCTCAGCACTTGATTATATCGCATCGCTCGATGCCAGGGATGGGCAAGATTTGAACGTACCACATTTGATCCTCCAACAGGCGCGTCAGCTTTAGTAAGGCGGGCAAGCGCGTGGGGTCTCTTCGGACCCCATTGTGTAATATCTCTCGACAAATTTGGGACTTTGCACTGAAAATAATAATCTTCCATACACCCAGCAGGGTCACCATGCACATTTTCACTCAATCGGATTGGAAGCGTTGGGTTAAAAAAAGCTAGCTTTGACGACAAAAAGGCTACCTGTGATCTTCAGACACCCCACGCGCCGAATGAAGGATAAAAGACGTTTCAATCATCCGAAAGTGTTAAAAATAAATACGTTGCTGGACGAAACGTCGACGACGGCGCAGTCTGACAATTAATTGTCATGTGATGAAGCTGACAGGATTACAACCTCGTAGTTTCAATAGCGTGAGTACGAAACGCAACTTTGCCCATCCGTCATTGACGCATCCGACGAGATACGTTACGCAGTGATACAACGGTCCAACATTTTAACGAGCCTTGGAAAAACACTGTAAAATATTTATTGCACCGTTGTCTCGCGTCGTGCACCGAAAACTACGTCAGTTACATCGAGGTAGGAAAAAAGAGAAACGTCGCGTATTGTCGGGTACGTAGGATCCACGTAGGATCTATAGATGCGCGATTGGCAATAGCATATTGCACGGTGAAATTCGGTTTACGTTAAAGAGGCATGCGAGTGAATGAAAAATCTACGCTAACTACGGGATCGGGCTGCGAACGTGTTCGATTGTCTCCCGGATAATTTGGATTGTATTCCGAGAACTAATGTTCAGAGTTCGTTGGATGTTTATTTTTCCGAGCACTTGCGCTCGCGACGATCGCCTGACCGGCGAATCGTTCATCCGAGGGGAAAAAAACGCCTTGAAATGTGGGCGAACGTGCCGTATCGCGTGTTTGAAGCTCGGAGCAGTTCATACGTCGTCGAATATGCGTCGAGGCGGTGACATCGTCCGACTAGTGACCGCTGCTGCCGCTGCAGAATTTCTCGTATCGTTGCCGTTCAGCCCGTAATAATTGCCCGTTTGGTAAGCGCTCCCCTCGTAAGGATCGTTGGCGCCGTACGAGCTGCCAGTGCCGAATGTCGTTCCAACGTAGTAGTCCGTGGGATCGAAATCTCGCAGGAGTCCGGCTCTCGCCGATTCGATCGAGTCGTCTCGCTTCAACGGGCGGACTTGATTGAAAAAGAATTTGATCGTTGTATTTCTGTGACAGTGACATTTCGTTTGTCATCGATGTCTCGCACTCACCGGTGTCGGTGCTCTGCCTCGTTGTTCTGTAGCGAGAAGCCATAGCGCCGCTATTGCTGGATCTTTCCTGAAATTCGCGTCTTCGATTCAACGAGTCCTCGACACGCTGGCGCTTGCGACGCTCTGAATAAAATCCCAAAAAACACGGTCAATTATCGAGGTACCTCGTCGCCGGTTCATGGTTCTTTAAGGGGCTACATCTACCTAGAGGCCCAAAAGAATGGCCAAATTTCGATTTTTTTCCCGCGAAACGGTTGGTGAAAGAGAAACGCTTTTTTTTAACGTAAAGGTACACATATTGAGAGACTTAAAAAAAAATCACCAAAAATACAGCAAAACAGCAAAAACATGGCCGCCAGCAGATGACACTGCTTTCAAAGTTGGTGGACCTGATATCTCGAGAACCACTTGATGGATAATTTCCAAATTTACAGGCTATACGATGAGAAACATTCACAGATCGTTAACGATCTCACTTTTAAAAAATCCATCTACATTTTTTAATAGTTACGTAAAAATAACGACTTTTTTTATCGAATTTTAGTTCGTCGCCGTTTCGTGAAAAAAAAAGATTTTAAAATCGACGATCGTCAACGACTCGTGTTTATTGTAAACTTGAACAACCCGATTGGTTTTTCGATTTCGGATGGACCGTCTAAGCTGGAGAATGTCCACGAAAAAAACTTCATCTTCTGCCGGCGGTCATGCTTTTCTGTATCTTTTTGTATTTTTTTGTGTTCCCTGTGTGTTAAAAAAATGCGTATCTTTTTCACCAAGCGTTTCCCAGAAAAAAATTCGGAACTTGGCCATTTTTTTCGAACCTCTAGGTAGATGTAGCCCGTTGATTGCGAAATTGACGCTGCTGTAATAATGGCGTAGGCAAGTATCGACGCGCTAACCTCGCTGTATCAATTCCTTGCCCTCGTCGACGAGATCCGTGGTGAGCTCGTCGTCACCGAGGAACTGCTGGAACCCGAGCATCGAGAGTAGTCTACTGCCGAGGCTGAAATACGTGGCCAAACAGAAAGCGAGTATCGCCATCGGGAAGTAGACGTTGAAGCCGTCGGAAATAATCGATATCACGTCCATGTGGCCCATCACCTGAGTGTAATGGGTCTCGAGTATGTGCGTTTTTATAATGTGCGAATCCATGTGTATCAAGCCCAAGAAGTTTAAACACATCGGTGGTGTCAAACGGCAGAGCATCATACCGCTGAATATCAAACTGTATTCGTTCGTCTGATGATGGGGCGCGAGATAGTAGAGGTTCAACAGACGAATCTTCAACACGGTCGAGTAAGCGCAATAGCACAGATACGCTATGATCATCGTTGATAGGATCTGAAAAACAGAAAACGGTTCGAAAAGTTGAGGGGTCACGAAAATTCAATTTCATTTTTTTAAATCCTTCGTTCAATAACGAGCTATACTTATCTACTAACAGAAAAAAGGTTTTTTAATTTCAGATAAAGCTATAATGAGTTATCCTGACCACTCCGAGGACACTTCATTTTGAAGGCTCTCCGGAAACCAACTGAATTTCCCAAATTTTTGGACGGAATTTTTTTTTGAATATCGTTGAAATGTTGCTCTTTTATGTGCTTAACATTTTGAATAAAATAATTTATATATTATACATTTTTTTTTAAATGTGCTTTTTTTGGCTTCGAGACCCACAGAAGAAGAAATTGCGAGAGATAAAAGAGTCGCGATGTTTGGGCGGACGTTACCTCGATCGTCAGATAGTCGTATTTAACTTTGGCGAGTTTGAGAAACTGAGCGAAAAGCGACAAGACTGGGGCCTTGTTGAAGAACGTTACTTCGGACCACACGACGGCGACGGACAAACAAGCCGCGGCGACCGCAGCGATCTTCTTAACGTACCCCTTGACGATACATTCCCAGTACCATTCTGGAAAACGACGTTACTGCTGGTTCGGACGAAAGAACGAATCTGAGATTCTCGATGAAATTATTCGTGACTCGTAATTACCGATGGTGGGATTGTACAGGAGACGGAGCGAGATTGGTCGATTGTACGGGAACGACGGCTTGAATCGCCTATCGTGACTAGCTTGATTCTTCGCCACGTCCTCCAAGTAAAATATCTTCTCGACCAGAATTGCCCACTGTGTCTCGGTTCGCTGGAGCGTCTGGAGAGCTTTGATCGTCTATAAAAGACAATCTTACAGTCGAGACTTCTCCGGGGAGAATTTTATTTCCAACAATAGCGAAGCATCAAGTGCTGGGTTGAAGTAAAAGACACGGATCTGAATATACGGAGGAACATTTTAAAGTATTCCTTTCACGAAACAGAATATTTAACAATTAAGGCCTTAGGCCACAGTATAAAATCATGTGGCAACTCAGCAATTTTTTTTGTATCAAAAAGTGAGTCACTCGTAAAATTAATTACACATCTATTAAGTATGAATATCAAGCTGTTAGAAAATATATATATATCTTTTTCAATGTACAAATTGGCTAACTACTCGAAACAGTTTTTTTTCCAATTGGCGTGACAAATAACTTCAACAATTCTCACTCGATTTACTTCAAATTTAAATGTTATGTTCCTAATTGCATTTCGCAGAGAAGTACGTGCGGAATTTCTGATTAATCGAAAACTTTTCATTTTATGAGCAGTTATAACGAAATTTTTCACCGAAAATTCATTTCTTAAGTTGAAATACCTCCAACTTTTGAATAAAACAATATTTTTTAAATTCCATACGTACTTCTATAGGTATTCTAATGTAGATTGACGAGAATTTTTGTTTTTGGTTCTAGGTAAAAAGTTGTAAATGCTAAATGTCACGCCGCAGAGCGCCTAAAAAAAGATAACAAAAGAAAATATTAGTAGTCGGCCATTTTGTACATCGAAAAAAAAAAAAAAAAAATCTAACAGCTTGATATTCATACTTAATAGATGCATAATTAATTTGATAAGTGAATCACTTTTTCATACGAAAAAAAATGGTTAAATTCGCACGTGATTTTATACCCGTTACTGTCTTTTTGTCTACTGTTGTCTACTACAGACTGATTTTCGTCTACAGCGAAGTAAAAATACACCCCAGCATAGTGGTACAATGTCAAGCCAAGTAACCGAACTTTTAACGAACAATTACGACTCTGAAATTCGTCTAATTTATAGGGCACTTTATGAAGATGACACGCTGGCCATATTTCTTTCTAACGACACAGGCCATCAGTTGTTTTGGTGCCGGGGAGCTGAATTCGTATGAATTTGACGCCCTGAATTGAAAAATGACATTAGTTGTTGCCTAAGTGGTCATATTTCGAGAAAAAAACATTTGGGTGAAATATACGTTACACTATTTTAAGTTAAATCCCTAACTCCGTTATCGGAGTGAGGGTAAAAGTTACCGGACGCTTACTCCATCTGGAGCATTTTCCTGGTACTAACTGGCCGGCAGACTCAGAATGGGGCAAATATACAGGATCCTTGGTATATGTGACTTAAGACTGCACATTTTGTTTAGAATTGCACGTTAAAAAAACACTGATCTAAAAAAGTAGAGTAGATACAGAAAATCTGATTTCATATTTAGATTCAGCGCCCTATCTGTAGCTAAAATCAGTTCTAGAATCTTAAGCACCAAAAATGATTATTTTCGTAGGCCTGTATAATGTATACACTGAATAACTCTAGATGCCGGACATAAACTCAACGCGTGTGAAAAATCTAAAGATTCCGCAACGACAATAAAATATTGATGATAAAAATTGGAAAAATGTGACTAGAAGAATTTTCGTAGCCGCGACTTTTCGGAGAAAATGTCAAAATGTCAAAATCAACTAAATCTGTGGGAAATTTTTCATCCCCGATTATCGTTGGGCGTAACGATTTATTGTAACTTGTTTTTTATTCAGCGCCACTGCAATTGACCAATGATTCCAAAGCAACTTATGCCCCCACAAACATGGCCCTCCGAGAAAGGAATACCTTAAATTGCACGTACGCGAAAGTAACCATTGTAAATGGAATGGCGAGATCGTAAGTGACGTACTTGTCTGTGCAAACGAATGAGGGATTTCTCGGTTCGCGTATCGCCCGAAGCATCGTCCGCCATTTGTCGCCTGTTCATACGGTCCTTCAATTCCGCCGGGACTTTTTGAAATATAGTTTCCAGGTTGCGATGAAATGGATGATTGCTGTTGATGCTGGCCGATGCTGCTTGGAGCGACTGAAAGTGCCACGTGAAAATGAACCACGTGATAAAAAATTGACCGATCCAGGATTCTCGCGTTAGCTCTACAGGAACGCGGATGTTACCTCCAGAATATCATCGACTGTCTCCTCCGCTTCGCACTTGTCCAAGCTGAGCTTGGCAGCCTTGAAGTAACTGTATTGCAACGTGTACCCGGGTTTGCTGGCGTTCCACAAGCCACGTGGCACTTCGACGAGTGCGTAGCCCAGAAGTAAAACGAGTAGGAACAAGCCCCATGTGTTGGAAGCCGACGAGGCAATAGCTTTAAGTTTTTGGCTGTGAAAAAGAGCAATTTCGTGTGTATGAGCGGTTTTCGAAAGTACTTCGCGGCAGTTCTATTTTGACAAATCGTTTACGCAGCCACGGTCTTATATACAGGTTTGGAAACGCCAGTGGTGGGGGTACGTTCGCTTAACGTGATTTTTCGTTTCGATCTACGGCCACGAGGTGCGTGACGATAGATCGGTACGATGTGCAACGAAGACAGAGCACGTGACACAGTAGCATTCTGTCTCTTTTTCTAACACATGTAACGCATGCGCTGTAAACCCAAACGCCATTGCTCTCATTTATTCCATGTTTCGTAAACAATATTTAATTTACGGACAAAGAAAGTACAATTCTACGTTCTACACGATCAAAGGTAACTAACTAATGAACGCGACATCCGACTTACGTCAAAATGTAAACGGAACGCTTGCAAACTTTAATGGGCTATTTTACTTCGAAGGATAAAAAAATAAACTATTTTTTTTAATAATTTTTGTTTTTTAACTGTTGAATGTGTCGGTACAAACTTTTTTTTCGCTCAAAGGTACACTCTTATAGAATAGAAAACTATTTTTTGTTGTTGCATATAAATGCATATCTATTTACCAATTTATAATCGTGTAAAGGCATGCAGCCGGGCGTCATTAGCGATCTACAGCAGCGACGCGCCGTGGCGTTCAGAGGAATGAAAAACTTACTCAATAAGGGTGCGAGTTCCCCACCACTGAAATGCGCCTTCGTTTCCAGACCTGTATACAAGACGGTGTTTACAGCTTACCCGTCAAGATTCAATCCCGGCTTGAGAGCGATGTATATCAATAAAATTCCGCATATGAAGAGGTAACTCCCGTAATAAATCGCGTTGTCTATGAGCGCGGACTTTAGCTTTCCGCGTACGGTGAAATCGCCTGCCTTTATGTAAGACTGCATCAGAGGGAGTATCAGCCACGTGAGACATTGCGAGGTCCAGTAGACGATCCTCCAGAGATTTGGAAAGACGTTCTCGGGCACGCTCGACCAAGGCTCCTTGCACCCGTGAGCCGGTGCGACCGTCGTGTTCGGATTGACCGGACTGCCTGGCGCGCTCAAATTGTAAAGGTTTCCTTCCACGCATTGTCGGTATACCGTCTGCGGGGATGAAGACGTTGTATCGCAGAGAAACGTTACGGTTACCGATATTGATGAAATTACGATTTACTCACGGACGAGACATCCAGCGGCAGAACGAATATAATTAACAACGAAAAGTACCACGCTATGAGGACCGATATCGTGACGATTATGTGATGCCGAAACACATTGCCGTATTTGTACAAAAGACTGGCCGCCAGGCAAAAAGCCAGCACGACTTCCGTCAACAATGGACCGAGACTCATCTTGTTTTTGGTCTCCTCAGTCGCCTTCAGGCTTCACGATAAAACTTTGGCGATGGTTACGAACGATTCGAACTTGCGGGCCTGATGATCGTATTATTTATTCCTGACTTTTTCGTCCTCCGCGTTGTCTCGGGCTGCTCTCATCTTAGCCTCTGCATCCTTTTGCATGCTTTCCAACTGCTGCAGACTGATGGATTTCAGCGGCAGGAGTTTCGGCTTGCAGAGTATGTAGTCCAATGTTTCTTTCTCGTAGAGGAGACCCTCGCTCGGCAATATTATGTCGATTTGTTCCTCGGCGGGACTCGCAGCTTCCGACATTTTACGTTCGTCGAAATATCACCTGCGACGCAGTAAGTAAAAATTTGAAAAAAAAAAGCGTTGTAACGTTTGATTAATTGGGAAGATATACTGGGTGAGGCGACAATTATTAGCATGATATTGAAGCTTGCATCCTTGGAATGCAACGAAAATTCCTTTTTTGAATTCATGTGGTTAGTTTTTTTATTTTCCGAATTCTTAACCTGCAAATGGAGGCTGTAGATTTTTTTAAACATCCTAAAAAGCGGTTACGAGGACTAGGCATTGAAAAATCTGGAATTTTTCCGTTTTTTTTTGTATTCTGTTACTACAATCTCTTCCAAACATTTTGGCATGGAGCACACTGGAAAATTAGCAAAATTGAGCTCAGGAGAGGAATAAAAATCCAATGCTCCGGCTTGTCCAAACTAGCTTGATGGATGCAGACAAGAGATTGCACGACGTTGAAGTTTGCATCGTTGGAATGCAACATTTTTCTCCACTTTTTATTTCTTTATTTTTATCATCCCATGAAACCTTGTTAAGCCAATTGCATAAATTGCCTTAGTTAGAGCAAAGTCTTTATTTTATATCCGTAGAATAAGAACGAACAAATATCGTAACGTTATATTTTTTCGGTAAGATTTATAGCTGCGGCCCAAAAGTTGTATACGCGATCAGGCGACTATCATAAAGAAAGGAAACCCTATCCAGAAACAAATATCGCTACGTCTCACGACTCGCATGAGTAAATGAGCCCTTAAATAAATCTTGGCTAAGATCGAATTTTACGGCTTTCCGCCCACAATACGCGGCCGTCGGCCAAGCCACTTAAAAATGCACGTGGTCCAGATAAGGGACTGTGAGAAAATCTATGTATCGGTGGGTCCCACGGTTGCATCGACGAATCATACCGAGTTACCCCACCATCGCTACAAATATCGACCCTATGCAGCAAAGGATCGATGATTTAGAAATTAGAATCGTAGAAACCCTGTTACGACGAGGTTCTCTCCCCGAGTCCTCTGCTGTTAGCTGCTACGCTAACAATAACTACGTACAGAGTATACGGGATAACGCGCACAAGTTTTATTAAGAACTCGGTATAGCGCATCGAATCGTTTGTTGTAACGTGTAAACCGTCGCATTAAGAAACCGAATAAGTGTTATCCGCATCCGAGTGTAATCTATATTATTGTAAACCTCAACTATATGTGAAATTAAACAACTTATTATAATACACTCGTGATCTTCTCCTTTGTGTGAATCTGAAGACACCTTGTCCTAACGAATCCTGACAAGCTCTGATTCTTCACCTGTTTCACATCGTATTCAACAAGGTTCGTCCTCTTTCTCCGAAGATCTCGACCGTTCGCTACAACGGAACTCCGAAGGAAAGAGACCTTTGATCTACTTTTCGGCAAGTACTCCAAAAACATGCGAAACTCGTCTCACTTCTCACTTTGGTCCTGACTCTGATCTCGCAGCAAGATTGCGTCGTCGATAAAGACACCGTTGGGCTACAGACCTATTGTTACGCGTATTACCACCTTGACACGTAATCCAGCCCTGGAAAGGCTTCACCAAAAACTTAACCTGGCGATTCGAAAACCATAGGTTCTTTATAAAGACGAGTGACCTTGTGATGTGTATTTTGCACAAGCACAGAGTTAATAATGGACGCTAATTGGATTCGAGTCATAAAAAGCCATTTTGCGTAACAACCTTATCTTGATTCTCCAAATTATGGTCGTAAATTTCTCATAGGAATACGTAGAAAGGTTTGAGCTATTTTGACGGTCTAAATCGGCCTACAAACATTTGAATAATCAAAGAGGATTCATTTTCGTTGCATTTCAACGATGCAAACTTCAGCATCATGCTCAACTCGCGAAGTCCTTCTACAGCGCCAGCAATTTTGAGTGTACGTAAGTTGCAATTTATCTGCCGTAGTACTGCGCGAGAACCTAAACGCGATTTGCTGGAAACAGCATTCTGCACTAGTTTTGCCGCGATAACTCAAAACCGATCCAAAATATCGCCTTGATTAAAAAACAATGAAGATACGAACTTTCGCTACAAAATGAATCGACTTCTATGTAAAAAAATAAATTTATTATTATCGTTATTACAACAATTGTCATTCGTTTTTCGGTGTTTTTCAAATTTTAGCCACCATTGTTTGAAGTTTTGTTTTTAAACGAAAGTTAGGTTAAGTCTGTGGAGGCACATTCCCTGAAGATAATGGCGTTTGGGAATTGCTGAAAACTTCAACTGGCCACGTGGAATCGTGGGAATGAGGGAGCAGTGCATGAGATGCGTCGTCTTCTTTATCCGCCTACATTTCCCTTGAATATTTATATCTTTAAAACCTCAACCACTGAATTTAATAGCCAAGACTTCAATAAAAATGTTGCAAAAAAGAAAATGTACGTATGTAGTTTCGGTTCTTCACAAATGCCATTTGAATTTTATCCCGTTTTCGGCCTATTTTCGCTGCCTAGTCCCCTTAAGCGATGTTCGTAGCCTAAAGTTGCCAAAAAAGTTCGGTGTACCACACTTTCGTTGCGTTCCAACGATGCAAACTTCGATATCATGAAGTTTGCATTGTTGGAACGCAACGACAGTTCCTAGCCTGAACTTTTTGTTGACAAATTTGGGCTATGAAAATCACTCAAACGGTTTTTAGGATCCTCATCAGAAATCTACAGGCCAAATCTGCAGGATGGTATTGACGCTCACATTGTTGATTTTTTATCGTATTGCTATATTTTCTTTATATTAGCACATTTACTGGAGGAAAATCACTGAAATATTTATTATAATCATTATTAAAAATCCATAACCAAAACCTGCAAAAAACATTCGAGATGATGATTTAAAACTAAGAAACGAAAAAATCGAGAAAAATGTTCGTTGCATCCCAACGATGCAAACTTCAATATCATCAATTAGCAGTAGAAATATTTTGTAGCCTATCAGACTTAGGAGAAAACTTTTCCAGCGAAAGCTGCATAGTTCGAAGGTGATCATGGAGCGGTCGCTACGAGGTTCATCCAGGCAGACGCGCTGCGAAGATTCCGAGGTTACCTGCATTTTTGAAAATGGAACCTTAATTTTTTTCCTCAGAATTCAATCAAGGAACTGAAAATATGTTTACACACCAAATTTCAAGATGATCGGTCGGGATTCAGCATAAAAAACCGATGAAAAAGTAATTTCAATGTTTTTAGCGTAGAATTGATTGAAAAAGCATGTTATTTGATAACAAGGCATCGTTCATCTCGTGTGATCCTTGACGCAGGCTGACATGATATAGGTGAAACTTATGTTCATGCAAAATGTGGAGAACACTTAGTTGGCTCACACCAGACGCTCGTTGAATTTCTCACATCACGGCATGATGACTTTGAGCACCCATTGCCAGGACTCCAGTCTCTGTTGCTTCAATAGTTACTGGGTTTAAACGCACTCGACCACGGCACTTGAAACTATGGGTTTCCCTAAATTTATGGTACAGATTGATGGGGATGAAGTTTGCCTTGGAATACAAGGACATTTTTTTTTTCAATTTATTTCTTTCATTATTATCCAAAATCGTGTTTCGTAGACTTAGCTTGTAGATCGCTAAATAAGAATCCTAAAAAATATTTACGTTATCTATGTAGGTTGACGGGAAAAAAATATGCTGATGTTCATAAGTGTTTTTAAAAGGCGAGGGTTCTTCACGATTTATTAAAGTTAGGCTATGTTTTATTACTACTTTTAGCTGTTACATGGTAATTTTTGTATTAATCTTGAAAATTAGGAGGGTATAGCACTGTCTTCTAAACTGCATTTTCAAAACTGGCGTGACGTATAGCTAAAAAAAATTATCGACCTACTCTGTTAAAATTTGGTATAAATCTTTCTAACCTTATTGTCTAAACATGAGCCAAAATTTTTTGGATAATAAAAAAACGTATTTTTTATCACAAAATAAAGCCATTTATTTCGGAAAAATGCATCTTTTTGTTTCAAAGCGTACCATTTCATCGATTTTCAACATTCCGCACTTTTTCTTGCTTCATGGTTTGCGTATGACTGTTAGTGAAGAAAAAATGTACTTTGGTTTTTTTCAGATCAATCCCAGCAACGCTACGTGTCACACCGTTGGACACTATCCACCGCAATCCATTCTAAATACCATGTAAGAGCCAAAAGTAGTTATAAAACATACCCTAAGTCTAAAAAATGGCAGAGCAGTCTTTCCCTTTTAAAAGAATAATGAAAATCAGTTCTTTTTCCCTCACCTAAAGGTATTTTCCCTTCAAATTTGGCAACGAAAATTCTAGCAATAAAAAAGAATCCAATTTCGTTGCATTCCGACGATGCAAACTTCAATACACATTGGTAACCGTGTGACGCAAGGTCGGATGACAATCCGGATAACGCTAAGCATACACAATTGTTGCTTGTGCTGCATTTTTGTGACGTTCTCTGTAAATAAAGATCGTAACAACTTGCTCTTAAAGAAGAAACATTTTGGGGAAATTTAATTTTGTACGCACAGAAGGTACTTTTCATTGAAGAGAACATATTTGTATGGAAATCACAAACTTCTGACTGCTTTCCGCACCAAGTTAATAAAATTCTCAGTTGCCAACAATATGAACAAGGCCATACGACTTAGCCGAATTTTGCTTAGTATTGAACTATTGAATCCTCAATCAGAGTCTGTTAGTTAATACCGGCTGACATGATTAAGGAGTAACACGACTGTAGAATTTAAAAAAAATTGATTTCTTTACAAATTGGTTTAAGGGATGCTTTGAATCATCTAGAATGAGGGGAAAAAGTTTGGTAGCCGTAAATCAAAGGTCCGCAGGCCCTTGAGGGTCTGCGGTAGCAGTGGCTGGCCCGTGTGCGAGACGTCAATCATTTTTCTCGGAACACAATTTTTCAAAACAGCCGCAGCATAACTCCAACAATTTTCATTCTCTTCACTCCAAACTTTGAGCACATCTTTGAAATAACATCCCGAAATACGTCGGGGATTTTCGATGAGTTAATTAAGACATTAGTTATGAACATACGATTGTCCTTTTTTCGCGTCAAAAATTGAGTTTTTACTTTAAGTGCTTGCCAATTACGCAAAAATTCATATTTCCAAAATCCCCTATGTGTTTCTCTAGCTATACTCACGTAAATAAATAGAAATTTTTTAAAAATTCCAAATTTACATTTGGGTAAGTTATACTGCGTACTGCGAAGCGTCTTCATTTTTTTGTTCACTTGAAGATATTACCATAACATCCTCGAATATTATTATCCTCCTACTTGTCCTAGCACGCAAAAAAAAAAATTGCGAAAAATCACTCGGTTTTAGACGTTATGTAAGCAATTAATAAGACAATAAAATAGATGCAAATCAAATTGCAAGTGTGCTTTGGAAGTGGTCGCCATCATTTTGAACATCTATTATAGAAATATTCGCATCGTTTTTGGAATTGATTCCAGGCTGATAATATCGAAATTTATTTTTTATCGATTTTCCATACTAAATCTTGATTGATCATGTTGAAATGTGATGTGCGAACTAATTTTTAGTTCCTTGATAAAAGTCCGAACCAAAAAAAAAAAGTTGTCCCATTTGAAAAATGGAGCTGACTTTGAAATCTTCTAAGCGTGCCCACCTGGATGAACCTTGCAGCCACCACTCGATGACCCTCCTCGAGCTATGCAACTTTTGTAGCAAGTTTTCTCCTAAGTCTTATAGGTTAGAAAATATATTGACTGCTGATAGTGTAGCCTCACCCTGTATATGTATACATGAAGTTAGTTGAAAAGAACGATGGCAGCAGAGAAATCGGAAAATTGATATTTTGTGGGTATTTTGGAAAATTTGACTGAGCTAATTAATATCATAAACACATACGTACAAACACGTGTGGGTGTTTGTATATCTATATATGTATACATATATGACCCCTATATAGAATTATTCGTATCATTCATCGAGCCAAATAACGCAAGGAAATTCTTAGTACAAACACGTTCGTGCACACACATCGAAAAAAAATATGATTCGACATGTGTCAGTGCGATAATCGCCCAGCTGGCAGATATGTGCCGAAAATAATTAATATTATCGAAAAATCTAACCAACGAAACAGTGACCCATAAATATAGAAAAATTTACCATAGTGTTATTCTTGGAGCATGATTCAGTTTCGACACAAATTCTCTCAATTTTCCACGCAACGTGTATTTATTCGCCCGAATATCACGTACCGCACTGTTGTAAAAAATTATCGACTATTTTACGAGCCCGAACCAACGTCAACACTGCGCGTCAATACGCTCATTTTGGTCCCAGCGTTTTATTTACACTTTCGTCTGTCTAGAGGGCGTCACGTATAACGTAGGTCGGTAAGAACGAGCGCGCGAAACACTTCGGGCGCGCCATCCGTTGAGCGCCTTTCGAAAACTCCTCGAAACGATGCTTCCGGTTCCGCTGGTGCGTGGCCCGAAAAACTTTGATGCGCAAGAAGCGTCGTCTATCGGAGTTTACGCTTTACGCACTGTTCTTCAGTTTTCCAAGACGATAGACGAGCGAGGAAAAATCAGCTACGATCGTTGTCGAACGCTTGTATTTTGTAGCTTGGGTGGTTTTTATATGCGATAATGGGGCGAGAAAAATGCGAGAGCTGCAATATCAGAAGGTGAGTCCAAATATTCCGTTTCCATTATTTCTTACTCTGCGATTATTTCGGAACGAGACACGGGCGTACTCACATTTGCGACGAAATTGATCCAAATTTTGATATTCAATGTAAATGGAATACCAAAATACAAATCCAACACCAACACGGCAATTTCAAAATGGCCACGAGGCTACGGACAATCTTTCTTCGTAATTTTACTTTTCTTTGTTATTTTTATTAATTTTTATATATATTTCATGATCTTCAACTAAGGAAATATATAAAACCCTTGTGTGTTTTTTTTACCTATCACTCTTTCCAATTGAAGGCTTTCCTATCATTCCCTCCGCGCCCTTCGTTAATCAAACCTAGCTTCTGTTGCGTCTACGGGTGTCTCAAGCTACACTATACCGCATTTTCCAACGGTACAGGCAATCTGTGGGAATCCCATACACAGACGTTTTGTCCAAGTATCTATACCAAGGTCTCAGAAGTATTGGCCTTCTGCTTACTGGATGATGTGCCAGCCAGTGCATGGCTAAGCAGTATTGCTCCAAGTATCGGCTATGCATAACGCTGCTTAACTCGAAGTAACGCCGGAGCCTAACTCCAAACATCCATCCACCAATGTCTGTCCAGTTTTAAAAAAACGTTTAGTTCTTCATCGATATATTCGAGAGACTATATCGCTGCATCAACTGCACAGTGCATCGATCGGTCATTCCTCGATAGAGCAAAGGTCTATTTTGCCCCGCGTCGGTGTTCGCCTATCCCATGCGGTTTCCAAAACGACGACAGTGCATATGCTCAATGTTTTTAAAGAAGTCATCCTCTGTTCAATGTATCGTGCAATTGCGATATTCCATCCTAAGCCAATGTCCAATTACTTGATTTTACTGACCATTTTGCCTCTAGCTGGTGAACGATATACAGTAAAATTCTCATCGAGCATTATAACATAAGAATCTTAACTGTGGGTCCAAAATTATTTTATTTTCTATCTATATTCCAGAAATAGCAGCATTCTTCAAAACTTTGTGCGCTCATATGCTTACCGCTAGGGCACACTGCAACGAAGATGATAAAAGATGAACTGGCATGGTGAGTAAATCGAACTTTCATTCCGTACACTATGCAGGGAAGCAAAACTCCAGAAATGCGTGACAATGTTATATAATATTGAACAAAAGATACTGAGAACGTAACTAGAAAGTTGTACGTTGTGAGAGAAATAATACCCATGCTTAGTTTTGAGACTCTTCCCGAAGTACGGTTAGTCTTACTAGCAGCGTGGGAGAATAAAGATAGTTGTTATTCGTATCCTTCGTTGAGAGAAGAGGGAGACTGCTGATACTATCAACACCAATTCGCTCACAGTTCCCAAATACCAGTTTTCATTTCAAGGTAAACTCAACAACTATATTTTTCACAGACAGAATTGTCTGCAGATCTTTGTCAAGATCGTCCACGATTTTTGAGTGTTCGTCGCAGGGCCTTTAAGGTGAGTAATCACGGATGCAAGTCTTTTGCGAGTAGTAAGTTTCGGACATTGTACGCTTTGATGGGATGTCTGCCTGCTGAAACTCGGATAGCAAAATCATTGCTTTTGCCCTGTGCCAGTGAATTCCAAGTGGTGCACTTTCTAACCCGATGTCAAGACTTCAAATATATATATATATATATATATCAGGTGTGCCATTTTAATCTCACATCTGACTTATTTCGTAAAATATTGCTTTGATCCAGTATTGAGTATAGTGCAACTTTTAGGGATCAAAGGGAAAGCTCAAAAATAATTTTTTTCCAAAATTCATAATGGCGATGTTCAGATAGCCGACATGTTTTCTGGAATGGAAACATGACCTTTTTTATCAAAAAATTTGTCAGGCCAAAAATAACTTTCGTTGAACATTTTTTTATAAAGTCCATCATTTTTAGGTTAGAACACCATTTTTGACTATTTTAATGCTATCCAAGACGTACCGCAAGGAGCTAAAATCTTTAACATGCCTATTGTAATTGTGTGTGTGTGTGTGTGTGTGTGTGTGTGTGTGTGTTTTATTAGGTTTTCTTGATAACCCAAACAAACGCAAAGAAGCATTATGCCTATGGAGCTCGTCACTCCCGTTATATCATATTGAAAGATGAAAAAAACATGTCGGCCATCTTAACGTCGCCATTTTGAATTTTGGCACAAACAATTTTTTTAACGATTTCTTCGAACCCTAAGGTCGGGAATGGACGTTCGATTTTTTCTTTCCGACAATCCGATCCGATAGTATGATCCTACTACCGAAAGGCACTCGTGCCATACATTTGTTTGGACATGCAATACACATCCGGTCCGACTATCGGAACTCTGATCCGAGTAACGGATCGGATGTGCATTGCATGCTCAAACAAATGTATGGCACGAGTGCCTGCCGATAGTCGGAATAGTCGGAAAGAAAATGTCGGACGTCTATTCCCAGCCTAAAAGTTTCACAATACTCAATACTTGACCGGAGAAGTATTTTTCGAGATGAATCAGGTGTAAGATAAAAATGGGACACCTATATATGTATATATATTGACGAAGTTTCCTTACTTGATATTACAAGGCAAAACATTATCGTTCCAGCTGATGCCGCCTTTAGAGAAAGCCGGCTAAACGAAGAATCTCGGGCCAACACATTCTTCTTTCACCAAAGTTGCAATAACGAAGTATAGGCGAAAAAATCGTGTAAATTAAGAACAATTGTACTTAAGTAACCACTATCTACGAAACCGAAGATGTTTAGGTTTGCATCGTGGGAATAAATCATAAATTGATTTAGTTGAGTCGCCTAAATTATCTTCAGTATCCGTATCGGAGATGTACACTTTGAATATGTTAGGATTGTGGATAATGACAAAACTATAGAAATAGAAAATGAATTTTCGTTGCATTCCAACCATTACGAATAAAAGTCGAGGAGACTCGACGGTATGGAAACAATTGTATTTATCGCGATACAAAAGCTATTTTATGGTAGGCCAATGATTCACATAGAGAAAAGTAAAAAATAAACTACGTGAGTACATGGTTAGGTGTCTAGCTCACAATTATAATTGTGCGGCCAAAAAAAGCAATCATTAAATCAGTATACGGTTATATAGATGGAATGTTTGGAGTACTGAGAGTTAGCTCGATTAAAAAAAAAACTCAAGTACAAAATCATTAAAATATGTTTACTAGAATACACGTATCGAGTATCTCGGGTGTACTGTCTTGCAAGCCTCGTTGCCCAAATACTTTTAATTAGTGACATCATGCGTCAATTACATCTAGCTTATTGCGAATCTCCTCCTGAACGAATTTTAAATTGATATCGTTCGGGATCGATCGTTTTTGTCCCGAAGAGGGCGGAGAAGAAACAGAAATCGAATGCTGTGTTCGCAAATTCGAGAAATTTTTAAACGCAATCGCTCGTGTCGGTAGTAGTTCCATTACGTTTGGTGTTAGGATTGATTTTGTCGTGGAGCGGCACCATAATTGCTGTTTTAGCCACGGTTGTCGAGGCCGAACCGCGGTAACCGCTTCGCATTGAATTTCTGGATTGGAAACTTGTTCTGGCAGCCGAGACGCTTCAGCAGTAATGTCTTTGTCTTGTCCTTACAGACGAATATTATAAAGATAGTCATGCCCTGAAAAGAAGTCGCAACGCCAAATATGTACGTGATGTACGGAGAAGAGCCCCCGAAGATGTCGTATATCATCTCCGTTTGCCCATCACGATGAAGAGCTTCAGATATAGGATGAACCTAGCCGAACAAAGAGGAAACCACGTTGCTCGTTACTATAGCAGTTGATGCAACGTCATATAAAGACATTTAAAAAAATGAAGAGCCGCTCCGTACGTGTTGTTATGTTGAAATGAGCCTTAATTACGTTTGCTAAGTTTACCAATGGATTTGTTGCTTATTTAACGGTACTTTACAAACACCGATAGCTATCAATTCGACACTAACTTTTTTTCCGTTTACTGCCCAAAATATGACACTTCGAAAAGTTAAATTCTTTAGAAAATATGGACTTATAAAAACCCGGTGTAGTTTTATACCGTAGTTTGTAGTTATTCCGAAACGAATTACTTCACACGTACCGCAAAATTTTTACTTGATAGTAATCGCCGAACGCTATTTTCAATTCCATATTTTAAAAGCTGCGGTTACTAGAGGAGTGGGGATCTTTGCCGTGAGTGACGGATAGATATGGCGAACGTATAAAGCTCCCTAGTTTTTTTTCTATCTCTTACAAATAAAAGATAAATCATTTGGAACTCTCAAGAACGTATATCACACTTCCGGTAGGCAGGAATCCTAGGGAATTTGTTTCTCCTAGACTGATTGCATTTCGGGTAAACGAAGAGTGACGGTGTTCGTCTTGAAACGGAGTGGTTGATTTTTTTAAAAATCGTATCGATGAACACTGGAATCTGTAAATTAGCTATCTCTCGCACTCATTGCTGCTGGGTCGACACGATACTGCGCCTTGAATTACAACGTAATTTGTTCATAAAAAAAAATACGATTACTTGTTGCACTATACTGCCGTCATAAGGAAGAATGAGGCGGCATCTACAAAAAAAATCGACAATGCATTTTATTATACAGGACGATGGAAAATTGTGTACTAATTCTAACGGTATCAAAAACGCATTTCTAATTTTTTGATAGATGCCGCCTTTCTACACATGACGGCAGTATATGTTCCGCGTAGGTTTCACTTATCCGCAAAGCCTCCTTTATTTCTCAATCTTCCGCAGCAGAAGCTCTGTTATCAAAAGGGAAGTTGTGCGCAGTTATCTAATGTTTCCGTAAACTCATCACACACGTTCTCATTTATTTTCACAAGGAGCTTTTTAAACCGCTCGTAATCGTAAATCGCGCTTCAGTCGAACTTTATGCATATCAATTCTGCATCGATTTTTTTTCTGTTTGCTTTTTGTTTCAATTCCACGTATGTTGATCAATATATTCAGGCGTATCGCCATTGTCCACGCGAGCGGGTGACTAGGAGTGACAGAGCAGGGATCGGAGCAGAACGAGCTCTTAGGCGGCCGGGCTTTTAGTCCAGTCATTTCGTCCGAAAAAAAGGCAAATAAAAGAAAATGAATTTGCGCTTCTAATTTTTTAATATGTTGTAGGGGATACCTAGAAAAGCTTAACTTGAGATTGTCGACCAAGCTTTCCTAGGAGCTTTCGCCGCCATCTTGGAAAACGCTTAAAATTTGTTTTTCGGCAATAACTCGGCTATCCGATGAGATTCGAAAATTTTTGTAAGACACTTTTTGTAGCTTTCTTTGTGCTCTACAATAACGCCTGAATCATTTTTAGCGTATCATGCATCGTTATCGAGATATCGATCGATAAAGTCAAAAATTTAGGACACAATTTTTGTTTTTTCCTTTTTTTTTCTTTGGGTCTTAATAAATATGAAAAATTGTGGAATTCAAACTTGTAGAGCATATTGAGACCTACAATTTCCTTCTTGGATTTTTTTATGTTGGACAAAAATTACGATCTCCAGCGCGCCGCAAAGTCGGTGAATCCACGCTCAGCGTCGAGCGCGCTCAAGTTAGTATATCGTATCGTGTTGAGTTTTTGCTGTGCGTAGTGTAAATCGAGGGTTCCGATATTCTGGGCAAAAATTTCGATATCTAGTTGGCTGTAAACTCGTTATAACGGAGACCAATCGAGGGCTCGAACCAATCACCAGCACCGCCGAACCCGCTCCGCCTGAACTATTAAAGCTCATTTCCTGTAAGTGTAAAGGAAATTGTGAGGCCGCCTGTGGGTGCAGAAAAGCGGGAATCAGTTGCTCCGTTATTTGCATGCACTGCAGTGGGCAAACATGCAGTAACGTCGCCAGAGTCGACATTTTGCTTGACGACGACGACGACGATGTCTGTAACGATGATGATGACGATGCTCTCATCGAATCAGCATCATTTCCAACGTTTCAACAGACACAACAACTCGAAGAGTTTACGGAGGACGAAGATCTTCAGCCTGGACCATCCAAGCGAAAAAAGACATGAAAAAAGTCCATCGTTCGTGTCTCGAGTGCAGAAAAAAATATTTTTCTTTCCGTTTATTTTGTTTTGTTTATTTTGTATTGTAAAAAAATAATATTTTTTACTGCACAAACAAATTATTTGTTTAATAAATGACTATTGTGTGATCCTTAATTTGTTGCTCTATGTACTTATTTTTTATCCCATCAATTTCCTGAACAATTTCCCATTCGATTCGACATCCAGACACAACCGAGCGAGCAGCTCGCTCGACGCTGAGTGTGGATTCACCGACTTTGCGGCGCGCTGGAGATCGTAATTTTTGTCCAACATAAAAAAATCCAAGAAGGAAATTGTAGGTCTGAATATGCTCTACAAGTTTGAATTCCACAATTTTTCATATTTATTAAGACCCAAAGAAAAAAAAAGCAAAAAACAAAAATTATGTCCTACATTTTTGACTTTATCGATCGATATCTCGATAACGATGCATGAAACGCTAAAAATGATTCAGGCGTTATTGTAGAGCACAAAGAAAGCTACAAAAAGTGTCCTACAAAAATTTTCGAAATCTCATCGGATAGCCGAGTTATTGCCGAGAAACAAATTTTACCCCTTTTTTCAACATGGCGGCGAAAGCTCCTAGGAAAGCTTGGTCGACAATCTCAAGTTAAGCTTTTCTAGGTATCCCCTACAACATATTAAAAAATTAGAAGCGCAAATTCATTTTCTTTTTTGAATGTACGTAATGACTGGACTAACATAGCAAGCGAGGTGTTTAGCAATAATGAAAACTATTTTCTGCAAATAAAGGATTATTTATTATTCACCTCGAAACTAGAAAATAAAAAACAAGTTCAGTTTTACAGTTTATAGTGTATGCCCTGTAACAACCACTCCCCTGATGAATCCCGTCTGGGCCCTCTACCATTTTACTCGCTACGACCTTTTTGAAATAAATTACCCAACCCTGATATTTTCCTGTCGGGGCCTAGTCCGATTGTATTAGGGAAAGCCCTAGTAGGGAATCCATATTCAAACCCTCACGGAGCCCGATTTTTGTTATGGCTGCCCTCCTAATTTCTTTCACGGGGCTCGCTTGATAATTCTTTTAATTTCTGATCCATCCAATAATAAAATGTGATTTTTTTAGAAATTGTGATTTTTTTTTCAATGACCTCATAATTTGGCGAAAAATGAAGCTATTGAGCTTTTTATTTTTTTTTATGTGAATATTTTTTCCGTACTTTTTGGTGGTATTAAAAAAAAAAATATCGGCGAGGGTTGACCCAATGTTTCTGCAGGTTAACGGACAACACCACTGTGACGGCTTCAAAAAATCGATTTTTTGAAAACCATCTAGAAAAATCTAAAATACATTTAAGATTAAGATGCCGTTGGACCCAGGTAAAAAAAATAATTATTTTCGGAGATATTGAATATTTTGTGGAGCGGTGCAGCGCGGTAATATTTCAGAATATCGCCATAAGCCGCCTCTTCCTGAGAAAGTATTGGAGGCAATTACGGCAGTCTTCGAAAATTTGAGCAGAGACGATTTGCTGTAGCGTTGTTTGGGCGGCTTCACGCAAAACAACAACGAAAGCTACAACAAATCAGTTTGGGCAATAGCCCCCGAGTATCAGTCCGGGAGCAAAAAAATCGTCGATATTGCAGCTGATATCGCGGTATTATTATTCAATGATGGCCTGAGAAGCCTCATGAAAGTTTTGGAGACGTTGGGGATAACTATCGGCCCAAATTATTTAATTTTTGCGTTGAAACCGACGCAGCGCGGATCGAGCTGGCGGAGCGCTCGCTCACAGACGCTGCAAAAGAGGCAAGAAGAGCCTCTACAAGTTCGAGAAAATATGCTAGGGACAATGATTTGCTTCTTGAAGGCCAGCGCTATGGTGCCGGCATCGCTGGTTAAAGGTAAAATTTTTTTTTTCCAATTTATCGCATAAATTAACAAACGTAAAACTTTGAACGCGTTTTTCTCAAAACCACTTTTTTGAGTGCGGCACGCAGCAGAACTCGAGCAATTTTTATCCGATCGACTTCAAATTTGGACTGCATCAATAAAACTAGATTATCTAAAGAAGTACATCGGATCTTTTCGATATCTCAATAATAAAAACAGTTATAGCTTATTTTCGATGAGAAATTTTGCTCGAAAATCGTCCTTTAATTTCAAAAGCGTGCCTATTTTTTTTAAATCAATATTTTTTCAAATCCCTGTGTACTTCTCTTCAAAATATCATATTATTAACGAAAACACTCGGTATTTTTTTTCAGATCGACTTTGAAGAGAGTTCTGCTGCGTGCCGCGAACCACTGCAGAGGCAACAGTACCTGACGCGGGAGCTTCCCCAGCGTCACCATGGGGCGTGAAAAATTTGAAATTTTTTTTTTATGTATCTTCAATAAACAACGAACAAAACAAAAAAAATGTTTTCGAACATCTCTTTTTTTTCCCACAAAACAATTCTTGAAAAATGGCAAAAAAACAGGGGGTCACAGTGGTGTTGTGCGTTAAAGCAAAAAATCGTGGGTTCCACGAATTCTGACATTTTTTATTTTCCTCAAAACATTCGCAGAAAAATATTATGCAATTTTAGGATTTTTAATTTAATAATAATTTATAATGTAATGAAAATTAATAGTTTGGCATTGTGATGCATCTTGTTTGATTCACTAATTTTCAATTCGGTTTTTTTGGTGTGCTGTGTGGTGTACGATAAAATCCAACGCAATTTTTGATTAAAGGAAGATATCCCATTTTCAAATTACTTGGACTATTCGTATCATTTGGATAGGCTGGATAGTTCGGCTCTCCGAAACTACCCGAATACTCGAAGTACCCGAATACTTGAACTATCCGAAAAGTCTGGTTAGTTCGAATAAATGGGTATCCGAGTACTCGGACTATTCGAATTGTTGGGGTAGTTCGGATATTATTAGTATTCGAGTACTCGAACTATTCGAATAATCCGGCTGGACGGGTTTGAAGTATCGAATTCGTCAAGACCGGATAGTTCGGGCAGTCCGGACAGGCGAAATAGTGGTAGCTCTACTTTGTATTCCATTGGATCCATCAATGACGAATAAAACCCCACTATCACATACGCATAGACGTATATGGTTTTTCGATCGGCGTAATTAAGGAACTAACTGCCAAACGATTTTTCATTGCTTTAACCCGGTGTTTTATGGATTGCATGATAAATAAAAAAAAAGTCCGGCCAACTTTACGAGACAAAAATATCATTTTATTATATTTAAGGTAGTAGTAGCGGATTGACTAATCAACAGAAAGTCTATAAACAATCGAATCTGAAAAGGGTAAAATATAATACATTGGGGTATAATAATAAACATGATAAGGAAAATAATTATTTGAGAAGTGTATGTGATGACTGTGTATCATATTATGAAAATAAAGTACTAAAATAGCAATCAGATTTGACTTGAGTTGTCATAGGCCGCCAATTCATAATTCTGGCAATATCCGTGGCAACGATGTATTCAGGTGCTTTCGATAAATGTCAAGTGTGTGTTTGTTTACCGTATGTGTAAGCGTGTGTTTGTAGTGTGTGTGAAATGTGCATATTGTAAAGGGAGAGATGACAGACGCGGCTAGCGAGCGTAAAAATTAGTCGATTCAATCGATAATATCAGCTCGAAATGTCCCGTAACCTATATTTTCCATGGAACATACGTGACCGCGACAGTTTTCTTCTTATTTATCGCTTTTCGCATAGCTCCGATCTAATCGCGAACTATTATTTTTTCCGTTCCAACGTTTGATCCGCACGGATTCTCTATGAGGTGCGGGTTGAATGCATTGATTTCGTGAATTAATTACTATTGTATTTAGCCGGTAAGGCATGCAGAATTTTCGCGAACGTCATTCTGGATGTCTATACTATAGCATATAAAAAAATCAATTTTCTTTCTAATGAGGAGGTTCGTGCACATACTACCTTAAACGATCGACCACCAAACCCTTTTATTGGGCTATCAATCTCCACCTAACGACCACCAAACGATTACAAAAATCAAAACACCGAGAAGGTAAAGTCATCCGGCTAAGTTTACGAAGGTGTTCTGTCGCAATTCGAGGCTATTAAGTTCACTGTAGTGACTGTCATGATCTCTGCACACTGCGCGCGATTTGCGATATCCAATGGGAGCTCAGGTATTCCGGAAATGCCCTAAGAGAGTGAAGAGTACCATTGGATATCGCTCATCGCTCGTCGCTCATCGCGTGCAGTGTGCAGAGGCCATCACAGGTTGCAGTCGTGTTATGGCCTCTACACACTGCGCGCGATTTGCGATGAGCGATATCCAATGGGCGCTCAGGTATTCCGAAAACGGCCTAAGAGAGTGCAGCTCCCGTTGGATATCACTCATCGCTCATCGCTCATCGCGCGCAGTGTGCAGAGGCCATTATCGCCAATTGTACGCAGTTTGCAAAAAACATAACCTATTCATGCAGTCTCATTGAATGGTGGTAGTCAGCACACGAATTTGGCAGCTCAACTTGCGTTTACGTGTTATCAAGGAAATAAAATTTAAAAAATGAACATTAAAAGTTAACGAAAATGAACATGTTTGATAACTTTTTTTCACCACAATTTAACCGATGCCATGGTATCAACATAGACCGCATCGCGTCTATATCGAAAAGTTCAAAGGATATAACAAATATTGGGCTTGCCGGTCGAAGTGTCAATGCTGTCAGGGGATGCACGGTTTTCGAACGACCGGTGTGCCAGAGGAAGGAATTTATGCACGCGAAAAGTTTAGTATGGCACATATGTTAAAAATATCTTGGAAATCTTATTGGAACGAAACGATAGAAAGTTATCTGACTAGCCAAATGCAAGTATACATATATAAAACGTGTACTACATATGTACATGAAAACAACAATTAGGAGTGCGTAAATAAATGTATAATGGTTTGTGATGAGTTCCAAGTCGAATTCTATTTCCCTCTCTTCCTCCGCTTGAAAAGTAAGACCTTAATTCCTTGTTGTGACTTCTACTTGTGCGTCTGCAACATTATCAATTTTTCGGTTATCCTACGATTGAAAATGTACGTTATTAAATTGAATATAATATAAAATTAAATATTAACTACACCGCAATATTTTGTTATCAATTGACCTTACGCAGAAAAAATATCTATGCAAATTCAGATTTAATCGCAAAAATACATTTCGGTTCAATTCAGACTTAGCATTATTAATCAATTCCGTTATTCCTTACATAAATTGCAAGATGTGGCTCAATAATCGTACTCGGTTGGGAAACTGTTTTTTTTTATCCAGATCGTTATATTTTTCCAATATTCCACCGTTGCGGAATGAATGCGCTATGTAGTGTCCTGGTACATATTGCACTACGCCGGCAAGTCTAAAACACAATGCAGAAAATATTTACATAATGTCACTGTAAAATTTTGAGGATATCGGTCACGGGTCCAGCGGGTATAAATCCTAAAGGTAAGTATCTTACTGAACAGTTCACATTTTGGGCAAACAGAGAGAGGGACCGGCCTCTTTTAACAGAACAGAACGTGTTGCTTTGCTTTGTGTTTTTTCGAAATATGAGTTGCCTCAAAGAACACTGGCAACCCGCGAAATGATCGTCTATCTCACACGCATGACTGGACGAGACATGCAACAAATGTTTTTAAGTTTAAGGAACGTACCTGTACTCCGAAGCTGCCTTTTCCTTTCCTGATTCTAGATGGAGAAGTTTTGGAATTTGCTGCAGGTAACAGTGCAAGGCTTTTTCCAAATTTTGGTCGTGGCGAACATCCATCTCGATGAAAATGTGCTCCGCAAGCTAAGTCGTGCGCGTCAGTCTGCCCGGGCATTTGTTTCGGCAATTGATGTTGAATATTGGAGAGTGAATTTCTAATGCCTGCTGGAGCGCCGAAACACTATTTTTACATAGAGTCTTATGGTTCAGTGCTAAGGTGTAGTCCAAGAAGCTCTGTCTTCCGCAAGAAGAGCAGTCGTCGATGACTATTTTGCTCGGACAGGAAGTCATTGTGTTCTAGACCGTGCTGCTCAAATTGCTTTCAGCATCGATTGTATAAATGGCCTTGTCTCCTATTTTTGCTTGGACCGACGGGATGTGGAAAGCACGGAGAATCTGTGCTCTTTCCGTTGAAATATTTTTTGTTGCGCCATTTTGTATAAATTTCAGGATAAATTGGCGCGTCTCGTTTGAAGAATTCTCCATGAATGTGCGATATCCCTTGTTGTCAGTCGCTGCAGTTGCTAAAATCTGTACCACTGAATCAAAAGCACAAGTGTTTCGGACGAAGTGAGAATTACCTCTCAGTTTTATTGAAGGACAACAAGAACCATTCGGTAGCAAAGTCACTTTTTTCGGCGGCTGTTCGTTTCACTTGCAACGAAATTGTTGTCTTGAGATATATCCGCGTACGGCTTATAGTATTTACCGGAGAAATTACTCGGTCGATTCGGTATCTCTTGCGTGGTTTTTGATATCGGTGTAGAGACTGTCTGGCACTTCTGCAATTGAGATTTGAAGACGCTATAGCTCAACTTTCCAAAATCTGCAGATTCAATAAAGTCCAAATTGTCGTCCTTGAACGGCGCGTCGTCACAGTTTTCATCGATGGACCCATGAAATTTGCCCTCATCAGCGCGAAGATTTCGTACTTCATGCGATGTCCGAATCACGGAAGTCACTGAAGGACTGACTGCTTTAATCTGGGTTGATACATCGATAAAATCACAGTCAGCGGTTGCACATGTATTGGCGCTCTCCAGCCCATGATAATTGAGGTGTTGTTGTGCATCTGCCTTGCCGCCCCAGTTCTCTATTTCGAAGAGGTCCGAATCAATTTCTTTATCGTCTTCCGAATGGGTTTCCATCTTTTTCTTTTCGCCCACTGTGAGCTGCTTCAATTCAGATTTATTGACATGTAGCCGCTCGTTGTTGTGATTAATTATGTGCCCGGAAACTATGCAGCTGCTTTGCTCAAGATCCTTTATGTGCTCTCTTAGAAATTTGTTGACCGAAATTGGAAGTTTATAGTTCTTGAGCGTGCGCGCTTTCAGATCATTGAAATATCCTTCCACGTAGTTGGATGTGGCACGCGGAGTGTTCGGAGCCATGCCAACTGATGACCAGAGCACAAATTCCTTCGCTACTCCTCTAAATTGATCGACGAAGTCTGGAAGATGAAAAGCATTCAGCTGCTTGCCAATTTAGTGTTCTTTTTTTACGCTCATTATGAGATTATCGATCCATTGCCGGATGCGTGAAGCCGGCACGTCCGAAGTTTTATCGTTTGGCTCACTGTCATCGTCAACCGCGTTTTCCGAAAACTGTTGATGGAATGGCAAGTTTTGTATTTTTTTTTCGTCGTTATGGAAGAAATTTTCAATAACATTCCCCGCGGAAATGCAGCGTTCCAGTTCCTTCCTCGCATGTTTGGGTGTGTATGCTTCTTTCGCCTTTATCACTGAATCCTCGTGTGTTTGGAGAGCTACAGCGCAGGTGGGCACGAAAATGCGTTCAAATTGTATGAGGGTCTTTAACTTAACCATCAAAGTTACGCAACGCAGAAAAAACTCCTTGATTTCCCTCGTCGTACACTTTTGAATCACGGCCATATCGACAAATCATGTGAGTAAAGTGTGCAACGTCAATGCGGATAAACGTTATCGGCTCTTTTTTCATGTCTTGATGAGCATCGACTAACGCGCTGAATCGTTTACTCACGTATTCTTTGATCGATATTTTGTTGAAAGCCATGCTCAAGGCCATTAAGGGCGGGGTAAAGTATTAAATTTTTTTTTTAAATGAATGCATAATATATAAAGAATATTGTGTTAAAATTTCAAGTCGATCGGAGTAAAATTGACGAAGTTATGAGTATTTGAGCGTCTATTGCTCCATGCCGGGTTTTATACCTGGGCGGCAGCTGCGCGGCGCGCTATTGTATTTTTCGACCCCGAATAAATTTCTTGATAAACGGGCCTGTTCCGGTCCCGTTATGTATATTCGAGGCATGGTGTATATTAGTATACACATTAGTCTGTACATCAGTTGACCGCTGTATGCCGTGCTGAGCAGTAGCAAGTCACACTAACAGTTTGAGTCCGTTTTCGTTCGTGTTCGTACCTCGAAAAATGCCTCGAAAAATAAGCAGACAAGATCGTGAGAACGGTATTGGGCAATTGTGCCGACCGAAAAAAAGTGCCTCCTCAAAAGCGTAAAAACGACGAACCGTTAGCTACTAGCGCGTAAGCGAAAAAAATTAAAATAATCCCGCTGGGGTGGTAGAAGACATCCAAAAACACTATCGAATGATAGATTTCGTTCTTGTTTTTTCGACTATTGCTACTGTAGTCAAATGTGTGAAGTGTGATGGAAAAGTTACATTCCAAACATGCAAAAAAGAACGTCTTGGTTTCAAGATCAAGGTTACATGTGAAAAGTGTAAACAGCCTCACTACATTCCATCAAGTGAAAGAATAGACAGTGGTGTATACGATGCCAATTATCGATTTGCTTTCGTAATGCGAGTGTTAGGCTTAGGTTTAGCCGGATGCAATAAGTTCTGCGGACTAATGGATTTGGCGAGTGCTTTCTTATCGAAACCAGCGTATAATTTATATATGAAAAAATATTGTGAAGCGATACAAAATGTGGCCAAGAAGTTCTTCGCATCGGCTGCACAAGAAGAGAAAAAAACAATATCTGAAGCAAATAATGTAGAAGAAACGTCAGAATTGACTGTATCAGGCGACGGCACTTGGAAAAAAGAGGATTCTCTTCGTTATTTGGCGATGCTTCTCTAATTGGATATTGTACTGGAAAGGTACTTGACGTTTTTGTAAAAAGCAGTTACTGCCACGGTTGTAAGACTTGGAAAAACAAATTGGATTCTGCCGAATACGAAGCGTGGTACGAAGAGCATGTGGATAGCGGTGATTGCAAAGCCAACCATGAGGGACCCTCTGGAAACATGGAGGTATCAGCAATTATAGAAATGTTCGAACGATCGGTGGAAAATCTTGGGGTGAAATATCGTAACTACATCGGAGACGGTGACTCAAAGACGTACAGCGGCGTTGACAATGCAAAACCTTATGGTGAAGATTTTGTGATAAACAAAAAAGAATGCATAGGGCATGTCCAAAAGAGAATGGAAACACGTCTGCGTGGACTAGTAAAAACAAGCGTAGTTGACACAACAACCATGGCCGGCAAGATCGTAAAAAGAAAAAGCCTTTCTGGCAAAAGAAAGCTCACTGCTAAAATGATTGATAAATTGACTGTTTACTATGGACTAGCTATTCGACGTAATTATGATTCAGTTGAGAAGATGAAAAAGGCCATATGGGCAACTTATCATCACTACAGTTCAACCGACGAGAACCCACAGCACGAGAAATGCCCAAGCGGCGAAGACTCCTGGTGCGAATGGCAGCAAGCTGCAGCTGCAGATGCTCTAGAATCATTCAAACACAGCTACACAGCCCTTCCTACTGACGTTCTGGAAGCCATTGAGCCCATTTATAGTGACTTGAGCAACGACGCACTTTTGCAGCGATGTCTTGGAGGTTTCACGCAAAATAATAATGAGAGTCTCAATCAACTTATTTGGAAAATCTCTCCAAAGTCAGTCAGTGGCACCTCTACAATTATGGAAATTGCAGCTTATGTAGCTGCATGTACTTACAATGAAGGTTCTTTCGCTTTGTTGGCCTTTATGGAAGAGATGCAAATCAGTACAGGGCCAAGTTCTCACAAATGGGCCGAACAAGTTGACGATTTGCGAATTAGTAGGGCAGAGGAGCAAGCGGCGCACGACAGTAAAGAAGAAAGAGTTTTGCGTAGACAAACGCAAAAAGATGCTCTCGATCATCTTGATGGAAGCCGTTTGCTCTACGGACCTGGCATCGACGACTTTGAGTGAGTATAAGAAAATTATCGAGTTTTATTTATGAATTTCTAAAAATTCAAAGATAATTGAAAAATCTGAAAAAATTCATACATATTCAGAAAAATGAACGAATCACGAAACAAAATTGGGTTGCGGGGAAATTTGTTGACTAATTTTTTTTTTTATCATTTTGTTAATAACATTTTGGAATTATTATTATGCTAAATTAATCTTTTGAGTACCTTTAATATGCATGAATTTTCTCAGATTTTTATGCAATCGAGAAGTGTTCTCAAACTTATGTGCAATGAGCGCCAAGCGACCAAACTCTTCTGCGTGTTTCAAACCGTTTTTCTGAGGCTTGTCATATT
Organism: Ophion costatus; assembly: GCA_951751655.1. Taxonomy (NCBI): domain Eukaryota; kingdom Metazoa; phylum Arthropoda; class Insecta; order Hymenoptera; family Ichneumonidae; genus Ophion; species Ophion costatus. Next base: position 4,169,278 of record OX632364.1, read on the forward strand.
TGAAGTCCGTGTGCACGATAACTCAAAATCTACTGGACCAATCGCTTTGAAATTTTGCACAGTACTTCTTCACATAATTCACCAGGTATTGTCGAGAACTTTTTTGTTTTTTGTAATAATTACTAATTTTTCAACAACAAATTAGCCGATGTTTTTTAGCGAAAATCGGGTTTTTGGCTCCCAAGTGCTACGAAAAATCGAAAAAAAATATCCTCCCGTCATTACCTCGAGAAACATCTCCTTTAACAAATGCATTTTGATTTTTTTGTTTCAGATGATTCTGCTGCGAGTTATGGTGCACACCGCAAACCAACTTTTTTGGAGGCGCCTCCGGGGGTTAATTTTCACTCGCTCAATTTTGAATATTTTGCAATGCAAATTTAGGAGAATGTTGTTCAAATGTTACTTTATTATATGTAAGTTGTTCAATAAACGAACACTATTCGTTACGCCAAAAAAAAATCTTAAAAACATGCATTTTTTTCGCCGAATTAACTTTACCCCGCCCTTAAGAACCGAATAATTTATATTTCGGTGCAATATTTTTTACTATACTTCGGGACTAGATTGCAAAGTCAGGGGATAAAATAATTAGTAACTATATCTATCCGTATTTACATATTTACATGTTCATATGTACACTTCATACACACATTTATGTGAAAGGCCTAGATTATCGAATAATGGAAAAATAAAATGCGCATGGGCAATAAAGACTGCATGCAACGTGCAAACGATTCCTGTAAACGATCTATGGTCAGATGACCTACTCTAGAAGCGTAACGTATGGCAACACTGTTGAGCGCAGTGTTGGCAACGTCGGCAACAGATTCGTACTCTCGAACTCCGAACCAGTGCAGCCAGATCGCGCGTAAAAGTTACCCCCTCTCTAGCCTCTTACACGCCCATCACACAATCATAGTAGCGCGTGTCCATGAGCGAGCGACGCTCGGACATCTTCGGAAAGAGCCGAGTGCGGTCGAACTGTCCCGACCGCGCCTTCGGCAGTTACACCAATCCATCGACGCTGAGCACATTCATGTGCGGCCAAGCCGAACGAAGGCTTCGAGGGAACAAGCAATCTGAGCACGGCTCGCGCGTGACGTCACCCGACGGCACGCGCGAGGCTTTTGATGATTTCAATGCTTATTTAGCTCTTGATTCTCTGCGTTATTAATGTATACAAAAAAATGTATCGCGCACTCTGAACGCTTCTTTTTTTAGTTTATACGTTAATTTAAATATAATAATAAATCTAAATTACAACTTATTTATCTTCTAAAAAATTGGTTACGCTTTACTCATACCCGTCCTTATGCCAAATAAATTATAATTCAGAAAAGTAAGCGAAAATATATTTATATTCGTATTATTATATTAATTCTCATACTTTCATCAAGCGATAAAGCATTATCCCTAAAAACAAGTCAAGTCAAAACAAAAGTAAGTGCCAGAAAGTGCATTTTTAACACAAGCGATAGGATGGTCCCGTTGGTAGCGTTTCTGGCTTCGGTCCGCAGGGGCGCAGATCGTTCCTCACGCTCAGCCCTTTTTTTTAAATCATGATTACTATTAATTCTTATTTGATTAGTTATTTTTATTAGTTATCATATGTATTTTAATTAGTTAGCTTTATGTATGTTATGTTATGTATTTTGTTATGTTATCATATGTATTTTAATTAGTTATCATATGTATTTTAATTAGTTAGCTTAGTGTCGAAAAATGTATCGCGCGCTCTGACCGCTTATTTTATTAGTTTTTACGTTAATATAAATATAATAATAAATCTAAAATACAACTTATTGATCTTCTAAAAAATTGTTTGCGCTTTACTCACACCCGTCCCTATGCCAAATAAAGTGTAATTCACAAAAGTAAACGTAAATATATTTATCTTCGTATTATTATATTCATTCTCATATACTTTCATCAAGCGATAAAATATTATCCCCAAAAACAATCATCCATCCGGCCGCGAATTGTAAGTACCAGAAAGTGAACATACATTGATACAACAAATTAAGGGAGCAAGAAAAGTTGAACTTCGTCAAAAATGGTCGTACAAAAAAAAAGGATTTTGAAACTTCAAGTTTCTAGTTTTAGTTCCGACAATGATTTTTTTTGTTGAGAATCGCTGATTGCGCGATCGGGAGAAATATTACGGCAAAACAAATTTTGCAAATTGTTACGTTTTTTAAAGTTCTGCACAGGTTTTGGAAATTTTTTTCGGACTTGACCAATGTCAAGGTCATTGAGCCCGTTTAATTCACTTCAATTTGCTTTTTTTTATCTCCTTAGGACCATTTTTCGCTGAGATATCGGCCTTTGAATGGAAAAACGTCCTTTTGTCTTCAGTCATCGATATCTCAGGAACTAATGGCCGTGCGGGAATTCGACCGGCAGTTTTGGAAACGTGAATACATACTCTACAAGCTCTGATTAATATTGTAGATTGAAAAAAAATTATTTTTGCCATCAGGTCTAATAAAGTACAAAAAACCATGTTTTCTTGGTTTTTATAAAATCCACCGCTACTTTGCAAATATTGCGATAGACACTAATGTTTATGGACGGTCATTCAGCTCAATATGTCCCCGAGAGCCATGCAAAATTCCAAATTGATCCGTTCATCGGTCTTTCTTACCCGATTGACCAAAATATGAAAAAAAATGAAAGGAGCAAGTTTCCTCCTTTTCAGACATCATTTCATGATTATTAAGAGGAAAAAAACTTTTCACTACTTTTCGTACAATTGGGTATTGAGTACGCATTAAATGTTGGAAAAGAACCCTGAAAAGCATATTGACTAAAAATTTTCGAATTTTTTTTTTTAAGAACAAAAATGTTAAAAATTTTTTTTTATAAAAAAATTATTTCGATTTTTTTTATTTTTTTAATGTTCACAATTTTTTTCGATTCAACATTGTACCGCCAGCATTAGAATTACCCAAAGCGTACGTAAAGTTACCCAAAACGTACTTCCCCGTGGTACGCTTCGGGTAATTCTAATGCTGGCGGTACAATGTTGATTTGAAAAAAATGTCAACATTTAATAAAAAAAAATTTTTCGAAAATTTTTAGTCAATATGATTTTCAGGATTTTTTTTCCGACATTTAACGTGTACTCAATACCCAATTGTACGAGAAGTAATGAAAAGTTTTTTTCCTCTTAATAATTATGAAATGATGTCTGAAAATGAGGAAACTTGCTCCTTTAATTTTTTTGCACTTTTGGTCAATCGGACAAGAAAGACCGATAATCGGATCAACTTGGAATTTTGCATGGCTCTTGGGGACATATTGCGCTGAATGACCGTCCATAAACATTAGTGTTTATCACAATATTTGCAACGTAGCGGTGGATTTCATAAAAACCAAGAAAATATCGTTTTTTTGTACTTTTTTAAAACTGATGGCAAAAATAAAAGTTTCCCTGCAATAATAATCAGAGCTTGTAGAGTATGTATTCACGTTTCCAAAACTACCGATCGAATTCCCGTACGACCATTAGTTCCTGAGATATCTCAGAGAAAAATGGTCGTACGGAGAAAAAAAAGCAAATTGAAGTGAATTGAATGGGCTCAATGACCTTGATATTGATCAAGTCTGAAAAAAATCTCCAAAACCCGTGCAGAACTTTGAAAAACGTAAAAATTTGCAAAATTTTTTTTGCCGTGATATTTCTTCCGACCGCGCAATCAGTGATTCTCAAAAAAAAAAATCATGGTCAGAACTAAAACTAGAAACTTGAAGTTTCAAAATCCTTTTTTTTTGTACGACCATTTTTGACGAAGTTCAACTTTTCTTGCTCCTTTAATTTTTTGTGTCAATGTGTGTTCACTTTCTGGTACTTACGATTCGCCGCCGGATGAATGATTGTTTTTGGGGATAATACTTTATCGCTTGATGAAAGTATATGAGAATGAATATAATAATACGAAGATAAATATATTTCCGCTTACTTTTATGAATTACAATTTATTTAGCATAGGGACGGGTGTCAGTAAAGCGCAAACAATTTCTTAGAAGATAAATAAGTTGTATTTTAGATTTATTATTATATTTAAATTCACGTAAAAACTAATAAAATAAGCGATCAGAGTGCGCGATAAATTTTTCGACCCTAAAAGATAACTAATTAAAATAAATATGATAACTATTGAAAATAACTAATCAAATAAGAATTAATAGCAATCATGATTAAAAAAAAGCGCTGAGCGTGAGTAACGATCTGCACCCCTGCGGACCGAAGCCAGAAACGCTACCAACGGGACCATCGTATCGCTTGTCTTAAAAATGCACTTTCTTGCACTTACGATTGGCGGCCGGTGGATGATTGACTTGTTTTTGGGGATAATGCTTTATCGCTTGATGAAAGTATGAGAATTAATATAATAATACGAATATAAATATATTTTCGCTTACTTTTCTGAATTATAATTTATTTGGCATAAGGACGGGTGTGAGTAAAGCGTAACCAATTTTTTAGAAGATAAATAAGTTAAAATTAAGATTTATTATTATATTTAAATTAACGTATAAACTAAAAAAAGAAGCGTTCAGAGTGCGCGATTCATTTTTTTGTATACATTAATAACGCAGAGAATCAAGAGCTAAATAAGCATTGAAATCATCTAAAAGCCTCGCGCGTGCCGTCGCGTGACGTCACGCGCGAGCCGTGCTCAGATTGCTTTTTCCCTCGAAGCCTTCGTTCGGCTTGGCCGCACATGAACGTGCTCAGCGTCGATGGATTGGTGTAGCTGCCGATTGCGCGGTCGGGACACTTCGACCGCCCTCGGCTTCTTCCGAAGACGTCCGAGCGTCGCTCGCTCACGGACTCGCGCTACTATGATTGTGTGATGGGCGCGTAGGAGACTAGAGAGGGGGTAACGTTTGCGCGCGATCTGGCTGCACTGCTCCGAACCAGTGCCGCCAGATCGCGCGTAAAAGTTACCCCCTTTTTAGTCTCTTACGCGCCCATCACACACTCATAGGGTGTGTTGCGATATTACTGACAGTACTTTGAGTACTACGAATGCCGTTCCGATATACGCCGCAGTAAGCTCGCGATTCGCTTTCGAGATCTTACGACGTCATTGTTTTTGTCGTCACTTCCTGCTGCGATTACTGCCGTTCGCGACGTGAGGCATCTGAAGTAAAACTAACATGGCGGGTGAGGAACGTGAATCGCAGTATACTGTCGATGTCGTTCCGTTATACATGTGCTACAGTACAGAAGAAATAGCGCCAGTGTAACCGGAACGGTCTTGCAGCTGTATTCAGTGACGTCACGTCGACAGTACTTGCAGTGAATATCGGAACACATCCACAGTAGCGCGTGTCCGTGAGCGAGCGACGCTCGGACATCTTCAGAAAGAGCCGAGTGCGGTCGAACTGTCCCGACCGCGCCTTCGGCAGCTACACCAATCCATGGACGCTGAGCACGTTCATGTGCGGCCAAGCCGAACGAATGCTTCGAGGGAAAAAGCAATCTGAGCACGCGCGAGGCTTTTAGATGATTTCAATGCTTATTTAGCTCTTTATTCTCTGCGTTATTAATGTATACAAAAAAATGTATCGCGCACTCCGAACGCTTCTTTTTTTTAGTTTATACGTTAATTTAAATATAATAATAAATCTAAATTACAACTTATTTATCTTCTCAAAAATTCGTTACGCTTTACTCACTCCCGTCCTTATGCCAAATAAATTATAATTCAGAAAAGTAAGCGAAAATATATTTATATTCGTATTAGTAGTATTACTAGGGGGGTTCTAACCCACATTTTGAGGGGAGGGAGCGAGGGGCGAGTGGTGGGTGGAGCGAGCGGCGAGGGGCGGGGGAAGGGAGGGAGCGAGGGGAGGGAGCGATGGGCGGGGGAGCGAGCGGATGGGGATGTGTATGCGCGCGCGCGCGTGTATGTGTGTGTGTGTGTGTGTCAACGTTTCAACCACCTCGTCCGAAAGTCTCAAATTTTACGACTCTTTTTTTTTCTTACGTCGAGCGCCAGTGACCGTCATACCCTATCGCTTCACATGTGCAACTCCGGCCTCATCATTCCATAGGTCCACACTTGAAAACCCATAAAACTTTACGACAGCATGCGACGAAGACAGTGATCCGGGGAAAAAATGTATTTCCATTTTACAGGGCTTTAGTTTTTTATCTCTGAATGATAATATATACAGAGAGTGCAACGTCAAACCTTGATGCCGACACTTGAGATCATGCAGGTCTGGACTAGTTAGCCCCATCGTTAAGGATTTTTTCTTCGTTAACACTACTCTCCAAGCTATTAGAAATTTTTTTTATTGCTCCGCTATTCAGCGCATATATGATTACGGGGTGTTTATGTTGAAAAACTATAAACGTTCGGAGATCTATGGATCGGAGATCTTTTTAGGCTTCGACCGTGGACCACTTGAGCGCCGATGGAGAGCTCATGAATTTTTTTTTTTTTTTTTTTCACTACCCGCATCTCGACTAAGATGCTCTTTTGTTTTTCCCGGCAATCCAATGCGATCTTAGAAAATTCTCGTGGGTTGGTGATATTTTCCGAGATGATAGGGAAAGACGAAAAATGTCTAATGGGGAAAACTATTTTTAATGATCTGCTGCGCTCAAAAGTGTTCGCACTTTAGATCGAGCCGTCAGTTAGTGAACATCATCTCTTTTGGGAAGTTTCGTTTCATCAAATATGGAGAGCAACGCGGAGAAGTCAGAACAAATCTTGCACGACCAAGCCGCGCTCCTAAGTTCATTCGAAGATTTTGCTGTGTGGGAACAACGGTGCGTTGAGTTTATCGAAGAATTGGAAACGGTCTCATGAAAGACGAATGCAATGGTGCAATTATGACCGAGTTCATTGGACTTCGATCGAAAATGTATGCGAAGCGTATCGAGGGTAAGAAGGATACTAAAAAAGTTAAAGGTGTCAAGAGCAGTGTTGTGGCTAGGACAATCACGTTTGACGATTATGCCCGATGCTTGAAGGAAGACATTGAAATGGTGTGTAGTCAAACGTGTATTCGATCGAAGTTGGACAAGGTCTACACCATTCGTGAGACGAAAATCGCTCTAAGTCCTCATGATGATAAGCGGTATATCATACCTGGGACCTCTGAAACCCTGCCATGGGGGCATTACAGCATACCGTGGTAAAAAAAACTATCACGCATATAAACTCGATGTAAAATTGTGTACATTTTTGTAAATACTTGATGTATAAAACTTGTGCAAATTGTGTATGTTTTTGTAAATATTAAATCGATGTAAAACTTGTTTGTTGTAAATATTTGATTTTGTAAAAATGGACTTTAGTAAGTAAAGGAAACGGCTTTTGTAATCCATGTGTACCCATTATTTCCCGCATACACTTTTCGCGAGTCGGGGGAAGAAGGGATTGGAGGGAGCGAAAACGCCTGCTGTGGCGCACCACGTTGACGGGTAGAAAGAGAGTCATAAAAGTCTAAATGTTTTTGGCCTCTTTTATTATGGACTACAAATCGGATTTACTTATCCAACTATTGTGGGCATTGTCGAAACCCAGCCATTTTACAAACATTCGATGACCGCGCTTCTTTAAAAAAAATTCTATGAGATAGATATCGGGGTACTTGACACAGAGAAGCTCTTGTTCATAGAAACCACCGGCGAGGGGTTCATCTTTATGGTCCTTCAAACGATACGTCACTAGATGCGTTTTCTTCACACGAGATACCGTAAATATTTCCGTTGTCCAATTTGGCGTGTAACCCTTTTCGAAAACACTCTTAAATTTTCTGATTCTCACTTTACCGCCAATGATGAATTTCGGTGGTGTTTTTATCGGCGGCTGGGTCTTATTGAAAACTTGCCGCAATATTTCCTTCTCATTTTCCGCGTTGACATTTCTCGGTTTCATCTTAATGGTGCGGTGTACGGATTCATTGTATTCGGCTACTAGATTATCAAGAATATCGATCCACTTATAATTACCACGAAGACTAAATTGCATCCACATCTTATTCTTCACTGTACGATTGACACGTTCGCAAATGGATGCCTTCAAGTTGCTATATGTTGAATACATGTGAATATTGTACTTTTTCATTAGGGATTTAAAGTGACAATTGCAAAAATTCTTTTCCTTCGTCGACGTGCAAGTGCTGTGGTATGCGTCCCTTAACGAGTATCGACTTCATTGCGGTCGCTGCATCTTTACCACTCCTACTCAGCATCGGTACGGCCCAAGCGAATTTTGAGAAAGTATCGATGACCGTGAGGAGGAATTTATGTTTGGTGTTTTGATGTGCGTACGATGACATATCGACGAGATCAGCTTGCCAGGTCTCATCCAAGTCACGGATGTCCACATGTCGACGCGGATAGTTTCGTCGAGCAGGATTATATAGCTCCAGCACGAGAGCGCTCTTTTTCTCGTTCATTTTCTAGTCCACTCAGTCGCGCATCCAGTACAGCAATGGTCCGTGAATTACGAATCACCAAATCTTGTAGATTTTTGACATTGGCCTCGAGTGTCTTTGCAATATCTCTTATCGTAGCTTCAAGTCCATTAACCAGCAACTAATTACTCTCGTTCATTTCTTTGCGTATGTTCTTAATGATAGTTCGGGTTCTTTTGTGTAAAGCACTTAGACTGATGGCGTCGTCTTCCTCTTCCGGATTGGCAATGTTACACAATCGTTTCTGCCCCACGTAATAATGACCATCTGCGGTGGTTTTAAACCCAATCCCAGGTCGGCCGGGAGGATCTTGCTTACTGAGGAGTACACTCTGACGCAATTGGCGTCCAAACACATCGACACTCATGATGAGAATGCATAAATTTTCCGACGCCGAGTTAATAAATGATTTCAGCTTCACGCAATTGCTCGATAATCGATATAATTTCATTCGCATGGGCTGAATTTCCGGCTGCTTGTGATGCCAGAAGTAGACGAAGACGGTCTACCAGCTCATTAGGATTGTCCCAATATACATAGTCCAATTGGACGTTTTTTCTAGCCAGCTTATACGTTGGCATACCCTTTCCCACGTGGTCATCGGCTATATTTGCAATATAAGTGTTGAATTTGTGACAGGTATTACGTCGTATAGCCGCACTAGGCTTATAAAATTTTTTGTGAGCATTCGTCGCAATGACAATTTTTTCATAGTTTTTCAAATCGTCTGTTGTGAGAGCTTCGATATTGGGCACTTTTTTAAACAGCAGCTCAGTTAATCTAACAGTTTTCGCATAATTCACATCTCCCACACGAATATGTTGAGAGTCGAAATTTATCGGAGAATCACCAATCATTAATCGGTTGTTTGGGAGATTCCGCACACCATATGATACATCCAGGCTTGCTTTTCTATTTGTTCATAACAGCAGGAGATATTCGGTGATTAATTCACCGACATTTTGTGAGTCATCATCATCATCAACCTCATATATCAATTTGAAAGAATCTTGTGTTTCACTCTTGAAGGAATCGTGTGTCTCGTTCTTCAATTCATGTTTCACACTATTTATCGCATCTCTTTCTTTATCGTCGGCTTTTTCATCCTTGATTTCCTCCTTCGCCGGCTCACCGTTTTTGTACGACACCAATTTCTCCAATGGTCTGACTATAGGCTTAAAGACATCTCGCATTCTCTGTTCATCACTCTCTTTGCCAATTTTCATCATTCGATGCTTTCGTCTGATTGCATCGCTCGCCTTGGCAATTTCACGCAATACATCTTTTTCTCTCAACAGTTGTTCGCTCTTCATATTGTCACTGTCGACGCGTGCACAATACTGCCTCTTGAACCACCAGCGACGAGTCATTTATCAATGGTGAGAAAATCATCAAAACCTTGCCTATATCGACCCTCGTTCATATTGCTATCTTTGTCGATCGTGATAAATGCATACTTGTCGGAATTCGAGCATTTCATGTTATTTTTATCACTATCTTTACCGTGACCTTTTTTTTTTTAGTTCAGCAATAAGGAAGCGAAGTCTGGGTAAATGGGTTAAAAATTGAAATTCGATTTATCCTCGGCTCTGGTGACCATGTAGGGTGAAACGATTGAAAAACCGTATACATGAAATACTGTGATCATCCCAGTAGCGAGGATAATAATACAACTTCAGAATATACGTGGAAAATGACAATTTGAGGTAACGGTACCACTTCTCGTATACGGTTCAGAGCATCCTTAGATTGTATGACTTATTATTCGTTTATGGATCGTTTAAAAAAAACGACCGGATCTAACGTCAAGCTCGTAAGTTTTATTTTACAAAACACATGCATTAACTGCTGGAAAGATAAACAGTTTTTATTTTTATACGTTTAAATGTTCAATAGTACCAAATGTACCCATTTTCGGACAGCTTTTAGTATTACGTACCTATGTTCGGACACTATCATGACCCAATTTTCGGACACGTCTCTACAACCGACCATTATGAGGGCTTAGTTTTCGGACATGCAAAAATTGAGCCTTATAGTTACAAGGTTTAACTTGAACAGGTACGTGAAAACTCTTTTTTATTCATCCATTTACTGACTATATATTATCATAATTTTTTGGTGACTCGGACCCCGTAAGCAATAATTCGATGTATTAGTAAAGGAAGTAAGCCCCCAGGCACATTCCGCGTATATAAGTAAGAAAAAGACGGCAAAGATGCGGTATAACCTCGCGTAAAGCCGGCCACATAACCACAAACTTTGCGTCGTGACTAGTTACGTTACCTATTATATTATCTAAATATGGGACACACGTATATACCAATTGATTTTCTCTTCTTTTTTCACTTTTTTTTTTTCAAAATCACAATCTAAGTTAGTAATAAGTCATTTATCGCGCGAGGTTCGCAGCGAAAGGTCAACGCTTGGCGTTTGGCAACCCGGTCTTTGTGACTACGTTCTCTCGTACCAGTAATCAGTCATGAGATTCGACCGTGGTACATACGTGTGATAGATGTGCCAATTAACGAGACGCTGAATTTGTTATATAAAACCTTATCCAAATCGAAATGTAACGACGGCGTCGAAAAGTCGGTTGCACTCGCTTTCGATTGATCATAAGTCTAGTCTAGAAATCGATAAAAAATAGAGCCCTATTACTATCACAAATTATCGCAACCCTTTAGTTCTGTGGGTTGGAAAAGTGCATTCATGACATGCCTGACGCGGACTCGTTAATATAACTAGTAATATTCGTTATTAGCCTACATGTTTTTTTATAGGTGAGTGTGTGTGTGTGTGTGTGTGTGTGTGTGTGTGTGTGTGTGTGTGTGTGTGTGTGCGTGCGTGCGTGCGTGCGTGCGTGCGTGCATGCGTGCGTGGGTGCGTGCGTGCGTGGGCGCGTGCGTGCGTGCGTGCGTGCGTGCGTGCGTGCGTGCGTGCGTGCGTGCGGGGGTGCGTGCGTGCGTGCGTGTGTGCATGCGTGCGTGCGTGCGGGGGTGCGTGCGTGCGTGCGTGTGTGCATGCGTGCGTGCGTACGTCGGTGCGTGCGTGGGAGCGTGCGTGCGTGCGTGCGTGCGTACGTCGGTGCGTGCGTGCGTGCGTGGGGCGATGGTGGAGGGGCAGACCACCACTAAGCGTGGTATTTATATGATTTTCAACATAAATTCCGAGATTATAATGCCTCATTTACCGAAATTCTTTATTTATTTATAACAATAAGAATTGTTCCATATAATTACTGCACCAAAATACTAAACCATATATTTTACATAAACTTGGAGCCTTACATGTCCGAAGAGGGACGAACCGTATACTTATAATCCCTCTTCAGTCTCCTAGCGATTAAAAGTACTACTTTACTCTTTGTCTCGTTGCACCTATAAGCGAGGAAAACATGGCAGTGGTATTTAAAATACATCTTTCGCTTCTGAGACACTGTTGAAACTTATATATTTCCAAGTTACCTTGGCTGATATTACTTGAAATTTTCAAATTCGAAAAAGTCGCAATTTTCAATAACTAACGAAAAATCCTATTTTTAACGCAAAACAAGGGATATATTTACTTTTACCACTCTTCATATCTGGTTCGTTTTGTTTGAGTTTGTGTGGGTTAGGTCTAGATTCATCGTCTCTATTGTCAATTTTGTGTTGAAATATTACTAAGGAATTTTAAGAATTTTACTAGTTACGGAGATTTCACTGAAGGGGAGCGAAGCAGCCCGAATTAGAGCGTATCTACACGCCCTACCATTGTCTCGTGCCAGAACATTGAAAACCTGGTTACCCCAAATACCTTCACTTAAAATAGGCATACATTTTCAACTAAATAGGCAATGGCTGGGCTTAGCATAACGATGCCTCCCAAGTCTCGAATCAGATAGTTTTAGTTAGTTTGTGCCAGATATTCACCAGCTTTACAGTAGTAAACATCGTCGTTGTGTTGTTCCGTAGTAGAATTCTTGCGTTGTCAAACATGGAAGAAAAGGATTTAAAAAGCGAAAGTCCGTTTTTATGGTGGATATGTTAATATTATTATTACGAATATTACTACCGAGTCGTTGACAATCTAATTTTTCAGTTTTTATTTGTTCATGTGCACTATAATCGATAATACGAATAATCAACATAAGTAAACATCAATCAGAGCAGCTGTGGGTAAAATAAATTTAGACTCTTTCCTGACCCCGTGGAAGTCATTGTACCTCCTTGAAGCCCAACTTACTGTATAAAGAGTGCGCAGCGTGTCCGCCAGAGGCGCGGAGTCCGGTCGCGTCAAAATCGTCAGTGGCGTCTAAATTTTTCATTGTGCAATTATTACCTGGTGTCTAGACACTGCCAGGTCTCTGGGTACGGCCACGAGCAGGCGTTTGACATCAGTTTTTTTTCTAATGCCTACAGTTTTTTAACGAGCCCAGTCAGAAAGTATTTTGTATAGTGCGCAGTGTACTGCAATATGTGCGCGAAATTTATAATAAAGGGAAATTGTCGCTTAACAAATAAGGTACCATGGCAACCGAGGTCGGTCGTCATAGTACAATTAATTATTGCACTTATAAAAAAAAGTGAGAAAACGAGGACTAAGCATCTATTATTATAACTCAAATGTTTTTATTTCTTGTGTGATAACGTAATGCTTCAGCGGAGCTTGCAGAATGAAATGTTTAGTCTGTTCGTAGCATCTTTGGCATTCAGTATGTTATGCGTAAATGACTGAAATTATCGAAATGAATGTCGGTACATGAACATCGTATCATCGAACAGCATTCAGAGGTGAAGTCGAGGATCGGTAAAGGTTTATAGATTTCATAAAATTTCAAAAAAACCTCGCACTTGGTTTTATCATTGTGTTGTGCTGAAAAGTTTCTATCATAAAAGAGTCAAAATATATTTAACAGTGAGAAAAATGTGTGGCCCAGATTATAATTCTAGGCCGATACTACGATTTCCTGTTTTCGTCCATGATAAATGAGATACAGCTCAGTAAGAAGAAAAGGTTTCAAATTCAATTTGTTGATAATGGTTTATTTTACACACTTATCTGACTTCTATACACAACTATACAACGATGAAAAAAAAAACGAAATTCGATTCTGGAAATTCTCCAATACGATAGCCCATGGGACGATAATACCCACCGGAATACTATAACCTGTTAAGTTTCCTTACTTCGGTTTCGGAACAGTGTACGAAAATAGGAAATATATTATATTTGTGGGAATAAAGGTCGAACGGTCGAATAACGATGATAGGTTGACCTCTGTAAATAAAATATTTTCGCTTCTTTATATCGATGTATTTCGAACAAATTATTCAGAAAAAAAAGGTTTTCTGCATGGAACTACTCAATATTTTTATAATAATAATAATATCAATCATCAAAAAGTACAATAATTGCAAGAGTGAGATGAATACCAATTCGCCTTTGTGCCAAAAGTTTTATAATTGGCAAAAGTTTCACATTCGGTATAAAGGTTCATCCCCACTCTCCTCTCTCCCATCTCAAATACCCAATCGTCCATTTTTTGTACATTAAAAATCGTATACGCTCGTAATTGTTAAACCGACCAAAAAGTTGCCTAAAGTTTAAGATTCATGTTTGACGACGAACCATTAGTTTTTTTTGTTGCATACGTTCACAAACTACCGGGTAAATTCGTAACTACAATACAATGTGATGCTGGTACAAGCGCAGCATAGTTGCGCACTGGATTTCCTATTTACTCATACTTTAGCATTTTTTTTTAAATCAGGCCCAAGCAGGCCGTTTTTCACTTTGACGTTGCTTCGAAGTCTTTTTTCCGTGTGAGGCATTGTGATCTCTGGATCGGTGGATTCGTCGTTGCTCTGTCGAAAATTCTTGTGTTTCGGTTGAGTAATGTTCATGAAGTACTAGAGGCCCGATTGTTATGACGTATACTTTTTTTCGAGGATTGCTCGAAAGCGCAATGGATATACAAATCTGTAGCAATTCCAGTTTCAAGTATTAATTTATTCTAAATCAAAATGTTACGTAACCACTGTAACAAAACCACTGTAACAGCTGTGATCGAAAATTTGTAAGATTCACGGCCTTTTGCATCACCTCAATATTGATCGAACATTTAAGAAACGGCGTCTTGCCGAATGTATTTCTTTCTCTCAGTGTTGTCCGATAAAGCTCGTGCATAAACACAATTCGAAGCTTCTGAAGAATTCATTCGACCCAGGGAGAATGAGAAAATGCAATTTTCCACTGAAATCGAGGCAACATCAAAAGATATTATTTTTTCTCGCTAGCGGAGTCAGATTTTTTCGCGATTCGAACACATACGCACAGTTATTCTGCAATATCTTTAACAGGAGACGTCGAACGGGCAAAGGGAACAGCGCCTTACCCATTTAATATCACAATGTCCAAGTATACTTTGCGTTCTTTTCGTTTCATTTCTTCCATCGTTTTTTCGCAACTCTTACAATTATATTATGCTCAATTGCTCCGGATTTTTCTGATTTTCTTGCAATCGTATTCGAAGTCTATACAATTCTTACGCAATGATATATACATACGTACATATCTATGGGAGCTTCCACGCCATTGCACCGAGCCTGAGACGCCGACCATTTTTGGTTTTCCTGATTTAAAAAAAAATTGTATTCCATGAAAGGAATATCCATGCCAATTTTTAGATTTTCATCTCTTCCCTTTTAGGAGCTATAATTTTCCACAAAAGTGCCGATTTCGACAGTTTCGGAAAAGTTCGAAGGCTGAAAACTCCTGAAGTAATTGAGATATCGACAAATGTCACTATACATTTTTTTTTCATTCTAAAGTATATTTAGTGATTTCCCATTCGGTTTCGACAGGCCTGAAACGGTTTAATTTTAATTTGTACGGAATTTAACAAAAAAAAAATCATTTTGAATAAAACATAATTTTTTTTTTCGTTAAATTTAGTACAAATGAGCAATAAACCGATTCACGCCCGTCGAAGTTGACTTTGAGATCATAAAATCATTAATAGTATTATTGGAGATTAAAATGATAAAAATCTTGTAAAAAAATATGAACAATTCGAAAACAAATCGAAAGAAAAATAGGCCCACGATGAGACTGGTCTTGAAATATATAGAATGAGTCACTTTATTATAGAGAATTTTTTGAAAAAAATTAAAAACAGGCAATCATTTTTTAAATAAACAGTTCTCACTTTAGAAGCAGAAAAAACGGTGACACTGATATTTGATCATTTTTTCATATTTTTTAACGAAAGTATGCTTTAAAATGAAACAAACTCATATAGTGACATTTGTCGATATCTCAATTAGTGCAGCAGCTATCAGCGTTTAAACATTTCCAAAACTTCCAAAATCGACATTTTTTGGAAAATTATGACTCCTCAAACTAAAGAGATGAAAATCTAAAAATTGGTGTGGATATTCCTTTTATAGAGTACAATTTTACGAAAAAAATCAGGAAAACAAAAAATAGTCGGGGTCACGGGGTAGGTGAAATGGTGTGGAATATCCCATATACCACACATATATATATATATATATATATATATGTGTGTGGTATATGGGATATGATATATATATATATATATATCATATCCCTTGAGTAAGTATTTGTAATTATATCATTGAGTAAGAACTATATAGACTGAGAACGCGCTTGCAAGAAGAACAGTTATACCAGACCTATATATATATTTATTGTACGTGTGTGCGTGTGGGTGTGTGTGCGCGCACGCGTGTCTGTGTAAATATATGTATGTATATTCGTATTTAATTAGTATTCCGTTCATTTCTGGACGCATATGATTATTTACAAAACTGATGAAATCGAAAAAAAATACAACAAAGGAACGACTTTCTGAATTCTTGAATACCGTGTATACATGTGTGCCTTAAATTGCACCAGAGCCCGTTGATCTAAACGTGATTCCGAATTTCTTATAAATCTATTACAATTGCAGGAATCTTTAGTTTCCTGTACAGGTGTATCTCGCCAATAAAGACAACAATAACAAAGAAAAAAGAGAATAAATATAAAAACAATGATCAGCTGCAAAAATGCGAAGCGCGATGACTCGAGTCCCATTATTACAACGATCCTTCGCCTCACGGAATTACACTATACTAAATCGATTATGTAAACGATATACAATGTTCTATCGATAGCGACGTTATGCGTTGTTTCCGTTCATATTTTTTATTTACAATATACCATATAATAGAGCCTGCACTATAAGGATGATAATTTCTGATCGTATACTTTTACTTTTCTTCGTTAATCCGGTTACGTTCGTTTTCCCTCAATCGACAAATTTTCTCACTGTTTTGTGAGAATAGAAATCAAATTTACTGGAAAATTGTTTTCTCTTTTGGCGATCATCTTCGTGGCAATTGCTCGTCGATTGAAGTATGCACGAGGCGTTTGCCCATCTCAATCAAAAGTGAAAGAACGTATTACTCGGTTTTCACGTCATTTTCCAGATCTTTCGTTGTCATTCAGTTTTTTTTCGGACGCACGTACATGATCTAGAATTAGGAATGTTAAACAAGCAATAATCGATCGCTCAATCAATTGATAGACATTCATGCATCCGGAAAATCCATATTCTTAGAAGTTAAACCTTCTATAAACTCACCTTTCCGAAACGAAAGTGAATATTTCATTCGATAGTAATCGAAATATGTTTATTGTTAAAAAATGTCGAAAAATGGTAAAATTTATTCTTGTCACCAATCCATCTGTCTGAAAAATGATACCGGAAGCTAACAAGTGAAACCGTCTTTGAAGCTTCTTGAATTTTCAACGATCGACCGTATTCGCCGAAACTCAAGGTGCTGAGTGGAAAAGAAATAAAATTACAAAACGTCCATGTTTTATAATTTGTTTGCCCCTTGAAAACATAATTTCGAGGGTTGCGAGATTCTTGTTTTTTGTTTGTTTCTTTTTTTTTTTTCAATAGACGGAACTGTACTCAAGATCATGAGCATATTGGGGTGGCCCCGGCGGGGGTGGGGGTTGTGGACTGTATTGTTGGGAGGCGTCTGACGCTCGGCGTCTCAGGGCGGCGATACTGTGTACACCTCTCCAGTCGGATGTCTCTGCACCCCCGCTGCCGTCGCCGCCACCGACGCACGAGACACCGGAAGCGCCGCCGTTGGCTCCACTTCCGGTCGCCGCACCCGGTGAGCCTTGGCCACAGTTCAATCCAGTACCCCCGAGGCCACTCGCTTGACCTCCGCCCCCACCCACCGACGAGGCACCCGGCGGCGAACCACGAGCCGCGGAAATGTGAACTCCACCTAGAACACAAAGTTTAACCAAATTTGAGGATTAACCATAGCGCAAATTCATCTTGGCAAATGTTTGCACGAAATAATCTATCGGCAAATCGGCCATTTAAATATTTTTTTTCCAAACCGAAACGCCCCTTTGTAAATCAGTTTTGATATGAACCATATATGAAAACATGCATTAAAAATTCCATAGTCTACGTGCATAAAAGTCAATGTTCCACGAAATAGGTCATGCCTCTCTTAATTCGTCGCTTCAATGTTTTTTGATACGTTATTTGAAAAAAACTGTGTCCCTGTACTTATAGACAATTTAAAGGTCTCCTAAATTTGTGTCTATACAGAAAGATCTCGTTTAGGATAAATTCTCGGACTTATGGGGTAGAGGTTGGCGAGGTGGAGAACGAAAAGAAGGTTTCGAAAGGGTCAAAGAGTACGCAACCTGCAAGTTTTTTTTACTTCATCAAGAGTTACGAGAGCCATACGTTACAACTGCTCGTATCTTTTGTGGACAATCATCAATTCGATCGTCCGTTATTTTCGAAAAAAAATCACGGTTTTCGAATACTCGAATATGGGTTTTTCAATTGGTGCGGGTAGTTGTTGGTGGCCTGTGGCGGCCATGTTGTTTTGGTGGCGTCTGTCTAATCTGTTGTTTATTATTCAGTCACTGATGCCAAATCACCATGACATGTTACACGATTGAACAGCACGTTCAAATGATAAAATTTTATTATCAAAATGAGTGTTCGTTTTTGCGCTTTTTTGGATGAATGGCTATGGTAACAAGCAAAATTGGATCACTCGGATCCGTCCCACCGTGAGGAGCCGCGGCGGACATTTGAACGATGTTATATTCCATACACAATGGCATGCGTAGGCATTTCAAATAAAGAAAGAATTTCGTTAATACCTCACACACAGCTTGTTTTATTCCATTTCAACATCTACCCGCCCTTATTGAAAAACCCTTTATTAGGTGGTTGCGTTGAAACCCGTCGTTTTTTATTCGTTTGTGAGGTAAATGAATCTTGTCTAAACGTGTTGGATTAAGTTAATCAAAGTATTTTTCCTCAAATGTTACTGCTTTCTCCCACCTCTCTGGCAAAAGCTGGATCTCACGTCAAAAGAATTCTCCGTCGTTTCACGGTATCCCCTCATGTACCTATTTTTTGACTTCTTTGTAATTACGGAAGTGTGTATCTTCTGAGGAGTGTTGCATTTCCGGAAAGAGTGGTAATCACTTGGGGAAAGATCCGGAGAATACGCTAGGTGAGGAAAGACCTCCCATTCCAATGCCATCAGGCTTTTTTCACCGTCAATGCAACGTAGGGCCGAGCGCGGTTGTGCAGAATTTCCTTTCAGGGTTTTGATATTGCTGACAGTTTTTTAAAGCTCAAATTATCGTTCAAACGCTTTAGCTGCTATTGGTAACGTTTGGTAGTTGCCGTTTGCGTGAATTTCATGAGCTCAAAAAGCGCTAATTATCCTACTCATGAAGTACTAATAGCTGTCCCCTCCATATCCCATCAGACACAGGGTAAGGTCTTGTGGCCATGGAAATTCTGCTTCGGCGTCGAAATAAATCAATTTTTCGTCCACATTACCAATATCCCAAAAATGAAATGCCTCTGCCTTGCAAACAAAGGAATAGTGATGTTTAGTCGATCCGCAATAGCGTTCTCGCTCAGCTCGCCCGGCAGCCATTTACCGTCATTCAGTATCCTTCCCATGGCATGCAAACGTCGCGATACTGTTAACTTGTCAACTTTAACCTGTTCAGCCACTTGTTTATGTGTTCGAAAAAAGATTTCATCCATCTAACTTTGTAATTCAGAGTTTTCAAGTTTTTCAATCGGCGTGGTCGTTGTTTGTCATAAGGTTCCCGATCGCCACTTTTCAATCGTTGGAAGTAATGTCTACACATAGTTCCGGATGGTGCGGGCTCATCATAAGTCTGTGTAAGCAATCAGTGAGTTTTAGTTGTACTTTTTTTGGATTGAAGTAGTGCAGAAATATACATTGGGAAAGCAACTTATCACGTTGCATTTTTAACTTGAAGGTTCCAGGCATGTGTTTCAATCAAATATAATGTCGTTTGGCTGGAAGTTAGTGCCACAGGGCCATCATTTAAAAAGTTTTCACCGGAAGACGACGAAAAATTGTTTTAAATGGTGCGCTTCTCCCTTAAAAAATGGGGTTCCACCGATACAAAAAAATATGTTTCGACTATTCCGACTCATTTCCGAAATATGCCAAATTTCATCAATATCGAACCGGGACATTTCGCGCGGTTTCCTTGGTGGTGAAATATAGCCACCTGCATTGGCACAGGTTGTTCAAAGTATGCCTGTGTCCTCGTGCAAATGCAATGCACTGGTGCATTAGGAAAAAGCGGTTGTGTGTAAACTCTCGGGGACCTTTAAATAACTGAAAATATTGCAGCGACGAGCGTAGAGTAAAAGTAACGGGAATGCGATCGTAAGATCGCAAGGGTATACAAAGAAATATTTAAATTATAAGGAGCTTTATATTGGATTTTTTTTCGAGTTTTAACAGAAATATATGGGGGCGTACATATATTACGTAACGCATACATAAATTACGTTACGTTGAGGGGGGGGGGTTCGGCCTGGCGTTACGGCCTACGTACGCAGGGGGGGGGGGGGTTTCGAGGATTCCATTACGTCACGATTTTAGAACTGCCAGAAATTTCTACATGTTCAAGTTTAAAAAAAATGTTAACGCATCATTCAGAATAAATGAAGTGCAAGCTTTTATTATTTTTAGCAATATAATGAAGATGAAAAACCGTCATATCGCCCGCGACTTGATACTTGAATGTAAGTATCATTATCGTAGAAAAAAACATAACTTTATATCAAGAAAAACGGAACGAAAACTTTGATCGCGATTTTCTTGAAACTACTTTTTTCGACCTTGTCTCAGCGAATACTCGAAAACTTATCAATCGATTTTCAATTTTTTAAAAACATTTTTGTAATCGCAGTGACTTAGGTTGTACGTAGCCGATTTTTTACATTTTGATCATTAATATTTTTAAAGATTGCTTGAGTACAAAAAGGGGCTTGAAGATAGAAAAAAAAATGTCCAAATTGTCGGCATTTTGTAAAAAAACCAAAATAAAAAACGGCTACGCGTGACGATAGCTACATTTGTATAGATATCGATAAATTATTGACTTTTTATTTCTAGATAACATTTCAGAAAGATATCGATGGGATAATGAAGAGAATTGTTTTTCGTCGCCAAATCAGGGTTGATTCAAAGAAAATTAAAAAAATTGGTATAAAAGTAGATGAATATATACTTCATAAAATGAGTATAAACCCGATCCTTTCACACTTAGTGATTTCTTTGAAACAAAAACGCAATTATTGACGACAAAGCTCCCGTTACGTAACGGAATAGGGGCGACGGGGTGTTCCGGCCAGGCGTTACGGTTCTGTAACATGGGGGGGGGGGGGGGTCAAAATTAGGAAACAATACATGTCTCTCAGATTTCGACGAGAGATTACATATAAAAAATGAACGAATTCGAAGAGGGACACCGGAAACGGTTTGCTTGTAAGTTTCGGATAGCAAAGCGTGGGGGACCACGCTTTGCTATGGTCCCCCATGGATTACATTCATCAAGTAGGTAAACTTCGAAAACTACACATTAGAATAAACCATAGTGGGCTGGGAGCAACTCTTTAGGTTTTATGTCGTACCTACAATATGAAACCTAGCTCAGCTACCGACGATCGTAAAGTCGTCCCTGTCGATGGTCTACGCAGGTGAGCTTTCGTTTAACGTACAAATATAAATAGGTAAATATAAACACTTATATAGTGATGGTGTCTCGTAAATGACTCGGGATCGAAAAAAGTCGAAAACACCATGCATAGATGTGGGACATTCCACGCCATTCCACCTAGCCCGTGACCCCGACCACTTTTGGTTTTCCTGATTTTTTTGTTGTCAAGTTGTACCCCATTATAATCGTACCCCGTTATAATTTCCCCAAGAATGTCGATTTCGGAAGTTTTGGAAACGTTTAAACGCTGTTAACTCCAGAGCCAATTGAGATTGGCAAATGTCACTACAATTTTTTTTTCATTTCAAAGCATACTTTTGTTAAAAAATATGAACAAATGATCGACAATCATCGTCAACGTTATTTTTTGCTTCTAGAGTGAAAACTTTTTTTTAAGATGATTGCCTTTGAAATAAAAAAAAAATTACCTAAAATAGAGTGTCCGATTCTTTGATTTAAAAAAATTAGTCTTATCGTGGACCCATTGATGTTTCTATTTTTTTTCAATTTACTTATATTTTTATCATTTTAATCTCCAATAATGCTATTGATGATTTTGCGATTTTCAATTTGGCTTCGTTCGACCTGAAACGACTTATTTTTAATTCGTGCGGTATTTGACGAAAAAAATAATTTTTAATGAAAACCCATCTTTTTCGTTAAATTCGACATAAATTCAAAATAAACCGTTTCAGGCCTGAGGAAGCCAAATTGGAAATCACAAAATCATTGATAGCATTATTATAAGAGATTAAAATAGTAAAAATTTTCTGAAAAAAATATGATTAATTCGAGAAAAAAAATAGAAAGAAGAATGGGCCCAAAATGAGACTAGTCTTCAAAATCACAGAATGGATTACCTTATTTTATAAAATTTTTGTAAAAAATAAAAAAAGCAATCTTAAAAAAAAAGTTTTCACTTTAGAAGCAACAAACCGTGGACATTGACAATTGATTATTTCTTCATATTTTTTAACGAAAGTATGTTTTAAAATGAAAAAAAGATTATGCAGTGACATTTTTCGATATCTCAGTCAGTATCGACAGTACTTCCACTGCGAGTGATAGCTTGAAAATGTTTACATATAATAACACATTTTTGGGAATGTTTTCAGTTTTTTAAATCGGGGCATTTTTTTCGGATTTCTTTTTTTACTGAGGGTTGTTTCGAAATATGTAAAAAAATGCAAGGTGTCTTAGAAAGTCAATGGAATCAGATAAAAAAAATAAATCGAATTGGCGGGGGTCAAGGAAAAAGTCTAGCGGATTCACGTGGAATACCTCATATGTACCGAGGAGGTTCTTCATCATTGAGTGCATTACGTAAAAGAATTGAAAGAAAAAAACCGGGATTTAAAGCCACAGTCATCTATGCTAGCGCTTTTTTCTCACCAATGGATACCCATACACGTATTACTTAAAATTCAGACGTAAAACATCTAAGGAAACTATATAGTTTCCTTAGGCATACCATGAAAAAAAATCACGGCAATCGTTAAGCAACTTTAAATCCGGCACTATTTTTTTCCGAGAGTGCTAATTGAGACTTCATATATGGCACCCATGCGTGCGATATATTTGTATACAGCTCGTACCGCAGTGATTGTGTGGAGCTAAGTGCCAGCTGAATTGATGACAAACAAAAGCTCGGTATACCGTTAAAAAATGGCAATACATTCGGTGGTTGTTCCACGAGTTACTCGATGCTTGAGGTACAGCTTATCATGAAATTAACTGACCGAGAAGCTTCTGTGGTTTGACTTGCATTTTTTGAGCTACCTAACGAATTAACATTGCGAACGTAGTAATGGAGACTGGATAAAAATCGGATAACTGAAACTGAATTCACGCGAAAGTTTCGAGGTAAAGTTCCGAAAAGCACAACCCTCTGATTACAGTAAATTTCTGTACAAAGATCTTTTTTACCTAAAAAATAATACGCTGGAATGATTTTTCGTTTTTGCTCTTGAATGTTTACGTTCAGCTACAGGTACCAGAGTAAATATTTATCAAGTTGACAGGTAAAGTTTTGGGTTTTCGTCAAAAATGTATATAGCCTTTTTATATGGTTTTGCATTAAATGACCGATTATTTTTTATTTCACAAGTTGCAAAGTATGTCGTATAATTTAGCATGTAGTGTTCGTATAACAATGATTTGTAACCTTACTGGGTCAATTCCGCGAGTGTAACCACCATGAAATTATCCGGAGGTACGACTTCAGGAAGGCAAGCCGCTTGTCGTTTGAATACGTTCAATTGATTATAAACAATGTCGAAAAAGGAATACATGCGTTCCAAATTTCCAACCCACATTTACTGTTCGCAATAAAAGACACAAGTCTGACAAAAACTGAATATTGCAACCTCCGTGCATCTATTTCTAAAGCGACGATAAAAAATATTTGTAGAACGTCTGATATTTTTTCACCCTAAAAGAAACATCAGTTAAGTGTCCCCCGTCGATTTTGTTGAAACTCATATATGTGATAAAGCACTGAACACTGTTGGATACATATTTTTTTATCTGCGGAAAAATGGTTTAAAGGGGGGAAACCACCCTTCAACGAAAGGCGCGTCGAGGGGTGGTTTTGCAGGTTTACCCACGAGCAGTCCGCCGATCCGAATGAGACAAAAACCAAAATTCTTCTAATGTACACCGATCAAAAATCCACTACACAATAATTGAACAAAAATGAAATTAAGGGGTGACATGCCTTTCTTCGAGGGGTAGTTTCCCCCTTAAAAACCGGTTAAAAAATCCGGAGGCGGATATTTGAGTCACGGTCCTTCTTATTGTTAGATCCCGTGAAAAACGACGCAACCGACCCAACCTCGAGCCAGCGTCACGCCAATCACATTCTACCATTGGCCGATGAACGGCAGCACCACCGGTTTAGTATTGCGCCACGGTAGGAGTGATCTCTTCGGCTCAACGCTGGGATGTACGGTTGGCCAATATTAGGCTTACCGGAAATCCTAACAGTTGGCGGGGTATTGGCCCAACATTGGGGTAAAGAGATCACGATCATTGGCTAACGGTTGGCGTGATCACCTTGAGGTTTTTTGTGATTATTCTATACACCATTATCTAGTACTTGTCATAGGATTTTTTTCCGTTACTTAGTTTTTGTTTTATAGGTAAATAATAACTAATTTTTGGCCCAAAAATCACTATTCATGTTCAAACGTCCGTCATTTTGTCATAAATCGATATTTTCAAAATCGGCTATGACAAGTACTAGATAATGGTGTATAGAATAACCGCAAAAAATCTCAAGGCAATCGGTTCATTGGTTTTTGAGAAGTTTTGGGTATCGATTTTTTTTACGACGCTCCAAGGATCATACAATATCCTTGTATACTTTTGATATTTTTAAATAAAAAAAATTAATCATATTTTTTAATGTATATACTTTTAGATAATTAAAACCCCTATCCGAAATTTCAAATAGTTTTCGTTGAAAAAATTCACAAAAATGATCTTTTTTCCGGCTCCTAGGTATATATCTGCCCTTTAATTGTGTACGATAACTTTTGAAAAGTAAGTTATATCGGCAGATGGTTTTGATTTTTGAATATGAACAACCATCTGCCGATATAATTTACTTTTAAAAAGTTGCCGGACACAATTTAAGTGTAAGAGAATGAGCCAGCGAGAACACAGAATCGACAAGCTAATTGTAAGAATAATGAGGTTCTGTGCTCCTGCTGGCTCATTCACTTACAATTAAATTGTCTACCGCAACTTTTTAAAAGTAAATTATATCGCCAGATAGTTGTTCATATTGAAAAATCAAAACCATCTACCGATATAACGTACTTTTCCAAAGTTGTCGTAGACTATTTAATTGTAAGCGAATGAGCCAATGGGAACACAGAATCAGAATCACATAAGCAGAGTTTATGTCATCAATAGATTCTCAAATTCATTGCGCGTCATCTGCGATGCACTCGACTGTCCCATATCACTCTCCGCATCAGTGCTCATCCCTGGCTCTGTCGTGACCATGGCCCTCTCAACCCGCCCTAAGCCTTGTGAATAATCTTCTACGTAACAAAAAACACAAACATATAAATGTATGTCACTTTTACCGCTCACTTTTATTTTAATCTGTCACAGTGTTTTAGGAAAGACACTTAAAGAACATTGTCCTGAACGCTATTCTTATACTCACTGCATTCCGAGATAATTTTTTTATGTTACATTTCAGGCAGGCCTCCTGAACACGCGATTTTTTTCTCGTGCATACTGGAAGGGTAGTATGCCGCCAATCGTCCTTTTTTTTATTGTTACACAGCCACGATCGCGGCAGCAATTCTATCACTTTTCCAGAGGCATTTCTTTCATCGAACTCGACTACTACGAAACTGGTAGAATCGTTGAGATCGCACATTTTTTTACTCTCTAGCATAAGAGAAAACAGCAAGATTATGTGAGAATAACTAAATAAATAATATCTATTGTATATTTTGTGGAAAAAATAACTTACGACTTTACTCCAGGATATTACTTACGCCGTTAAATTAAAAAAAAGCATAATAAAATTATTTTCACGTATAAAAAATGCGCGTCTGAAAATCCACGAGGCACCGATGAATCGCACGAGTCGTGAGTACGCGGGAGAAAAACGTTTGCCCGCCAAAATGCCAAATCGCTGGCGTTGCATATATATATATATATATGTATGGACTATACCGTTCAAAGCCAGTGTTGGGCCAGGATCGGTAATTCGTCAGTTTGCCATACTAAAACTAAGCATTGGCAAAAGCACGGTCAAACGATTGGCTCAGACTCAAGGCCTGCGCTCGCCCCAACAATTGGCCGACGGTCATTAATTAGTACTGGCCCAGCGTTGGCTCTTCGATGGTGTGCCGAGCTTCAATTGGAGACTGGCAAACCCATCATCAACCGATTGGCCCACGTTCAGGGCCAACACTGGGACCTGATAGTTGGCTGACAGTTGGCAATCGATATTTGGCCCAAGGTTGGGTGTTCGTTGGTTTGCCATGCTTCAAATGAGCACTGGCAGAATCATGGCCAAATCATTGGCCCGTATAAAGGACCGACGCTGGGTATTAGTGGTTGGTGCTGAATATCGTACCAAGAGTCGGCCGTATCTTAAGGATGTTGAGTCCCAAATCGCAAATAATGATAAATTTCTGAAAATTTGGTATGTTTTTGTATGAAGTATTTCAGAGGTCGTGTAAAAATTTCACGACAATTAGGAAGCTCGTTATTGAACAATTAACATTCTTAAATTAAATGTTGTCATATGGAAACTGATGTAACTTTGCAATAAGTTTTTTTTTTGACCTCTCAATTTTTTAATATCTACAATATACTGAAAGCAACGGAAACAAAACGAAGTATATTGATACATTTTTTTTTATTTCTTTTAAAAATTGTTCTTAACAAACTGTTAATTTTTTAATAACGAGCTTCCTAATCGTCGTGAAATTTTAACTCGACCTCTTAAATACTTCGTACAAAAACATACTAAATTTTCAGAATTTTCTTATCATTTTTAATTTCAACCCTTAAGGAGGTTGAAGTAATGATGATAGAACTCTGAAAATTTGGTATGTTTTTACATGAAGTGTTCAGGAGGTCGTGTAAAAATTACATGACGATTAAGAAGCTATTTATTGAACAATTAACATTTACATGTTTCATAGGGACTCAACATCCTTAAGCGCCGGCAAATTTTTCACGGGATACCCTCATCACATTCGTGCGCCCAGATGAACGTCGATGCATGTTCGAAAGATCAATCCCTGCACCCCTTTGTATGATTCGTGAATAGGCAACAGAGTAGAACAGGAAAAAGATTGGTTTGTCTCCATACCTGCCCGTACTACTTTACGAAGTGTTAATTAACCATTGCAGTCAAACTGGCTGATCGGTACGAAGGAAAGACTGCAGGTGATGGTCCACAAGTAAGATTGAAAAAAAGCGTAATGAAATGGTCACACACACATACATATAGATAATACTTTTTCTGTTCCTTTGTTCATGACTATATATATATATATATTTATGTATCAAAAAAAAATTTCGCAAATCCCGCTGCAAGTTAATAAGCAATTCCGTCGAAGGTCTTCCGCAATTTCTTCGAAACGCACGAACGTATTTTAATCGAGAGAACTTGTTTTTTTCCGAAAAGGAAAATTAATTGAAAACATTCTTTTTTAAGAATCTCATCTCGTCGTGAAGCCTCCCGCTACGTACAATGCATCGTGCTTGTTTTTAGTACATACAAGCTGACGACATACGCGAGTCGACTGTAACCTATTTACGAATATTCCAAAGGAAGAAAATTATTTTTTACCTGCATGAACAATAATCCATTTGTCAATTATACAAATTTTGGCTTAAGCTCGTTAAAATATTTTGTGTTAGGTGAACAAAAATTATAAATTACACATAAACTCGATTTTGTTTCGAATTTGACGTTATGATAAGCCAAAGTTATTTTTATAAGACTAGTACATTTTGTTTTAATTCGACTGGTACGAGCTTTTCCAGATTGTAGCTTTAAATCTTTTTTCTTTGTCCTGCACATCCCGGATAATTCGTTTTTTACCTAGATAGTGTTGCGGTAAAACGTGTAGCTCTCAATTATTACAAGAGTGAGTGCAGAGACTGACCGTAGCACCGAGAGTCGGCAGGGCACATTTTTAAGGAGCTCCAGTCAACGCTATGCTCGGACGTATGACAGAGGCGATAATGCGCGGTAATTCGCACTTTGTGGGCAGTTACGTGTGTTTTGCTATATAGATATAATGACATAGCTATATAGTATATATATATATATATACATGTGTGTGTATGTGCGCGCATCGTCTCAGGTATAAAGTGTCAACGTTTTTGCAAACCGGTGCAACTTGCATTTTGCTCTTGGAATTTTTTGTCCTCTTCAAATATTTATTGAGAAAGGATGCCATTTTTTCTGGTTCTCCATAAATGTCACTCTTATGTTATTTGTATACGTATATTAGTAATACAATATGGTAAGTTTCATATACATGATTATCCATCCAACGAGAGTTTTCGAATGTCCTGAATAATAAGGAGTCTTATATGTTCCGATTTGCAAAGTTTTCTTATCTGATTTTTCATACTCGCGTATCACTTTTCCGGGCTAAAGTGTGACACGCAGAATTTCGATTCCTCATAGAATAAGCTTCCTGTACGACGTTAATTTTCGGAAAAACTATACATTCAGGGTTTTATTTTTTTTAAGTTACTTGTTTTTGAAGATCACGTTTCACGGAATTTCAAAATCCCCAGGGGAATCTTTACCAATCTGGAACTTGCATTTGTAGGTTTAAATGTTAATTAGAGTGTGTAAAAAGTTGTCTTATGACATGGCAAAGTTCTCTGTAAATGTTGAAGTCTTGTTTTGATAAAAAAATTCATTAAGTCCGACGGACGTTTTGGTAAATGTGGGAACCTTGCTCTTTAAGACATTTCAGCATCTCTGGCGCCGCAGTATGGAAGTTGCAGTCTGTGTCAAAAAATATTTCTGTACGGAAAAACGAATAAAAGTATGCTCGCCAGTAAAATGAACTTTCGAAGTTGTAATAAAATAAACTGTCAAAAACATGCTTTTTCAGTTTTATGGTTGCCTCCGAAATTCTGCATTGTAGATTAGGATATAATAAACATGAAAAAAAGTTATGACAAATATTTTGGCATAATTATTAAAAAATCTTTATTTTACAAAAAAACATGTCAACAAAGTGAGGATTTTTGTATTGCCGAGATCATATCGAGAAAATGTCCATTGCAGCTTTTGCAACTATTTTTACTCCAACTCTGTTTATAGCTGTAAAATATTTGGAGCCTGGCGAGCACGAAGGGAGACCAGACATGGCGCAACCAGCTTGCATCGATGTGTGGGTGAACGAGAGAGAGGAAGGGAGCGAGAGAGGCAGCAGAAGAGAGAGAGAGAGAGAGTGAGAGAGAGAGAGAGAGAGAGAGAGAGAGAGAGAGAGAGAGAGAGAGAGAGAGAGAGAGAGAGACAGAGAGGGAGAGAGAGAGAGAGAGAGAGAGAGAATGAATAGGTGAAAAAGTAATATGCATGTATACATATATACACGTTACGGTAAACAGAGAAGCAAGCAGCGGGAAAGATCTCGCACCTAGGTGCGAGTGCCTTGGAGGTTCTTCGGTGTGCAAACACCGGAGGCCGCCGGCCTTTACGTTTCTGTCTCAAATTCTCTACGTGCTGGGTCGCACTCAACTCCATTTCTTCTTTTATCTCCTGATACTTATATACATAGATGGCGATCGTAAGCATCGCTTATGTGCAGCCAAAAGAATACCGACTACTTTTCCTAATCCATTTAAAAATGATCGCCCCAGAAAATGAACCATTGAGTACTCGATGGCCACTACTGATCAAAATCATCGCTTATGTGCAGCTACAAGAAGTATTGCTAATGTGCAGCTAAAAGAATACCGACTACTTTTCCTAATCCATTTTAAAATTATCGCCCCAGAAAATGAAACATTAAGTCCTCTATGGTCACTACTGATCAAAATGGCTCACTTTCCAACTTAAGAATTATAAACCAAAAAGAATATCATTTAATATTCTAATGATTTTAGTGAATAGAAGATTGTGGCAATTGTGGCAATAACAGCAGTAAGAATATACCAAACGTTCTTCCGTTTCATAATTGTACGTGAGAGACGGATGACGCGGCTGCGAGGTAAGTTGTAAAGAAAGATTTTTCCTGGTTTTGATAAAATAATTGGTGTTTTATGACTACCGATTAGGCGATTTTGGTTTGTGATGTGTTCTTACCAGTTTAGTGATATTATTATGCGATGTTTGAACCTCCTTATCAGTGAAGTGATTTGACGCCTGTTGTGCCGGTTTCGAGGTTATGAGTGTGCCAAGAAGAAGCATGGCTTTGGGCAAGTCGGGTATGGGAAAAACGGGTACCCGATTGACCGATTGCGAAAAACGGGTACCCAATGATAGCCAATCGTCTGGTGTGAGTAAAAGTCGAGGATAGATGCAGCAAAGTAAACTTTTAAAGATCTTAAACCTTCAACAAGTATGAAAAGACAGAAAAGAGGAGAAAAGGGTGAAAAATTTTCAAAACGGAATAAAAAGGACGGAAACGAGTACCAATGCCTGGCGTGTAGCGAACTTTACATAGATTCACAAACAGAAGGCTGGATGAAGTGCGAAGATTGTGAGATGTGGGCTCACGAAGCTTGCACTTCTTATGCCGGCTGAGGGTCCTATCATTGCGACATGTGTTAAGGATAATTACGTGAAATTTGATTTTACCCTTGAATAAGTGTGATTCTCGACTATAATAATTTATAGGCTAATGTTATGGTTGTGATAGGTATATACAACGAAAACTGTTGATTATAAGTAAATACTATACGATATCTAGTTGCTAAGTTTCATTGATCTCATTATTTTAATCGCTACTCGCTTTGCCGAAAAGTCCTACCCGCTTTAGGCACCCCGAAGGGCAAAACGAGTTTATTCGTAGGGTTTAATTTTTTTTGTTATTGTGATTAATGAAGATTTTTAAAGTTTGTGACTAATTTATTAAAATTTGATAAGTAACGAACTGTCATCGTTCAAATAAACGTTCGAAATATATGAAGAACCTGTTTTGTTCTGCCCCCAACCTTGGCCCTCCCGTGTTGGGCTAGTCTCCTCTACCCCTACTTATCGAATTGAAAGTTGTTTCACGTCAAAATAGAAACAGCCCTTAACAATCGATGAGTCAGGAAATCGAGAAATGCAAAAGAAGCTGTCGACTATTTTCTTGCATATAATATCATCCACACTAATCCAGACTAATGACAAACAGGTCAAGGTTTCAAAACAATAATTAGACGTGTATATACATATATATATATATATATATATATACACGATCTATTCTATACCAACTGAATGAAGTTTTTCCCGCCCATTTTTTATCCATCGTTTTACCTTTTCTTACATAGCAAAAGAGATAATTATGATTTCAGCATGAATTTTTGAAAATCGTTTAAGTTTTT
This sequence comes from Ophion costatus, assembly GCA_951751655.1. Classification (NCBI taxonomy): domain Eukaryota; kingdom Metazoa; phylum Arthropoda; class Insecta; order Hymenoptera; family Ichneumonidae; genus Ophion; species Ophion costatus. Next base: position 4,200,880 of record OX632364.1, read on the forward strand.
CTGTCGTTAATTTATTTTTCACTGTTAACGGCGTTATAGATTATATCGATATGAGCATGGTGGCCATTTTACTCGTCTTAAATCGTATTTTCATGAATATTTACATAAATTCTTGTATATTACTTTGATGTTTTTTTACGTGAAAACAAAAAAAAATCAGCATAGACATCTTTGCTTTTTTTTAATGACCAAAAATGCTACATTAATGATAAGCTTTGAAATCTTTTAGATCCAGTATATAGTAGTGAACCACTTCTGACCTTTTTTTAAAGAAATATTTCAGTTCTTTTACAAAAGGTTATTTTTAAAACTTACACGTCCACGATTTTTTTTCTATGGGATGCTAGATGTTATTCGGACCAATCTGAGCCATCGCCGACAGTGGGCCATTGTTTTTTTTTCTTTTTTTTGCGCGCAATTAGTGTTTTCGAACGTTACATTATCGCAAAATTAATTGACTAGGAATAGAACAGGAGATAACCTTTTTTGTTTTTGTAGGAGCCCTTATGCATGCTTTAATAAATACCATTATAAAAAACACATTTACCTTCCTTTCGTTCGATTGTTCTTTATGATTTCTGTATATGTAATAATTCGATAAGATTCCACGTCGGCTGATTAGGAGAATCTTTTTACATTTATGTATTTACATTGATATTCATTTACAATTTGTGCTATGGCACGATGAATCTTGAATTTTCGGGTAGCATTTGACATTTTCACAACTCTTCAATTGCGTCATTATCATACCAGACCCTACGCTAGGCGAAAGTTTGAATTCTACATTGACTAATCAATGTAAACGATATGCCTACTCGTAATGACTCTGGGGCGCAGTTATGTACTCATTCAGCGGAAGATGTAGTTTAGCTCGAACGGCCATTCTCTTGACAGAGCGGCCAATGAACGCAAATGAACGCTTTTAATGATGCATAGAATTACAACAGATGTATAAGTTTTATCCCAATCAATTATAAATATCTTCGATGAGGTGAAAAGCAAAGTAGCTTTTCTTTAGTTCTTAACGATAGTCTCCACTTTTCAGAACATGTCAATGTTCTGGCAGGGTAGACATTACTTGAAGATGTAGTTGCTTGCAATGTATGCCGACCAGAAGATTGTAATTTCCAAACATAGAGGATAAGCCGTAAAAATGATTTTGTGATCTTCCCGGTTTGTTCCATGGGAGAGCCTGGTCAGGTGAACCAGACAAGGCAAGTCTGGTCAGAGCCCGACACAAAGTAGGGAATTCCCGGTCACATTTCTGCACGGGTAATAATCAGTTTTTCACGGAGCTACCGGTTATGGCTCTCCAATGTCTAAACTGTGTGTAGAATTTGATGGAATTCGACTGATGCCAAAGTTTTCTAATTATACATTTTTTGTTCGTAAAGAAATTCCCATTATCTCTAAAAAGCAGTAAAATTCTCTTCCGCATCAAACGTTGAAGTTATAAACTTCGAATTCGGATCGACTTTTTTACGTAATTTCGACATTTTTGTTCTGCTATTGAGCAAAGTGAAGTAAAGCAAAACTGCGACAATAAAAAAAAAATTGCATGTGGAAAATAGCTAGAGATAATAATATACAAAAAGTTATAAATACTTCTCCCAATATGTGCAAAAAACTAGAAAAAAAAAATGATGGAGGTACCCGTCTGTTTAATTTATTTGACGGTTTTCCCGCGGTACCATTTAATTTAGGAAGGTGGTTAAAAAATAGTGGCCCATAGATATATCCTTATAACGAGATGACGTACTGTTCTTGAACTCACCGAGGGAGTTGATTCCGTAGCTTGCTTGATATACCGTTTGGGAGGGACTGCTAATCGGTAAGCCTGAATTACCGAGCCCTAGACTCGAGCCAAGACTCCCGGAATTCTGTTGTCCAAGTTGTCCAAGGCTCTGACCAAAACTCGTCATCCCCATGCTTCCTTGTCCAAGCTGTCCAAGGCCGGGGCCCATACCCCATCGGTCCGTAGGTGCGTGAAACATTCCCGCGGCTCCGCAAAGATCCGAGCTCATCGCACCGAATGGCGGAAGTCCGTGGGACGGTAACAGTGCACCCGGTGTTCTGAAGACGTTGGTCGTCTTCTTTCGCTTTTTCCATTTCGCACGACGGTTCTGAAACCATACCTGCGACAAAATCAAAGTGAAAAAGACTTGTTAATTTTTTTATTTTCATTATTTGTGCTTCCCTCGTTTTATTCTTAACCGGAAATCCACTCCATTTTGGTACTTTATTCATTAATTTATAAATGGATATCTTAAATCAGCAAAATTGGTGACGATCCGAATGATGACAAAACTATTGCGACTCTTCTTTTTTTTTTGCCGGAACGCAAAAAACTTTCGCCAAGTATACTTGAGGGAGGCCACCAGTATAAAATTTCCGAAAAATGGTTGTTTTGGAAACACTTTTAAAAAATACGTTAAACTTTAAAAAATGTTTTTTTATTTTTCATTGTTCCTTTTATTTCCCTCCGTACTTGACTGGTGAAACAAATATTTTAAACGAAAATATTTTATTCTTAGTCCCAGGATAAAATTTCGGCAGTTCTACTGCGTGCCGCGGAGAGGGTTGGCTGAAAACCAGTAGTGTTATAGCGACTCGCGCGCCGCCATTTTGTATTCTTTTGACAAATAATTTCTTTCGCATATTTAAATATATGCCTAATAAAGCAAAAAGTTATTTTGACAATGTATTTTATCCCTTTGCTTATAAAAAATTCCAAAGAAAACGATCGACAAGGGCCAGTTATTATCCCTTAATGATTCAAAGGTGGCCCATTATCATTTTCTGAAAAATCCTTACAAATTTGAAACAAAATACAGAATAAGGTAAAAATAAAATCATCAGCTAAGTTTTAGTAGTTTCTGCTAGGTGCATCAAAATAACGTGGCTTCACAATTCCATTTTGAAGCACAGTTGCTAAACATTAAAAAACCTCGATACGATAGCTGCTCGCTTCACAGTACTTGGCGTCAAGCCGCTAGCTCGTATCTTGAAAAACTGCAGATATTGATTTCCATGGATTTCCTTAGGTTTTTTGATGATACGATAAATATTTTTGGTAAATTTTCGGAAGTGGGGCTTCTGCTAGAATCGGGCGAATTTTCTTCAAGGGCTCAAACAAACCCAAACAAAAATTCGCCTGATTCTAGCAGGAGTCCCACTTCTGAATATTTGCTATATTTTTAATAACCTGATTTCTGTTGGAATGTCCTATAGAGGCTGACTCAAAATAACCTGACATTTTAAATTACGCGCTATTTTTTTCGTGTCGACCATGGAGTACTAATCTTTGACAACTGGCATCAGGAAGCATTGAGGTATAATCGTGGAGAATTACACGATTCAGGAATGTCGAGAAATTGTGGAAATGCACAAAAACAATGTGCGATGTGACGCCATTGGACTTCTTTTTGTCGGGTTACCTGAAAGGAAAAGTGTATGCCAATAATCTTCAGACCATTCCGGAGCTCAAGGAAGCAATTGGACGCACCATTGATGAAATTAGTCCCTAATTATGCCATAATGTTATTGAAAATGTTGTCAAAAGAGTTAACGTTTGCAAACATAGACGAGGCCAGCCATTTATCGAATATCGCATTCCACACATAATCTCCATGGTTGCACCTTATATAAAAATAAAAATATCCGTACTTTTGCAATAAATAATACGTTTCATTAATAAATTACAATACCAGGTCATTTTGAGACACCCTATATATGACCAGTGGTACTAATAGCTATAACGGAGACGCTTGTGCTTGGTCTGCTTGGCCACAGTTAGATGAGGTATCAGGCGAAACGTTAAGGTGTCCCTTAGTGCTCCTATAATATCTTCGACCCCAGCCATATATAGATATACCTATATGCACAGGTTTTCCGATGCTCCCTCTATACTCTCCGTCTCTTGTGTTCCACCCTGTATGGCCGTTACAACATCGGTGGTTGCCTTCGCGGGTAGCTATTAGCCGATGTTATGAGCTGTTGATTCTGGCCATGTAGTGCGGCCCAGCCCTAAGCTGCCTGGGATTCAAGGGGACTTGATTTATTGATATCGCATGCAAAGCCCGTCTCGGAGTCTTGCGCCAATACATATGTACGCTTGTATGCGCGCATGTATATATATATATATATATATATACACATACACACATGGTTGGCCTAGGTTGGTATGACATATGAACGATAGAAAGCCTGCTCGACCCACTACAAACCTGTCTCTATGGTCTTCAAATTATACAGATATACTTCGAGCAAAGACAGAAAAAGGATCTACATTGGTTAAACATGTATGAGCATAATAACGGGTCATCTCTGTGTTGGCGGTTTAAAAGATGTATGCTGGTCCGCTTATTTATAGATTTTTTATTATATATATATATATATATATATATCGATGTTGGACACTATATTATTTTTAAATCAGAGTTGTGCTTCTTCGATTAGCAACAACCAAACAAAGATTATTTTTACATTTCTTGGCCCATATGTTCGAAGTTTTTAATTTTCCAAAATTTGTGTCACAAACATGTTGTAAATAAATGAAAATTGTTTCGTTAGACTTTTGGAAAAAAACATATAAAAGCGAATGACTCAGCTGGAAGAAGTTCTGAAACAGCCTAGCAATGTTTTACATTGTCAGAGAAAGCGTCTATTAAGAAATTTCGGGACAATTGAAAAAAAGTTACCATTCGATTGAAATTAATACAGTAAATTCTTTGTCATTTACTGAATGTACCTTCCAAATTGTAAAACTATCGTCTACACCGTTTCTGTAAAATTTATAATAAAAAAAAAACGCTTGTCAACATTGGGAGATGCCTACGTTTATCGTTGAATGGCAGTTTTACGCATGAAAAGGTATGAAAAATGGTTAAAATCTTATGCAAAACCGTCAAATCATATTATGCCAATTTTGCCATCAGTGTCATAATGTACTTCTTATGTTATCTGATCATAGGCACTCCCTACGTTGAAAAACTTGGAGAGTGCACATGACAAAGAGTTTACTGTATACATTTGAAGCACATAGTAACATTTCGTCATTTGTCCCAAAACTCCATAAAACTTTGAGGTTTACAGCAAGGGGGCAGAGTGAAGTTTTTGAATTTTTAAATAAGTGCGAAAACATGCTTTTTCTACAACGATAGTGAACGAAGATTCGTTTTGTGTGGAGAATGCAACTCCTTTTTTATACGCCTTACGACAGTAGTATAGTTGAGTAGATCCAGCTCTTGTACGTGATCTTCCGTCGGCCAAAATTGCTCTCGAATGATTGAATCATTTACGTACGATTGATATCAACGAGCTCGGGCTTGATATAGATTGACATATTTGAGGATGTATTATAAGCTAGTTTTTTCGCTCGAATTATATGCATTGCTAATGTTGATTGCTACATAATAATGTATATTTCACGTTTACACGACAAAAATGTGCCTCGCTGGGTAACAATTCCATTCCGTACATGCGTTTATGGGTAACATCTGATTATGTAGTGTAGATCTATAAATTAGCAGTTTAGCGTTACAGTAGGCGATCATACAGTGAGAGCAAGATGACTAAAATGTGTACCAACCCTGAATAACCCTCCTGGATTATACGATTCTAATTGGATATATGAGATTTACACTCCATGCTATATAGGATACATTTACATCGACATGTACTGCATCCTCGTCGCCTTGTTTGCACTCAGTATCAAAGCCCCTGTTTCCCATAGAGAATCCATAATCTAGTTACGCGTTAAAAAAATTGTTTCGCTTTTTTGCGCATTCGCAAATTTACGCTGGCGCTTCGTCAATATTTATGTTGAATTTTTACAAAGAATTATTTCGAATTTCTAATATATTTCAAACGATTAACATGTATAAATATATATAAAAAAAATATATGTGTAAAAAATATATATACACACGCCGGAGGTTTTGTATTTTTGTCTTTTTATCCTAATATTTTCCGAATTATGCAGCGCTTAGAAAAATTATTTCACAAAAAAGGAATGGCGTTTCGAGAGGGTTCGGAGGCCCCTCCGAAATTTGAGCGTGATCTTCGTTTTTCCAAAAGGCACTATAGGTTTTTAGTAAGGCCTTAGGCCACAGTAACGGATATAAAATCATGTGCGAATTTAACCATTTTTTTCGTATGAAAAAGTGATTCGCTTATAAAATTAAGTACACATATGTTTAGTATGAATATCAAGCTGTTAGAAAATATATTTTTTTTTTCGATGTACAAAATGACCGACTACCGATATTTTCTTTTGTTATCTTTTTTTTAGGCGCTCCACGGCGTGACATTTAGCATCCACAATTTTTTACCTAGAACAAAAAACGAAAATTCTCGTCAATCTCCATTAGAATACCTAGAGAAGTACGTAGGGAGTTTAAAAAATATTGTTTTATTCAAGAGTTGTAAATGCTTGGACTTAAGAAATGAATTTTTAGTGAAAAATTTCGTTATAACTGCTCATAAAATGAAAAGTTTTCGATTAATCAGAAATTTCGTACGTACTTCTCTGCAAAATGCAATCAGGAGCACAACTTTTAAATTTGAAGTAAGTCGAGTGAAAATTGTTGAAGTTATTCGTCAGTCCAATTGGAAAAAGCTGTTTCGAGAAGTTTCGAGTAGTCGGCCATTTTGGACATCGAAAAAAAAAAAATTCTGACAGCTTGATATTCATACTAAATAGATGTGTAATTAATTTTATGGGTGAATCAGTTTTTCGTATGAAAAAAAAATGTTGAATTCGTACTTGATTTTATACCCGTTACTGTGGCCTAAGGCCTTAAACTCAGTGTGCAGCACATTCTAATATGAAATCACTGTTCTATAATGAGGGGGGTTTCCGAAATCATTCATTATCACTTATCGCTCAAATTCGCTCTGCTTTGAACATTGAGAAAACATATTTGCGCTGTATTTGATGGGATCAAAAACTTTTTTCTTTTGTATTCAATGGCATTGGTTTATATTTATCACGGATTGATAATTGAATATAGACGAAAGAAGCTTATTAGATACTTCGACAGGCATACGGGATGTACGGTTGAGTTATTCAGAAAAAATGATAATGCGAATCTAATTTTCCGTTGTTGGTGAAAGTAGCCCTGTCGTAAAAAGGTGAAAAATAATGGAATAAAATATACCCACATTATAGTTTTAAGGCTTCCACGACTCTTCATGTAATTAGAAGAGTATGTGGCTTCCGGGTGGAGGCCGTGTTGAGACTGATGATGCAGACTGTAACGTTTGCGAAACGTCACCATAACGCTGATCCTCAACGTAACCTCCATTCGGAAGCCACATACTCTTCTATGTACCAGGTGTAGAAGTATGAAACCCGAATGTCCCTATAGATGGTGCTAGCCATCAGTTTAGGGACCGTATGACCGCTTCTGGACCACCATCATCTCCCTCTAACAGCTGACGAAGATTTTCAACACACAACAACCCAAGTTCCCTACACCGTTATATTTTTCTATAACCTTAAAAATGTCGAGTTTTGTGCCTACGAACTACGATTTGCGGACATCATTGGTTTTCTGTTATCATTTAAAGAAAACTGCTGCAGAATCGCATCGAATGCTTGTCGACGCTTACGGTGAACATGCTCTTGGCAAAACACAGTGTTTCGAGTGGCTCAAAAAATCTTAAACTGGAGATTTTGACGTCAGAAACGAAGAGCGTGGGAAACCACCAAAAAAGTTCACGGACAACGGATTGCAAACCTTATTGGATGAAAATGATACTCAAAGTCAACAAGAACTTGCGGATCAATTGAAAGTAACGCAAAAAGCCGTCTTCATTCGTTTTTATCATTTTCAAACAGACGTGCAATTTTTACCAAAAATTCCGGTTTCATACTTCTACATTTGGTACCTGCATTGTTATTCTCATGAGCATAATAGATCCGATACCGATTGTGCTGCCGAAATATGCCTATGGGTATGTTTTTGATTCATTTTTTATTATATTTTAGGTAGTGTCATCTCAAGGCACAGCTATTTAAAAAAAATAGAGAATTGAGTTGACATATCTTCTGGTGATGCATGGGCTGATAAGCATGCTGCTGTTGATAAATAGGCTGTTAATAAACTATTGAGGCAAATTTTTAGTACGTAGAATTATTATTTAGGTATAGAATACAGTAACCTTGTTATGTCTAACTCGAAGGGTTCTCCGATCGTAGACCAGAAAGAAAAACTTGTATTTTTACGTTTGAATCCAAAGACTATTCGATCATATACAGAAGGTATCATGTTCACGATATTCAACATATACAGAATTCAAACGCTGATGAGCGATGTTGGATTGCTTTGAAAGACCAACATATTATGTCATTGAATTCGTATCGAAATGTGATACGCACTCAAGCCAAGATAAATTTCTCTTTAACACAAAGGAAGGTTATCTTAAAATATTGGAAGCGCCTCCGTCTGGACAACTTCGGGTGCATAACCAGATGTCCCTCTCAAACAATTTAAGTTTTATTTGGAACAAACGAATTTCAACAAATGTTCAACTTAATTAAGGATGTTGAGTCCCAAATCGCAAATGATGATAAAATTATGAAAACTTGGAACGTTTTTGTATGAAATATTTCAGAGGTCGTGTAAAAATTTCACGACAATTAGGAAGCTCGTTATTGAACAATTAACATTCACAAATTCAATGTTGTCTTATGGAATCTGATGTAACTTTGCAATAAGTCTTTTTTTTGACCTCTCAATTTTGTAACATCTACAATATACTGAAAGCAACGGAAACAAAACGAAGTTTATTGATTCATTTTTTTTTATTTCTTTTAAAAATTGTTTTGAACAAAATGATAATTTTTTAATAACCAGCTTCCTAATCGTCGTGAAATTTTAACACGACCTCTTAAATACTTCATACAAAAACATACCAAATTTACAGAATTTTCTTATCATTTTTTATTTCAACCCCTAAGGAGGTTGAAGTAATGATGATAGAATTCTGAAAATTTGGTATGTTTTTACATGACGTATTCAGGAGGTCGTGTAAAAATTTCATGACGATTCAGAACCTGTTTATTGAATAATTAACATTGACATGTTTCATAGGGACTCAACATCCTTAAATACACTATTCAGGGGTGTAAACACTCAAATAGAAGTGCAAAAAATTCTTACTCACTGATTAACAAGTTTATTTTTCGAAGAGTATGTGGCTTCCCGATGGTTTATTATTACACTTTATTTTTACAGATCTGAGCACAGCCAATGACACCTTAGTAGTTATATCAAATAAAACTGTGCAAAAATGATTCAATTTTCTAGTTTCTACGATTGAATTCATTTTGTGACGTCAGTTCAGCTATTAGACTGCCAATTATAGAAAGAAAAAAAATTCAATCCCCCTGAATCAACGAGTCACAAGTAAAATAGAAATTCTACCTTTTTTTTCATATGTTTATATGAATCGTATAAGAAGTCACTGTTGGGTTTTATGCATATTTTATATATACGTTTTTGCTATGTGTCGAGCGAAACTTACACACCCCTTCTTTATCCATACTGCCGGGGTTCATCGCACATTATATGTATTATCGTCTGGCATAAAAGCGCCAACTAAATAACTATATATATCGTCACGATTGTTCCCGCCTGCTACATTCTCCGCGCTTTTTCACACCCTCGCGGTCTCACTTTTATTCTCACCGGGGTCGAACACTCTTATTTCGGCTCGGGTGGCCGCGCGTGCTAGTAGTTTATCTCACTCTCTCCCATTATCTCTATCTTCCTCTCTCCCTCGCTCTCTCCCTTTGCGTCATACTGTACATGCCTTTCTCTGTTCTTTGATTTCGGATTCCCTTTTCTCTCCTTGTCTCTCTCCCTCTGCCGTTCGTTTTCACCCTCCTTTTTCTAACTTCCCTCGTTGGTGGGTGCGGTCTCGACGATTTCACGCCAGAGTTAAGGCTAATAGTTCGTGGATAATTCATCGCTTTTGCTCTTTGGTTTTTCGCTGCTTTTTTACCCTCGCTCCACTTTAGTTCAAAAATGAATCACGCGAGAGGGTGATTTTTGGATTCCTGCGGCAGTGAAGAATAATTTCCCATCCTCCTGATTGGGTATCTATTGCTTTGTTATTAGAATGCAAATTTGTTATTAGAATGATTACGGAATAAAAATCGGAGGAATTTTTACTATCACCCACGTGATAACGATTATTGAGTTTATGAATACGAGTTAATAAGCATAAATTACAGCGAACGAATGCTTCGCTCGTTCCAATTTATTATTCGAATAATCGGTGAATTTTTCCGTTATGTAATGTTTCGAAAATCTATTGAAAGTAATAAGTGGGAAAAAAGATGTGCTTCGCTGAAAAATTGCAACGTTTTTCATGATAAAAGTTAGGAGTATTTTCAGGACTAGATATGGAGGATTTCCGTTTAACCATACAAACAAGTTATCTCACAATAAAAGGCCCCAGGTTCAATACACACCAGAATTCTTCATTTTTCCAAAGAATGTTTGCTTCTATTTATTAAACATTTTAAAATTTAGTTTACTAATTTTTTTATCCAATTTATCAAATTTATTTATCATATTTATTAATTAAATTCAATGATCAAATTTATTGATTAAATTTATCGATCAAATTTATTGATAACATTTATTGATAAAATTTATTGATAAAATTTATTTATCAAATTTATTGATCAAGTTTATCGATCAAGTTTATTGATCGAATTTATTGATAACATTTATTGATCAAATTTATTAATTAAATTTATTCATCAAATTTATTTATCAAATTTATTTATCAAATTTATTTATCGAATTTATTTATCAAATTTATTTATCCAGCTTTGGCAATGAAAAACAATCTTGTCTCGTTCTGCGTACTCCTGTATCAAGAGTGGTGAAGATCGTCGAAGGACTCTTGCTCAAATCGTCCGGATTACAAGATTTTCCTCTTCCGTTTGAGCAACTTTTTTTACATTCCTAAAAGGGTTAAACTTCGAGATTAAATAATTATAATGAGATTGAATAATCGAATCGAGATTGAATAATTATAACAATAGCGTAATCGCTAATCCCGAAGACATTATTAAACGTAAGTCCACGCCAAGATCTAATGATATCGACTAATTTATTATAATCTGAAGTTATCATAAACGATTTCACTTTCTTGGAGGTAACTTCTATTGAAGTTAATTTGATTAAGACTCAAACGGATGTTTCTTTAGCACCACGAGACGCCGTCTCCATTTAAATTGGCTAACACAGCTTTTATTTCCAATATCAATTGTCCAGGTACAGTCGAACCTCGATATAACGAAGATTTGCCCATTCTCTTCCGATAGACACCTGAAACCTTGATACAGCAACATAATAATATATATTATGCTCTAATTACTAATTACTTGTAAAAATTGCTCTAAGTAAAATCTTTCTTTGAAGGGTCTTCGCACTTTAGACGCTAGGAAAGAATATTTTCTTAATTTTTCAAATAGGTTTATATTATGAGCATTTATGTAACCCAAACGAATATTAAACGCGTTTTTCTCGAGACAACATTTTTCAACGGCTGGTTGATAAAATCTTCGAAACTACCGAACCGTACCTTATGAAATTTTAACCACATATTCTTCACAGCTATAGCTATAGCGCATATCAGGGATTTTTTAAAAATTTTCATATGTACTATTGTTTTTTTGCCAAAAAGCAGTGAAAAAACATATTTTTTTTTGTTTTTCTCGAAAAATGTTCGCCACTTTGTTATTTTTGCATATACCAAAAATCGTATAATATGTGCTATAGCCATTAACATACTGAATCTAAAACCGTTTGATTTCACTGTTTCCGATGATCCATCTCCGAGATTTCATTAACAGTGCAGACCTACAATTTTCTTAGGAAATTTTTTTCATTACCATTTTCGTCTATAAATAGTAACTTGAAAAAATATTTTTTTTTGTAAATGTATTTCCAAAGTGTATTTATTAAGTATAACAACTTTTATATCTATATCTATAATATAAACCTATAAAAAAAATTCATGAATGTAGTACCAATATAGTACTAATATACTTTTTTTAGAGAACATTTTAAGGAACATGATCTGCATATAACGAAAACTCGATTTAACGAACTTCCCTAGAGATTCGTTATATCGAGGTTCGACTGTATTTACAAAATCTTTCCTTCGTTATCAATTGGCAAACATGCATGTCGAAGTTTTGATTTGAAAACTTCCTAACTGCCTTTCGTCGTACTTAACTTTTTTTTTAAACCGATCCATTTTCCACTTAAAACTGCAAAAAAGTATACTGCCCCATTTCAGAACACACACACTGTGTATTTATACGAACGAACACGCACACACATTATTCCCGCTGTATATTGATGGGGGTCGATATAAATCGCGTGCAATTTATATCAGTTTCTCACTGCGAGTCTTGATCAAGTAAATCGATGGATGAAAATATTATTATTCAGTAGATTTTACTATTACCAGTTTCATTACTGTAATAAAGCATTATTCAATTTATATTGAATTTAGAAATCCTGCAAACGATTCGCTGATAAGCGGGGTGAATCATGTGATCATAGTATAAAGCGTTCAGTGTAAATAATTTTTTAACATAACCATCATATATTTAAATAATCAAAACCTTCACTGCTGATGCAGCTATTATGTGTTAGAGTTTTGATTGCGGCTCGAAATCTCGTTCGATAAGATAAACGGTCAGGATGCAAGGGTGATGCGCACACCTTTCGATGACTCAGGCTTCCTCGATGTGTCGATACAGTGTAAGAGAAAAAAACCACCTTTCGAGCACTCGCACGGATTGCCCTGCTTCGCGGTCGAATCGAATTAGAAGAAATGCTTTTTAAAAAATTGATCCATCATCGCTCATCGATGAGTGTTTCAGGTTAGACGCAGCTGTTTCTCAAAGCCATGTGGGCACGTGCATCATACACCTGGAATTCTCGTCACGAAAATCTGCTTGCTTCCGGGGTTTTAACTTTTCGTAGACTCGTGGAGGGTTTCAAAATATTCTTACTGAACTTTTTGAGAACAGTAGCGTGATAAAAAAGTTTGTTTGCGATTTGTCGATAACGGTTAGATGGTAATATTAAAACCAGTAAGTAGACGGTTATCAACTTGCCGATTGTGGAATTACATTTTTCGATGATTTTAGCTTACGGTTGCGTGGACAACCAAAAGTTATGAATACACTTTTGGTATGCACAACCAAAATCGAAGTTATGAATCAATTTTGGCCGCGAACATTGCAAAGTATAAATACTGCTAAGGGTAGCATCGGATGAGTTGTTTTTGACATTTCAATTAACGGGCTATACCAGTGTGACACTTTCAAAAAATCAATATTTCTTTGCCTTTTTCGACAGTTTATACTGTCAAGAATATCCTGTAAAACTTTCACGGCCGTATCTCTAATACTTCCCGAATGGCAGCCTTCGAAAGAGCAATCGCTCGTAGGTATAAAATCGTTAGTTAAATCTTTAAACGCGGTTTTCTCGAAATGAGATTTTTCAAATTTGCTGACATTGTAACTCAAAGAGCAATTATCCGATTGACGTGAAATTTGAACTGAGTACTCTTGAATATATTTACTCTACAATGACGTAGGATATTTTTGATTGGATGAAAATTGACGATTTGGCATTTAAAAAAAACAACCATTTTATAGGCAAAAAACAGACGTTTTTTTTCATAACTACGCCATCTTGTGAGATTTTTATATTTTTCGAAAATGCTACGTCATTGTACAGGAAATGCCTTCCAGTTCGACGACATTTTTGTCTTTTTCGGTTTCAGCTACTCAATCGGCCGGAATCATGTCAGCAGTGGAGGAACTTTTTTTTTCTATGAAAAAATTATGTAATATAGGTCAAGTATAGCCAAATTCATTCTTAATTTTCCAAAACATGTAATTGAGTACTTTTTTCCAAAAATTTCCCGAAAACCACCCAAATTTTCGGCGTTCACACTGGTATAGCCCCTCAACTGAAAGTCAAAGAGAACCTTTCAAATTTTTTCGCAATGATTGAGCAATCAATTTCTCGATTAATTCATCAAGGTAAGACGTAAGAGCAAGCTAATTCAGGACAGTCAGACGCATCGGCAATCAGAAGATATTCAGTTATGCAAGAACGAGAATTTTTGGGTGTGAACATCTCTTTCGTACTTCGAAGAGACATCATGGAATAACTTTGTGGAGGAAAGTAGATCCAGGTTTTCCCCTCAAATCGAAGAAAGCCGTCCTACGCTTAAATATCCATAGGCATGGGAAAATAGTGTATGCGCCGAGAAAAGAGGGATAGACCTAATGGGCCAACTGTGGAAGGTGATCGGAACTCTAGCGACATTTCAGGAAAGTCAAAAAGGGAAGAATGAGGCAAAAAAAGACGAGAAAAAGTGAAAACGACTCTTAAGGGGCTCCCAGAAGGTTTCGAGGATTGAAGGTTGATTCCAGGTAGAAGAGGCTGAAAGAGGGAGACGGGCCACCGTTGCCGAATGGAACAGTATAGTCATTGGCCGATTAAGTATGAGGTTTAGCTGCTGATTCACATACGCAGTATGAATAAAAAATGGTCTGCTATAAATGCGGACCATTGGGGGAAAAGGTCGAGGGTAAGAAGGGCAAACGAAGTATGTTCACGTGACCTTAAAGACATTCGCAAACTCAAAAAGAAATTGTTCACATTTTTCGACAGAATCCAAATGTAAAAAAAAAAACGAGTTCTCTATATATTCTCAACTTTTTGGATAACGCCAGGGTTGTTTATAGTCGAAAATAATTTGCATCGGCATGCTTAAATGTGAATATCAAAACATAGGAAAGTATTTGTGATGTTATGATATGCAATAAATATATTATGACAACATTTGTCAAGATCGTTAATGAAGGGAAATCAAATTTTGTACTTGAGTGTAAAACGTGCCCACGCTTTTGAAAAATCGTAATTTCTCGGTTCTCTTAAGTGGTGAACTTTAGGGCAAAAGGTGCAGTTACTTAATAGCGGGACGAATTATTACGTAACTGCACCTTATTACGTATTGCACAACGCGATATAAGTTTTTAGTCCTCAAGCATACCCTAATAATTTCAACGAAAGTAATGGAGATGCTATTTTTTTATAGTTTAAAAAAATATTTTCTACAGAAAAGTGAAAAAAAAAAATAACGGAGAAGTTTATTTTTGTGACCACATAGATTTCGTGGGTGGATTTAATAACCTTATTCGATTCATTGGTGAGTTTTTAATGGCGTTATTATTGAAAATCATTGTATGCCATGAAAAAAATCAAAATATCGTAATCCACTGATACCGCATGACTGGATTCCAACTAAATACGCGTTTAGAAAGGTTCTCAGGGATCATATGATATTATGTAATACAGAAGTACACATGTGTCACTGAAGAAATTCCAAAATATTTTGTTTTTATTCTTAAGTATGCTCTTGTCGAGTTTGACAATTTTTCTCCAGTTTTTTCGTACTTCCTCATTATTTCCCGTCATTTTCTCATTTTTCTTCGCTTCCTTATCGATTTATCATGTGCTTTGTTCTATCGATTTACAATAAATTCGGGCTCCTTCGATACTGTTGGTGTGGGTTTCGCTCAAAATGGGATAAGGTATTTTGGCTTCGTTATGAAATATTAGGTGCATTGAAAAGAAATCGATTATTTTTGCCCTCAACTTTATGCAAAATTAATGAATTTCTTTTTACTACACCTAATATTAATTGAAGGTAGGTCCACTTAACTTTTAATAATTTAAAAATTACACAATAATTTAATAACCAAATTTTTTTTAATAATTAAAGATCGACACAAAATTCAAACGTTAACACGATTTATGTTACATTTAATCAAGTCACAAGTTCATTAAATGTAACATAAACCCCTTTGACGTTTCAATTTTGTGTAATTTTTCAAAATATCTTTCGACGTTCAGGATAGCAAGGATACTTGGTGCGATTTTCGCGCTACGTGCTATAATTTCCGGTCAGATCGATCGTGTGTGCCATTGACTGTCGGGAAACTTGGCCTGTGCGAGCTTTCGGTTATTCGTAGGTTTGCGCAAGTGAAGGAGGAAGCGAGAAGGAAAGCTCGTAAAGGCGGTTTCAGAAGGTGCTGATATAAATTGAGCTTGCCATCAAGACAAGCGGCAGGGATCTCCATGGCTCCGTGCGAGAAGACACCGACGAAGGAACGAGCCAGAAAGCCATCATCGGGCGAACGGGACCGACGGGACGAGATATATAGAAGAGTAGATTTGAAGCTCCTTCATTGAAGGATCCTTCGTGTCTCTCGCTTTATTCTCCGCTCGTGGATTCTACTTTTTCTCGGGGGAAAAACAGTAAGGCGCAAGCGATGTTGGCAATTCACTGTACAGAGACGATGGAGGGATTTATAATGGGTAAACGATTTTTTTTAACCGGAATTTTTATTTCGTTGCCTTCTGATAATGTTGTAGAGCAGCTTATGTGACGTAGAAAAGTAATTTGCTCAAAAAATAATGTACAAACATCTTCAAAAAATGGTGGAGATTATTAACAATAATTCTTTTTTTTTTAATTTCAATATTCTCGCTTTATCACTTTTTTATTTGCATAATGGAAAACACCAGCAAATCACGCGTAACATTGAATGCTGAACATCAATCAAATTGATGTTCAGCTGAAATGTATTTATGATTATTCGGTATATTGTACAAGAATCATATATTGTATGCCAAGTGCGAATTAATTTACTAATTTCCAATCATGAAGCTCCAGTGACTGTATACAGCAGGGTAAGGGGGGGGGTTGCTTCATGTTTAATATTTTATTATCGAGGCTTGAAATATCTCTTGAGAAAGTTATTTGTGCAGTCTTATGGCGTTTTCATAGGCAACTTACAAGGAACATCCCTCAGGTCACACCCTTCGATTTTGTTGAAATTTGGATATGTTATAAAGCGCCGAAAAGTAAGCGATACGTATTTTTTTTTATCGGCGAGAAAACGGTTTTAAGGGGTGAAACCACCCCTCGAAAATAGGGGTGTTTTTCGTTTTTCCTCGATAACGTTATCATTCTCATATGCAATATATAGTACACGAAAAAATAGGGCTTGTTGCAATTTGAATTTTTTAAATATTTCGTACCGTTAAAACCTTATCGACGAAAAACGAAAAACATCCCCATTTTTGAGGGTACGTTTCACCCCTTAAAATCATTTTTCCGCCGACAAAAAAATACGCATCGCTTACTTTTCGGTACTTTATAACATATCCAAATGTCAACAAAATCGAAGGGTATTACCTGAGGGATGTTCCTTGTTAGCAATAGCTTGACGGTACATATCTTCCGAATTCGTTAATGCGACTCAACCAAAATAATTACAATTGAAATTTCTAATTCAACGCTAGTACCTAGCAGTTTTTTCAAGTTTTTCTAATAGATAGTAAAAACATTCGAGGGGGAGGTCTCATTGCATTTCAATGTAGACCTCGATATTTGGCAAACGTGACTGAAAAATGAAAAAGAAAAACGGCGAACGGAACCACAATTTTATTCTGAAAAACCTATCCAATGACGTTCTCACACCGGTAGATTTAGGCGAGGGGGTTGGGAGAGAAAAAATTGGCTCTCATTTTCTACATAGGGGAAAACTCCTCTATAAACCTTTCTTTCGTACCAAATTTTGCTACACATCATTTCAGATTCCTATTTATAGCATCTACTTGCAAAATTGCATGGATATAGGCTAAAAACTGTAGAAACTGTGAATTCGTGACAGATGGATGGATGGACGTGACGACGGACGGATGTGAAGAAGTTATCGAGGTGGCTTGTTCGACTACAGAACCCTAAAAATTGCATAGCACATATCAATTACAATGACTGCAAATATTTTACAAACCACTCATAAGGGTACGAAATTTTCAACAGTATCACCATTTTTCGCATACAATATTGAATTATTTTTTTGTTCTAGCAAATCGTACTGAAAATCGAAAAAAATATCAAGCCTCAAATGGACTCATTTTGATTCGTCAAAAAAAGCTCAAAATATTAGTTGGTAATAAAAATCGCCATGTCACAGAAACGTCGCGGTCATGTACTATGATAAATATCATTCGTGACGTCGATGTTCAATTTCAAGATGATCCTTCTCGTTCGTGCATTGGCTATGCATTTTTTCGTTCATTTTTTTCCAAACTAAACCTAAGTAACGTCAAATTGAAAAACAAATTAAAAAAACTATTGTTTATTAGTAAATGTTGCACAAATATACATCTTGATCGTTCCAAAAAGTCAACGGACTTTTGCAGAACTGTCACACGACCGGATAAGATTTTACACCAACGCAAAGAATAACAATAAACGAAGGCTTGGAACGCTGTAATTGTCCAACTTCCTTCACTCATAAAGCAGATGTCATTGAATCAACAACATTTGATTAGTAGATTCTCTTTTTATTCGAATGAATTAAAGTTTCCGTCAAACCAAACTTTCCTTTGATTCATTCTGCTATTGCAGGGATTTATTTCAAATATATTTATCGATTGAAATCAAGATCTATTTAAGATCGTTGCGCATTGACATTTTTATCTGCTTCTAATAATTCTGGTATTTGGTGTTACTTATCCCAAAAAAATGTTTACTCGTACAGATTAAATGCGGCTAATTTCTTTCGACATAAACATGTCTAAAGAACATGTCATTCAGATATGAAAATATCAATAGTTGGTTATAGTACTGTAATGCCTTTATTACGCCATGTTTTTTTTCTAAATTAATCTCCTTTAAATAATCTTTTTTTTGGGATTGGGAAAAACCGTAGGCCAAAGATCACTCCCCTCTTTCATTAGTTATATAAAAAATGAAGTCACTAGTTAAAAGACAAGCTCGTAAGTTTTATATTTGAACGCATAATGAACTTAAAACCCGTAACTTTTCAATTAATTAGTTTATTTGTACATCAATTTGTATTGTATCGCTTAGCATCCGATCTTCTAAAGTTATCGTTGATATATAGTGAATTACTGCAACTTTTAGTTGTGCAAACTAAGAGCTTATCAAGAAGTAAAGGGAAACATTGCTTCAGATTATTCTGAGAATAAGAAAGTATATATTGGCACAGGTCATCTAGGATTGTTTTTATTTGATTCGTGTGAGGTTTGAAGGAATTTGATTCGTGTGAGGTTTGAAGGAATGTTCATTAAATTATTATTTCCTGCTCAAGGCAAATGTGAGCTCCTACGGATCACGAAGCAGGGAAAAAGCTTTTCAGATTAATATTTTTGTAATAAATCAAATATGCGATGTGTATCGTTTTTATTTACGAACAGCTTTTGAGGTTTTGAAATTTTGGCTACATACCGATCTTCGTGGGTATTTATTCAAAATCACTTTCTAGAAGATGAAGAGTCTGAAAGCTTTTTCACTACATCCTTTTTGTTATCTTCATAATTTCTTTGTTTTTCGATACTCATGACAATATTTTATAATTTTCTGACCAGCAGTTTTTCTAACCAGCAGCTTTTTCACTACATCCTTTTGTTATCTTCATAATTTCTTTGTTTTGCGATACTCGTGACAATATTACATAATTTCCCAACCAGCAGCATGTTCCCTTTATCATTTGTTCATATCATAATTCATATTTACGAAATTCCATAGGCATAAATACTCGATCTGAAGGTCGAGAGTGCAGTAACTGTCGATGACATAACACTGTGAACAAGCTCATATACACCCGGCTGCAAAGGAATGTACATGGACAACCAGTTCAAATACCATCTACAACAATCAGATTTCATTTTCGTGCAAAATAAAGACGGAATAATCATTCTGCTGATTTTATGTTTCATACGACAAAGATTTTTTTTAACCCTAAAATATAAAATTCACTCAACACACGTTGCAACCTACGACTATCAACGCGTTCTCTACTCCTTATCGCCATGGAATTCCAACTTAGGGTGTGTGCAAACTCGCGATGGAACTCGAATCTTGTGCTTCATTGACATCGAAATTGATTGCAACTGGTCAAGTGCCGAGGGGCACATGGCATAAACCATATGTTGAGTAAGACCCTGTCAAATTTTTTTCCCAGATTTGTGACAGCTAGGACTTACGCCTAGGATTTGTGACAGCTACATCTGCGGAGCACACCACAAGTAAAAGAAATCAAAATTAATACTGAAAATCGTATGATGATAGAATTCAAGCAAAATCAACGAGCAAATTCGAAACAATTTTTTTTGTTTCTCCAGGCGATCAAGTTTTAGGCCGCAATGAGACAACGAAAGCCAGATTTAATGAGAATAAATATTGTATGAGGCTGCGAGGGTGCTTTATACAGCATCTGGAGCTGCGAAATTGATGATGGTGGTTTGAGGGGAACGAGAATCTTACGTCCTGTCGGAGGGTGCCCCGAATGCATTACTCGGACCACCTACTGATATTCTTCGCAACCATAATATGTACGTGTTTGTACGCAGTCGCGTATACATATAAGCACAATCCCCGATAGCCCCCTTTTGCTCATGTACACACACCATGCGCGTAGGTGTATGTGACCGTATACTAGCTGTGCCCTCGGCCTTGCCGTCGTTCAACTCCGATTGATGGCAAATCTACCCCTGTATTTAAATATTAAGTTTTTGGAAGGAATTGTTGAAAATTTACAAGGAAACCTGTCGAGGTGTCCCCTCTGATTTTAATAAAATTCGGCATTTTTGTAGTCAGTCAAATTAGTTGATACGCATTTTTTTCCTCGGCGGAACCCTGTTTTCGAGGGGTGAAACGCTCTCATCAAAATGTGCGTGTTTTTGTTTTTCGGAGATAACTTTTTAACTGAACGATATACGAGAAAATTTAAAATCGCAATAATGTTTCATTTTCCGAGTACTGTACATTGAGGATGAGAACGGTGAAGATAACATGAAATTAAATATGGTTTATTGCAAGAATGCAATTTTTCAATGCGTATCTGCAAACATTTTTATCTGATTGGCATGTAAATTTGCAGATGGGTAGACTTTTTTGTTTTTCCGATATCTCACAATTAAGGGGCCGATACCCTACTTCAATTTTTTTGGCCAATACCGACGTATAACCAGCTGTACTTTTGCGATAGCCAGTGAAATTCGGGTTAATGCAACTTCGTATGATGATTCGATTGAATATTTATGTAAAATACACTCGCTCCACCCTCTCCCCTCTGACAAAGAAATTGGCGAAGGGTGTCATCCTCTGGTATTTAAAAAAATGGCCGAAATTAAAGTGTGTCAAAATAAAAGTGATGCGAGTCAAAATATTCGATACGAACTTTTGGTTGCGGTGGAACGCTATTTTTAAAGGGTCGAACGCACCCTTAAAAATGTGTTTTTGGTTGTTTTTTGGCTATAACTTGTGAATGGAGGAAGATAAAAAAAAGTACTAATGACTAAAAGTACTTATGAAAAGAAACCGCATTTTTCGTTTACTATACACACACGATGGTAACAATAAATATAACAACAAATTGCCTATTTACTGCAATAATTCGGTTTTTGCATACCTACGAATATTTTTGTCTCAGTGGAATGTAACTTCTCACATGCCTAAAGGGTAGAATATACCAGACATCGCAATTAATTTGGGACAGGGTGAAAACCGCCCTTCAATTTTTTGAAAATATGGCCGCAGAAATAGGTGAGGGTTTTGCAATCCTCGGCCAACTTCGTCCTCCTGGAAACAGTTGGATTACAATCGTATGTTTACAAAAACAATACACCCCCCCTCCACCACATTGAACCCTTGAAGATTACAGCATTTTTGGGTTCCCCCTATAACTCGTGAAAGCAGTGGTGGAAAAAAGTTATCACTGAAAATATTTGCATTTACGTAAAATATGCAATTACGGTAATAATACCGAAGAAAAATAATTTAAACATTGTTTTCTTTGATTTGATTTCGAAAGATTTTCGACGATCCTAATTTTTGCTTATTTTCATTTCAAAATCGTGGACGGGACGAGAGGCAGAACCGCGTCAAGCAGTAAACATCGTTGTTTTTTGTAAGCCACGCAGGTGCCAAGGAAAGTGAAAAAAATTAAGGTACGTTTTATCAGCTTATAAAGCGAGATACCTCTATCACATTTACCAGCATAAGCAGCACTTATTAAAAGAAGTAGACATTAGCGGTAGGCGCAGAAAGCAGCTACATTAAGACTTTATTATTATACATGGCCTTTATTATTATGCATTGACGGTAGGTTCTCTAATAGCATGCGCCGTCGTAATTTTTTTCGTTATGCTAATGTGCGTGTGCTGATAGATTGCGTATCAGGTAATATAAATTCCATAATGCTAATTATTGCGGAAAACTTTGACAGAGAAGCCAGTTGTGTGTGTTGAGTTTCAAATGCAGATAAAAATGTACGTTAATCCCGAGAACATTATTCAACTTCTATCCATAGCGATAAGTGCTATGAATTATCCTCAAACTCCAATCGCAAAATGCGAAAAACATTTCAGTAAGGATCCGGAAAATATGATCATAGAAGCGATGGATCAACCTATGGACACGGAATTCGAAACTGGTTTGGGATTTCATCAATCACATAAAATTCACAAAGCAGCCCCATTGGGAGATAACAATGGAGAAGATTGGTACTTACATACACAGATTCCAAATTCGATGAAAACGTATGTAGAAAAGATGCACAAGAATTGAATTACGAGCACAAGGAAAGAGCTGTAGAGTATTGGAAAGACGGGAGTAGAAAACTATCATCTGTTCAAACGGAATTCAAAGGTAGAGTCAGTATAAATAAGGGTAGTACGTATAAAAAAAAGTTAAAACAAATAGTTCACTACACTTGGAACAATTTTATCAACACCTCGGACAAAAATCTGTCTGTTTATTATATGGATCTTCGATGATGACCCTTACGTGCACAAGGGATTGTAGAAATTTCAGTCATCAATTTAAAGCATAACCGTCTCTTGGGTAAAAACTTTCAAGAACCATAATCGAATCGTGTTAAGATTACCAAATATCTAACAATGCGACAACTATTGAATACCGAAACACTTCGAAACAAAGCTACAGAGTATATTGAAACAGTGAAAGTGAACATAGCAAAGGTTGAGACAGAAATATCTTTTAATTCGGATCAAATTGCATTCAATTTAGAGCTACATATGGGCCGCACATTTGCAACAGAGGGGCACAAACCGCAGAGGCAATAGTGCAATCTAACGAATCAACAACGCACAGTTATACTATACGGACTTTGATTTCTGCAAGTGGCAAGCTTTTGTCACGTATGTTGTTCGTTTTAAATGAACCTATTGGCAAATGATGACCTCGAGTGTAACAAAATATATTCAGAGAAGGAAATATATTTTGATTGGCTTCGAAATATGGAGAATTAACGACTTATCGATTCATGTGTCGGTTGCAAGAAGTATATATTTCCACTACGGCTTCACAATCAATAATACTTCTGGGTTCTTGGAGCTGGCAATGTCCAGCCGCCTGTCGAGAAATGGATATGCAAGGGAAAGATGTCAAAGTCCTAAGTATTCCAGCATGTCAATACATTGCACTTATTATTTCTGTAGATACATATTACAGGAAGCAATTCGTGCAGGCACCATGGGAACGATACAGCCTTTGGATGTTGATGGCTTCGTGTATGGAAAATCTTCGTCATATACTTTTGGCTCAAATACTACTTGGTCAAATACTACTTGGACACAGAAATATTATACAATTACGACGTCTGATTACGAAATCAGCATTTGAGAGACAACATTTTTAAGTTCAATTAAGCACAATCTCCCGCAGCCCTGCAAGTAAAAAACAAAAGGTCCCTTACTGCTCTCCAGCAGCATTATTCCTGTAAATATTTGATACTGATCATGGTGCCGGCGTGTTGTTACCGATTTGACTTTTTTCATTAAAAATCATTCCCTGCTGTTTTTTGGCAACTGTATGTTTTTAATTGACAATTAACGCTGCATAATACTTCTTATTAATCGATTGAGAAGGATATCGCGAATGCATAGTAGCAAAGTAATTAGTCTATGAGCGTGTATGTGTGTAACATCTGATGGTGCACACATATTTTGTTCGGTTAAATTCATGGTCTAGGTTTTTAAAAATGGCATGATACTCTTTTCCGTAGCTATAGCACAGTTTGATACGAATGTATTGATCTGTAATATCTTTCAACTTATTGGAGATGACCGATCACCGTTTAAATTCTCCCTAAGGTCAATATAGAGAATAGGTATGGCTTTCTCCCGTACTTACCATTCTTCGCTACCATTCTCGATTCAGAACACACAATTAACCGTTTTCTAATCTCTGATGCATATTTTGATGAAAAAATACGTAATCCATAGCATGCTGCCCAAATTTCGTCGTGTCTGCTAACCCCCTTTAGTCAATCTAATCGTAAGAGTATCCGAGAATATAAATCAATGAATAGACGATTTAAAGAGTATTATAATTAATATTATAACAATAAATAAAATATAATTCATCTCAAGTTATAAATCATGTATCATCAATGTAATTGGTGCTTAACTGAGAAACGACAAACCAAATATTCCCTGCCCTCAATATATCGAAAAACGTTTTGAAACGCCGCGTTTTCGTATTGTGGCTTTCTTTTTCAACAGGGAAACATATTCTAGTCATTTTTACAGCGATAATAAAGTTTACGGAGTTGATATCACGATGGAGTGATCAAATAATTAGATATATGGTATTCGCCCATAAAACAACGAATAGCCATTTCCCACCTTACGTGAATTTCCAAACTTTAAGGTCAACCGCACGAACTTCCTGCTGCCTCCGATGTGTATGTTTGAAACAGTGCCAATTCTCCGATAACTGTCGAATTAAGCCCCCAACGAAAATTGGGAGTTGGTTTAGAAAGACCAAGTATTTAATTACAATTTGGTTTTTTGGTTGAAACATGGCTAAAGCGAGAATAAAAGTGGAGAAAATCTTGTTAAAGGGTTGGCTGGCCATAATTGTCTACAAAATAGATGTACGATCTATGTAGGCGTTTATTGCATGTCATCTTATATCGTTGGGGCGGTGAAGTTGAATAATTAAAAGCGTGTCTCATTTTTCATATCATTCGTGTTTAATTTTTTGTGTATAAAAAATATATATTTCGTGGTACTGTACATTGTGAACTAGCATGTAAAGGCGGAATATGCATCGGGAGGCACTGCGTGAAAGCCCAAAAGCGTATACTAGTACAGTCGTGCTGTCACTGAAAAACCGCGTAATCGGAAAACATTCGAAGAAGTCCAGTTTTTTGACACCTGATTCTGTAGGTGCCGCGGTGCTAACTCCAAGTTTGTCTAAAAAATGGGGTGCAGGGTCGGCCGAGGTCGGCGCCGTGAAACAAAATGTTCCGAAAAATCCGAGCTTTAGTTTTGTCCACAGCGCCGAAGTCGTGGAAGTTCATTTTAGGGGTGAATAAGTGGCGTGAAGTTTTGAAAAATCAGTTTCAATTCAATAGCTCTTTCGGATAAATTCGTACACCTTTTGTTCAAATAGGAACGTTGTAGCCCTTGAAAAGACGCGTCGATAAGTATTTAATCATCACTCTCCGATAACATTTTCACCCCCAAAAAATGGTTGTAGTATAAAAAAAAATTGTTTATTGAATAACTCAGAAAACAATGCATTTTTCGCGTATAGTTTAAATATACGAAATGTAGAAAATCATTTTCTCTATATTTACGTTTCTATGGACCACCCTTGAGTTTTGCTTTTTCCAATCCCTCTTGGGGGTTGAAAATTAAACATGAAATTCTGGAAAAACTATTGACCGCGCGAATTCGCCGTCATGGAACAATTTGTAGATTGAAGTCTCAGCTACACTTTGTTCACAGCGCCAAATTCATATCTCTTTATTTTCGGTTAATAGTTTTCCCAGAATTTCATTTTGAATTTTCAATCCCCGAGAGGGATTGGAAAAAGCAAAATTCAAGGGTTGTCTATCGAAACGAAAATATAGATAAAATTATTCTCGACATTTCGTATCTTCAAACCTTCCATGAAAGTACGATTGTTTTTGAGTTATTCATTAAACAATGTTTTTTTGATACTTCATCCATTTTTTTGGGGGTGAAGATATTATCGGAAAGCGATGATCCGATGCTCGATCGACGCATCTTTTCAAGGGCTACAATGTTCCTATTTGAACAAGAATTGTATGCATTTTTTATAAAAAGTTATGGAATTAAAACTGTTTTTTCCAAATTTCAGCCCACTTTTTCACCCCAAAAATGAACGTCTACGTCTTCGGCGCTGTGGACAAAAATAAAGCCCAGATTTTTCTGGGCATTTTGTTTCCCGACGCCGACCTCGTGGTGGTTGTAGTTTGGCATTAATCAAACCCCATCCTCCTTTATCCCCTAAAAAAACCCTACACCTAATTTTTAGGCAACCTTGGATTTAGCATCCGCGGCACCAACAAATCATCTGGCAAAAAACTAGTCTCCTTCTACTTTCGTCCGATTCCAATATTACAGCACGACTCTGCCTGGGATATGAAAACTGCTATTAATACGAATATTCGTTTTCCTGTGCCAAATCATTTTTCAATTTCCCTCAAGAACATCGAGTTTTCCAATGAAGAATTTAATTGCCTATAGGAAAATCTATATAACTATGCCAATACATTTTTAGAGTAGAGTATATAATTACGGCGATCATTTTTAAGTGGGTAAAAGGGTGCAATATCGTGCGAGCCATTTTCGGATAAAACTATAACAAATTGTAAGGGAGAAAATCGCTAAAAGTAGTGCAGATTGTGATTTATGTCGGAATCGTTGATGTGCGGGAGCGAAGGCTGGGATGGAAGAATTTTTTGGCCAGCTTTCCGACGAATGGCGAGGCAGTGTCGCCTGCAAAGCATACACATATGTACACTAGCAGGGTATATATAGGTAGCACACATGGATCGTAAACTTGATCCATTTATACTTTATTATTATTTCACGGTGGCAATATCGTTGGTTGGTTCGTACTTTAGCGAATCTGTGGCGCCGCGTCGCGTGAAATCTCACGCCGGGCTTACAACGTCGTCAAATTAGCTAAAACTGCCGGCGGAACTAGTTTTATCCACGTTAGAGCCGGCTATGGCATAAGCTTGCCGCATGGACTGCCGTTCTCTCTCTCTCTCTCTCTCTCTCTTTCACTCTCACTCTCCACACCGTGTAACATATACTATCCGCATAGAATCTACTTAAAAATATTCGCATATATACATCGAAAGCTTTTTCACTGCGCTATTGCACTCGGTCCCTTTTTTTATGCTGAGCCTTTTTTACGTCGTATTTTATACGAAGACTCTCTCTATGCCAACATTAATTACGAATATAGTGTCCTATTTTATTGAAAGGGGAATATATCGAAACAATCCAACGGAAGAGTTATGGGGTGTAAATACGTCGACCTTGGTCCAGAAAGCGTGAGATTTTTTGTTCGCGTAAATGAATTTACACCATAGTATAAACAAATAAATATGTGTTCGTTGCCAGTAAACAATAATGATAAAGGCATCTTCTCAATTTTTAAATCGGATTTTCTTCCTACATAAATGTGAATTTCGTCAATGTAAGTTATTTGGAGGAATATTTGTGACGTCCATTGAAGTCGTTTGCACAATTTTATTTTACTTCGTCATCATCTGGATACGAGTAGGGTTATAAAAAGATAACATGTTTCGTTTTTGTCGAGACACAGCCGAACAAAATTATTTGAATATGTCCGATCAAAAGTTTGGATACACCAGTTGATATTTCTTGCCCCACTAAAAGTTACATAGCTTCGTAAAAAAACATAACCAAATTTACCGAACGGCGTTTTGAAGGCAACAAATTCAGCTTTGTTGTGGTTTTTGAAACATTAAAAAAAAAAATTTTCGACCCGGTACGCATCTTCTTACGTGACTGTTTATGGAATTTTTTTTTCATGTTTATCCATAATAAACTTGAACGAGGAAGCGGGAGCTCCATTTCTGTTGTTTTTAAGTTTCGTACGATTTTTTTCGCAAAGTTATTTCATATTTGGCTAAAAAAGACAAATTTTGAAAAATGCTACGTAACTCTGGAACTATAGGGTTTAAGAGGAAATATCAAAGACTTAAAAAGTTGCGTAAGTTTATGCTGGATCGCCTGGAATTTTTTAAAAATTCTCCTCTGGGATTTTTTGATTTGACTATTTTCGCTCGAAACTCTGACAAGTAGATGGTTTAACTCGAAAAGTATAGCGTTTATAACAAAATATCAGGAGGAAAAACTTTTTTAATTTTCGATTTTAAATTCGCTTAAATTTTTTCCGAATTTTTTTCTGAGATCTTCTAGGCCGAACCTCGGAGAATCGTCCGCATTGGCGTATCTCGAAAAGTATTGAGTTAGAGACAAAATATCAAGACGGAAAATTGATGCGGTTTTTCGTTTTGAATACGTTGATTTTTTTCAGATTTTTCCAATTTTTTTCCAATACTTCAAAGGCACCTCCTGGACGACCTGAAAAAAAAACATTGTAAAAGAAAATGTTGAAAAAAATCTGATCGATCAAATGGCGAGAGCAAAAGCAATTATATCGTGCGAGGATTTTTTTCACATGTATCAGCCCCTAAAAACAAAAAAGCGAACATTTTGATACGCAGAGCACATAAAATATTGTGTGCGCGCGCGCGCGTGTGTGTGTGTGTGTGTGTGATTGTGGATTTTTGTGAACACATACGCAGAAGGATATCAATGGATAGACACGAAACGATTCTGGTTGAAGAGAAGTATTGGCCCCCCCCCAATACTTCTCTTCGCAGTACCCCCGTAGGTGTAACATCATAACCAAATAGGTGTTGGATGATGGTCCCTTGGGTCAGTGTGGCGACACAGTTTATCCATTGAGAACCCCACATTGCTTGAGACGTACGCTTACCCTCTTTCCCTACGACCCTTGTACGGGGCACATTCTGTTGGATGGTCCGAACACCATTGCAGCCCCAAAATATTCTCTGACTCCTCGCCACCCTATTTCGTATATGTATAACGATATCCACGCTTTAAAAAGTAAAGGGCGCATATTACATAATTTTTCACGCAATGCCACGTCTGTTACGACTTTTTCTTTACTGTCAGCCAATACATTATACGCTACGGAGTTTAGCCGTGTTATATTCTTTTTCGGGTTTGCTACAACGACGACGTAGCCACCTAAAAGCTAATATCATTGCCCATGCATATTTATACCGCATTAAAAATCACCCTTCCTTAAAATGCATAGGACATTGCATAGCCTAGCCGTATTCTCCGAAACTTCCCTCTGCAACCCCTCTTACGCACTCTCGTTTCCCTCTCCCTCTCCTTTGGCATAGTCTATTCTCAAACTCTATGGGCTCTTCTCGGCCTTCCTCTGCTCCCTCCTTTGTCAACTTATTTCTCATTTTTGCTGGGAAAATGAGCAGGTCGGCCCCGCGTGGTGAATGAGTTTCAAGGGGTGGAGAGGAATTTTATGAAGATGTGTGAGACGCAAAAGTGGATACCGTCTGCTGGTTCACGCATTAATAATGAGCAAAAGAAGAGCATAAGAGTCAGCTGAAAAATCGCAAACATACCTATGGAGGCATGGGTGATGAAGAAGAAAAAAAAATCGGTATCTCATGACACAATGCAAATTATAGAACTAGCTGCTTCAAAGGTGCATTATTTTTTTCGAAAATGAATAAGCTCAAGAGAATACATAATCGACAGGTAATTTGTATGAAATCTGTTGTCTTCCCCTAAAAGTCGAACATGTTCGAAAAATTTTACGGTTACGGGTTTAGTTATTGGTTTCTCTAAAAAATGTAGATTCTTATTCTAGCATCAACGACTATAACTATTACCGATGAGATGATTTTTGTTCTGCTAGTGGATTCCCAATCACCTTCCGTAATTCACGTTGGGAATAACCGATATTGACTACTAGATTTTTCACAACTCGTACGAAATTTGACAAAAAATGTTATTTCTGTTAGTCATGTCCAAATACTTGTTTTCTTTTGTACCTTCGTTAATTATGGTAGCGTATTTGTGATTAAAACTAAATGTACACAGCAGTCTATCTTAAGCTAATACGAAAATATTTTATTATCGCATTTAGTTAATATACATCACGTACCCAAATGAAGAGATCGTGGAATGAATTGACCATTTATTTTGCAAGAATGACTATTTCATTGTGCATTGATTATTTACTTTAATCGGTTTTCGAATGCGGAGTCAAGTTTCTGAGAAACTTCCCCTTCACATGAAACTCGACGGAATAACTATCCGCCTATTTTATTGGTAGAGACTTTCGAACGGAATATGCAGTGAGCTGTGCACATCAATCCGTTCATGGAATCATGATAATATCACCATCGATAATTAAGGGAGCAATCATTGGCAATTATCTTATTATCGCTTTTTGAGAAAGTACAAGTGTTTTTTCCGTTAACAGGCTATAAGGAAGGGTCGAAAGTACCCGTCGATCACAATCTGTACACACATGATCTACCAGCGACCACCCTCGCTAATGTATATATACATACCAAAGAAAATCCGTGATATATATATATATATGTATATATACTGTTCGCAAGGAAATCAAAGGAACAAGAACTGTTTTTACATTTTCAAAGTGATTTTTAACACGCTGTAACTATGTGAAAAATGATAGTATGGAGATAATGAGAAAAGGCATTTTGAAGCTTGAAGTCTCTAGCTTTCGAACTTTTTATCAACATTTTGTGTTCTGCCATGATTATGGCGCACTCAGATGAAATATTCAAGTTTTAACATGCTTTTTCAAAATCATCTTTACAGGATCATTCTTCACGTAGATACAGCGTGGCGAAAATCAGTTAAAAAATGTGTAAATCTTGTTCCTTTCATTTTCTTGTTCTCTTAATCTAATGTGCCAAAGAAGCCTCAAATTTTAAAGTAAAATTCGTACTGCATGAGCGAAATTCGAAATACATGAAAAATTTCGGACACGTTTTTCTCAAAACACCATTTTTCAAATCAGGCGTGTATTTTTCTCCAAAACTACTTAGCCGATTGCGATTTTGCACAAATGTAGAATACCCGTCGGATCTTCCATCTTTTTGAATTCTTTATAAATACTATTTTTCCCGGCCGCGAGAAGTGAAAAATTTATTGTAAAAATTACCGTGCTCTTTTTCAAATGCTGCTATTGTGTAAATTTGTTGAATTTTTTTAAATTGGAGGGCCGTATGACCACCGCATTTGTAAAGAATATAATAAATAATAATCGCTTGTTCGAGATGCCGAGGACGGCCGCAATATTCAAGATGCCAAGGACGCCCGACGATAAAAAATGTTCGCGACATGACCGACGCGTCATCAAATATCATGTACAATTTCGAATAAAATGCTTTGAAAAAAACTTAACATGTTAGTTCGAACATATATCAATATAACTGTAAAATATTAATACTGCAGATTTACCTGTTTCTCTGAATTTAATTCTCAAAAAATCACCTTGAAAATGGGTGTTTACACTAGAGTATGGCCTCAAATCTTTGTACAGAATCTGCCATTCATCGTAGCACCGAAATCTTTACCGATCACAATCAGTGGCACCCGGAAAAAAACTGCACGATGAACGAAAGGAGAGCCCCACTAAACAGTGTAATTTTTTATTTATAGCGCGGGAGTTCGTTACTTAAGGGCTGTTGCTTAAAAAATTTGGGGTGAACAGATCGTAATTAAAACTTTCCTGGTAGTTATGCTATATTTTCTGCGTACACTGGCAAAAGGAGAATGGAGGTTTCCTCATTTGTATATCAAATATTAAAGTTGCCTCCGTTTGCTCTGACATAACCTCTGAAAGTGCCCGGAACACAGCTGGGACCTGTGACAGTGACTTTAGTCAACCTAACAGCCGAGGTTAGGCTGTTAGGTTAACCTAACCTAACCTTGTTAGGTTAACCTCACCTAACCTTGTTAGGTTAACCTAACCTACTCTAGTTAGGTTAACCTAGTTAGGTTAACCTAACCTAACCTAGTTTTAGGTGAACGTATATGTAAATAATAATTACGATTATCTACCGTACATTGGAAAATTTTCACGATATTCGTTCGCACACATCATTATTATTTTGCTACAATAAGTTCGCATTGATGGCGTCAAGCAATACATTAGCACAAGACCATAGTTTCTTCCCCCACCCTTCAAAAAATATTTACCAACAACCTTAATACGTCCCGTGACCTCTATGCAATAGCCTGAACGTGCAACGCGACCGAGAACGATTGACGTACGAGTGCGGAAAAGAGAAGTGATATCTTTCTCGCGCACAACAGAGGCCGAAGCGTGACTATGCTGTGCGAGAACGAGATAGCACGCGCGCGTGACAGAAGATCTGTCAACACCCGTGCGAGACCCAGTCGTGCGACGGTGACGAGAGAACTTTAGGGCGCGGTTACATTGGCGAGCTATTGACTGACAGTGTGCTAGTAAACCATTAGCGAATGGCAGCCATAGTAAGAACTACTAACTAGAAGATAGTGAGCTAGTAAACTAGTATCTTGATAGGAGACGCACCTAGAACTATTAAGGCCTGAGGCCACAGTAACGGGTATAAAATCATGTGCGAATTTAACGATTCTTTTTCGTATGAAAAAGTGATTCACTCATAACATTAATTACACATCTAATTAGTATGAACATCACGCTGTTGGAATTTTTTCTTTCGATGTACTAAATGACCGAACTACTTGAAACTTCTCGAAACAGCTTTTTTCCAATTGGCATAACAAATGGCTTCAACAATTTTCACTCGATTTACTTCAAATTTTATCGAATATTTTTATCGAATTTTATCAAATTTTATCGAATTTTATCAAATTTTATCGAATATTTTTATCGAATTTTATCGAATCGAAAACTTTTCATTTTATGAGCAGTTTATGAGCAGTTATAACGAAATTTTTCACAGAAAATTTATTTCTTAAGTTCAAATACCAACAACTTTTGAATAAAACAATATTTTTAAAAACTCCGTACGTACTTCTCTAGGTATTCTAATGTAGATTGACGAGAATTTTTGTTTTTTGTTCTAGGTCAAAAATTGTGGATAGTAAATGTCACGGCGCCGAGCGCCTAAAAAAAAGATAACAAAAGAAAATATTAGTAGTTAGCCATTCTGTACATCGAAAAAAAAAATATATTCTCTAACAGCTTGATATTCATACTAAATAGATGTGTAATTAATTTTATGAGTGAATCACTTTGGCATAAGAAAAAAATTGGTTAAATTTGCACATGATTTTATACCCGTTACTGTGGCCTAGGCCTTAAAGCTAAACACTGTGTAGGTGGAATGTTGATCTGTTGGATAGTACCAAGTGAGTAACGCTAGACTACTAGTCCCGAAGCTATACCTCAATCTGTGGCCAAGTAGATTGAGATATAGCTACACTAGTCGAATTAGCTGAGCCGCAATTTCAATAGTTCACAACGTGAACTAAAAGCTAGTGAACTATCTCATATAGCCATTTCGCTCTGACCTCGTAAATCAAATTGCAGCTTAGCCCTTCTTGAGCTATAATAAAGCTACTAGTTACTAAGTACTAGCTACTAACTAGCAGCTAGTAGCTATTTTATAGCTCAAGAAGGGCTATAAAATAGCTACTAGTTACTAAGTACTAGCTACTAACTAGCAGCTAGTAGCTATTTTATAGCTCAAGAAGGGCTATAAAATAGCTACTAGGTACTAACTAGTAGCTAGTAAGTACTAGCTACTAACTAGTAGCCAGTAGCTATTTTATAGCTCAAGAAGGGCTAAGCTGTAATTTGGGGTGAGGACAAGGGCGCGAGACATCGCGAGCTACTAACTAGTAGCTAGTAGATAGTAAGTACTAGCTACTAACTAGTAGCTAGTAAGTACTAGCTCCTAACTAGTAACTAGTAGCTATTTTATAGCTCAAGAAGGGCTAAGCTGCAATTTGGGGTGAGGACAAGGGCGCGAGACATCGCAAGCTACTAACTAGCTACTAACTAGTAGCTCGCGATGTCTCGCGCCCTTGTCCTCACCCCAAATTGCAGCTTAGCCCTTGTCTCTCGAATGACGGTAGCTGAAATTGATTGAAACAAATTTCTTTTTTCGCAATCGGTCACCTCGGCCTGAGTTACCTTGCAATCGAAACGTTAACCGAAATGGATACTTTCCTCCGACGTTAGCATCTTTTTATACCTATGAAATAGCATATCCTGGCTCACCGTCCCCAAGCGCGCGCATCTCTAAATCTAAACGGGGCACGAAGGGTTTCGGCCTTCGCCCGTAGCGCAACCTGCCTGTTCTCCAACACGATGCACTTTACTCGTGGAGAGCCGGCATTGCAACCGGGTGTGCATCGATTCCCAGAGAGACCTCGCTGGATGCTTCCCTCGGCAGGATTGCTCGGTACGTTGAGCGACGCACGCCACTCGTCCAAGTTTAGCAAACCAACCTAAATGAAAATTGAAGAAAACATAACAAACCACAAACGCAACACGGAGAAAAGACCCCAGCACACATGGAATTGCGGTAACTCGCGGGAAAACCCAAAAATCGTGATCGGTAGCTTATCTTGACGACGCGAATCCCACGTACGTATATATATGCTCCAGCTTCCAGCTCGGTGGAATGGCTTCGTCGAATATATACAGCGAGGAGCTCACTCTTGTTTGTCCCTAAGGACACTACGGGAGACAAAATTGGCGACGCGCAGCATCGGTCCATGCGTTCTTCAGTTCCCCCGGGACATTTTGAAAGCAATGCTGCGTACACGCCAGCCACCGAGTCTTCCAGCGCATGTGGGCTTATTTTTCTCTAACCTCTCTGACACTGCGAGCACACTGATTCACCATTTTTCTTCTACTCATCTCTTTTCCCGCCCGGTCCCTCGCTCTACCCCCAAGCGACTCACGCAATGCACCGTCCTAAAGGCCCCTATGATTTGACTTGTACTCAGGGGCAAATGGTGCGAGACCTTTCGCGGATGTTACGTGCAGTCTGTACCCGGAGCACTGTGGATAACATTTTTGGCCCTTAGGCCTCGCCAGCATTCGAGCGGAGACTCCAAAGTGCAGTAGCATTGGGGAAAGCATACCGCTGTCGGTGGTGAAAAGTGGGGTGAATGAAAAAACACCGCTTGAAGGGCTACGTCTACCTAGAGGCTCGAAAAAATGACGAAATTTCGAATTCTTTTCCTGGAAAACGTTTGGTGGAAAAGAAACGCTTAAAAAAATGAGTATCGTGAATATAATGACGACAGATGTATTAGTTTGATCCTCATTAATTACGAATATCTTCGATTGACAAGCTCCACTTTTCAGGACATGTCAATGTTCTGAACGGGTAGACATTACGTCAAGATGTACTTGCTCGTAATGTATCCCGGCCGGAAGATTGTAATTTCCAAACATAGAGGCAAAGAGGTAAAGAACGATTTTGCGATGTTCCCAATTTGTTCCATAGGAGTCCTCCCATCGGGTCAGGTAAAGCAGACAAGGCAAGTCTGGTCAGGGCCCGACACAAAGTAGGAAATGTTCGGTCACATTTCTGCACGGGGATGTGTATAATGGACCCATGTATTTCATGCAACGCTCTAAACACGCCCTTTTCCCACGAAACAAGTGTAATACTTGTATTGTAATCTACCTGTACCGCGAATATGTACTAATTGATCTCGGACGTTTCATACGAAAAAAAATTGCATTTTTTTTTCGTATGATAATATACGAAAATAATACGACAAAATTACATTTTTTTTTCGTATGAAAATATACGAAAATAATACGATAAAAATTACATTTTTTTCGTATGAAAAAGTGATTTACTCATAAAATTAATTACACATCTATTTAGTATGAATATCAAGCTGTTAGAGATTTTTATTTTCGATTTACAAAATGGCCAACTACTAATATTTTCTTTTGTTATCTTTTTTTTAAGGCGCTCCGCGGCGTGACATTTGGCATTCACAATTATTGACATAGAAAAAACAAAAAAATTCTCGTTAATCTACATTAGAATACCTAGAGAAGTACGTACGGAGTTTTAAAAAATATTGTTTTATTTAAAAGGTGTAGGTTTTTGAACTTGAGAAATGAATTTTCAGTGAAAAATTTTGTTCCAACTGCTCATGAACTGCTCATAAAATGAAAAGTTTTCGACTAATCAGAAATTCCGTACGTACTTCTCTGCGAAATGCAATTAGGAACATAACTTTTAAATTTGAAGTAAATCGAGCGAAAATTGTTACAGTTATTTGTCACGCTAATTGAAAAAAGTTGTTTCGAGAAGTTTCGAGTACTCGGCCATTTTGTACATCGAAAAAAAAAAATTTCTAACAGTTTGATATTTATATTAAATAGATGTGTAATTAATTTAATGAGTGAACCACTTTTTTATACGAAAAAAAATTGTTAAATTCGCACATGATTTTATACCCGTTACTGTGGCCTGAGGCCTTAAACAAACCGAGTTGAGCAGCAATTATGATAAAAAAAGAAGACCGTGTTGACAGTCCCGTTATGAGTGTTCTGGTTTTGGAGAAAGTTTAAACGCCTTTGTTATTGGTGTACTAACAGCCCGAATTCAGTAGCCCTGAATGATTCTGATCCTGCTTAGTCTTGCCATTTACGGGATACAAAAGCTTCGTCTGTGGTGTCCGTACTGCAGTCAAGTATATATATATATATATATATATATTTGTATATAGTGGAAAGATCGTATTCCATAAAATTCCGAACATTCGGTGAGAATGGCAGTTTATTCGGCTTTCCGAATCGTCCCGAGTAATCGAAAAGACCCTTCAAGCCTAGAAACGAGCAGTTACCTCGTACAGTTAACTTAAATGCCTGTTAGCAGACATTAACTGCTTTTCGCACGTATCTGTAGCACGTATGCGACGCACACACATTCACATGTGTGTGTGTGTGTGTGTGTGTGTGTGTGTGTGTGTGTGTGTGTGTGTGTGTGTGTGTGTGTGTGTGTGTGTGTGTGTGTGTGCGTGCGTGTGTGTGTGTGTGTGTGTGTGTGTAGAGGTTCGAAAGTGTGTATCTATATATTATTGTGCACGGGCATATCCGAATACATGTTGCACAGTATAGCGGCGATACTAGTATCTGATATTCCTACCGATGCAGCAACGATACTGCACATCTATTTCACACACGCGCACGACGACTGCACTTTTAATCGACCCAGGTCATTACGATGAAAATTAAATCGTTCGATCGCTGTTCCCGTCCATAGTCGAACGTTTTCGGATCTCCGGTGACCGTGCTAATGAAGTTTTTTTTTCCCGCTAGAGTACGAGCTCCGAGTTGATAAGAGTTCGATGAATCCCTAGAAAATGGAGACACCGTGTCGCAAAATGGAAAAAAGCTAGACCGGATTCAACGTACAAAAAGGCTGTTCTCCCTACGAGTATAAATATTGGATTGGCCTACGAGCACCCGAAATAAAGAAAGTTTAATGTCAGTGCGGGGGTTTAGATTCCAGTCGCCGTCGAATGGTTGCTGGGACAACAGTTTTTTGTGCCGCAGAAAAAGACTGGTCCGGTGAACAAAAAATTCTGGTTCGATGCTGAGAATTCGAGAAATGACGGGATTATTTTTTGCGACTAATCGCACGTTTCTAATCAAAATTGTATATCGGTGGAATAAAAAAATTATTTTTATCGCATTATCTTTTTTCGTTATTTGACAGGCTGGACTACGATAAAACTAACGAAATGCTGTTGATGTATTTATCGCTTATCTACATATACCAAAAGAAGTTTGGGCAGGTGAAAAAATCGCGCATGCTATAGTTTCGTATAGCTTGGTATATGTGGTAGCTACTATAATGTAATATACGTATTCAAAAGTAATAATAGGTGTATTGACCTTTGGTGTGTAAGCGAGATACATTCATTTAAGGTTTGCCTATGTTGCATAGAGATATATTAGCCGAAATGAACATTCAAAATTTACGTGTAAGCTTCCTACGTGTTATTTCGAAAAAATGCACCACCAAAAACATTACGAAGTCATTAATTTATATATCAGCAAAGACGTTGTAGAAAAAAACGTACGACCAGCGTTGCAGAAAATAGATATTTAATTCCAATCAACGTAAAACTTGGCCCAAAAAATGTTTGAGCAAGGCAGTCGTAGAAATGTGGCAACACTGGAAGCACCAAGTAGAGAGAAAACACACCTAGCCTTGATTCAAATGTCCATTTTGAAAAAAAAATAATAATTACATCATCATACATTCGAAAACACACACACACACACACACGCACACGCACACACACACACACACACACACACACACACACACACACACACACACACACACACACACACACACACACACACACACACACACACACATGCACACACACCATGCTATGTTCACAGTTTTACGTATGGTTACTTCACTTTGGATGGATACTTTATCCTTTATTTGTGGATACTTTATTTGTATCACGGGGGAGACCATTAACATGAGATGTCAAAAGAACTTTCATCTTATCGTTATCACTTACAAAATAGAATATTTGCAAATGTTCAATCTTTAATTCAGCCTTTGCTAATTTGGTTTTTACACCAGACGAAATGCATTCGACAGTACAATGGAAACTACCCTTGTTTAATATAATTTTGGAGTATTCCGCCCCAGCAATAAAGATGGCGACTCGAGTTGTACTTTGAGGTTGAAGCTCATCATCGATGATAACTGTCACTCGGATACGTTTAACATTCTCAAATGAGGAGCAGCAGCACCCTTATGAGCCCCAGCCGACGCAAAATCTCTAATCAAATTTGTGGCCGAAACTGATAAGCGGAAATACCGCTTCAATTAAACCTTTTCCGTAAGTTTTGAGTTCAGAACTGGCAGGCCATCAAACAGCCGGAAATTCGTTTCAATTCAATGTTTGAATTGAATTGAATTCAATGTATGCCTGCCTAATAAGGCACAGAACCATATCCTAATGCTTGGTACGATACCTACTTGATGGTTTTTTTAAATCTACGCTGACGAAGCCGACTTTGCGTCTATTTCGTTTGTTCGATGGAATTTTATTTTCGTTCCCATTCAAAAAGATAGTAGCACGTTCTTTATTTCAAAATTATACTATGTTGGTGGTTTTCCATGATACATTTATATCTCTACATTTGCTGTTGTGTAAAACTTCATGAAAATTGAGCGATAACGGCTCCATATTTGAAAAATACACTGAACTATTTTTTCCCCAGAAAAACCGAACATAAACAGCAGCAAAAATGCATCTATACGAAATATAATGCTTTCGATAATACTTTCAGGACGAGAATTTAGAAAATTTCCATCTTCCGAAGAAAAAAGTAGCTCGTTCTTTCAATACGTCCCCGAAGAGTTTTGTTCTTTGTGCATCTTGAATATCTATCGAATATTAAAGATTGATTTATTAAGGGGCTATACCAGTGTGTACACTGCAAATTTGGGTGATTTTTGGGATTTTTTAGAAGAAAAGCACTCGAAAATGTTTCGGAAAATTAAGAATATATTAGGCTATATTTGACCTATGTTACATCATTTTTTCATAGAAAAATATTGAGATCCAAGCTGCCTTCGGAAGCGCCGAAAAAAAGTTCCTCGACTGCTGACATGATTCCGGCCGATTGAGTAGCCGAAACCGAAAAGGAAAAAAATGTCGTTAAACTGGAAGGTATTTCCTGTACAATGGGCTAGGATTTTTGAAAAATATCAAAATCTAACAAAGTGGCGTAGTTATGAAAAAAGTCTATTTTCTTGCCTATAAAATAGTATTTTTTTTCAATGCCAAATCGTCAATTTTCATCGAATGAAAAATATCCTATGTCATTGTAGAGTAAATATATTCAAGAGTATTCAATTCAAATTTCAAGTCAATCGGATGATTGCTCTTTGAGTTACAATGTCAGCAAATTTAAATAATCTCATTTCGAGAAAAACGCGTTAAAAGATTTAACTGGGGCATTTTATACCTACGAGCAGTTGCTCTTTAGAAGGCTGCCATTCAGGGAGTATTAGAGATACAGCCTCGACATTTTTACAAGATATTCTTGAAAGTATAAACTGCCGAAAAAGGCAAAAAATTGATTTTTTAAAAGTGTCACACTGGTATAGCCCCTTGAAGTCTGAAGAAAACAAAAATACTTTTGACAAAGGAGAAAAACATTTTTGCAAAATTGTGGATGAAGATCAGTGCATGAAAAATGTCCAATGGGGCATTATTACGGATGTTGCAGTATCTTTGCTCCTTCACCTTGAAACATAGTTCTATTCCTAAGTATGTGAATATAATTGCCTGAACGGGCAATACAGCTGCTATTTGACTCGATTGTAACTTTGCAAAAAACGTTATAAAACGGTTGTAAACGATTCGGTGTATTAGTATTTCAACCGGTGAAGGTTTATCAATAAATTTCGATGCGGTACTGATAAAAAAAGTCGAGAAAGTGACGCGCTATGCGAGTTGAGCGAAAAAATCATCCTATATTAAACCTATGCGGTGCTCCATCCCTCAACGCGGCAGATTTCTTTCGAGGTGTTTATTTTTATAGCGAAACGGACGAATCCCTTTAGGGCTGAAGAGGGGAATGGGTACGATGGTTGATAAATTTAATGGAAAGGATATGAAGAGAAAAAGTGAAAAAAAAATCCGTACTGACTCATCGGTTTTGCAGACGCCGCGGACGTTTTTATTTCGACACAACCCGATTTTCCGCGACACCATTCGTATCGCGTCCTTTCCCAGTCCAGGCCGGGCAATGCCCTCGAAGCTTGTTCATTTATTTTTCCAGCTCCATTGCCTCGACCGACGCTTCCATGGCAGTGTTCATTTAAAAATAGTCTACCGCCATTTTTACTGTATATGTATATAGGTAGACACGTTGGCGGGGCGGTGCTTAATTGATTGTGTTCTATAGTCAAAAAGACCCCCGGATCCCTCCCCCATTTAGCCATGCCTCGCTCAGTTAACTCATTTAATTGTATGCGAGCCAGACGAACGAAGTCATCAACGAGACAAGGAATGCCCAAAATGTCATTGGAGGCTCCGAATATTCAACGTTTCGAAAAAATCCGCGTTCGTGAGAATTGACAAAAAAATTGCGCTTCGAAAATATGCGGAACATCGTACAGGGTGATAGGCACGGGCATCGATCGATATTGTGAATGAACTATGATAGAAAATAAATCGATTGAAATCTGCAAGATTTTGCGATAACTGTGATTTTTGCTGGAAAAGTACATTTTTGTTAATAGTCGTATTTTTATTTATTTATTTAAATAGCAATATGACATTTTAATTGTATTGCGTTTTTTCTTAAATTATTGGCGGACACACTTATTTTGATTAGAAAAAGAAGAATATTCGTCAACTAAGAGTGTGGATATGTGACTTTTTCTAAATCTGGGAAATAATGT
The DNA here is from genome assembly GCA_951751655.1 of Ophion costatus. NCBI lineage: Eukaryota > Metazoa > Arthropoda > Insecta > Hymenoptera > Ichneumonidae > Ophion > Ophion costatus. Next base: position 4,242,398 of record OX632364.1, read on the forward strand.
CAGTGTATGCTTAGTGCTTGTTTTTTTTCTGTCGTTTTTACTTCATTTCTTTGTTCCATGCAGTTTTTACTCTGATTTGCTATTTTCCCTCGAGGTCTGAAAATAGATGGACTTTCTTGAATAACGAGAATACATGGATTAGTTGATGAGCTCGATATCGCGTGTACAATATGACCGATAAGTCGACTACCTCGTTCATGGATATGCTATAAAAAAACAAGAAGGAAAACAATTCAAATTATGTTCACATAATAGATTCAAACATAGATATTTTGTTAAACATGAAAAATCAATAATTTCTTTTAGTACGTTGCGGCTTATATGACCTTTTCTTTCGCGCAGATCAGATTTCAAGCCTAATGAATGAATGTAGCATCCAGCCAGGCTGAAAAATCTCACACTGCTTTAAAGCAACAGACAAACCAAAATAAGTTGTAAAAATAATGTCTGCCTATTTTTTTTACTGTCGATTTCGTTATCGATGAACTCCCACCTTTTCTGAAGAACAGTGTTGGGGATAAAGAATTTTTTTTTCTATACGATGTCCCGTTTCACTCGTACACCCTACACGAATCATGAAAATAAAGTCGGTTCTACAAACTTTTTGTCCAAAAGACCAAAAAGTTTTGACGAGGATATATGATGGCGATTGTTAACGTATTTTGTCATTGTGCTCACGAAATCTTCTTCGAAATTCGTCCATATAGTTTCCACTTGCTAAAAAATACGCTGGTTTTTAAATAAATTTAACCAAAAAATCATCTTTTTAGCTTGAAAAATAAAATTAGCAGACTTTGAAGTTTGGAAATGGCGTACGTTTCGATGCATGTGATTGCACCGATAAGTCCGTTGCTAATTTAGCAAATTAGCAACGGACTAGTAAACGATCTCAATGACTACTAATTACTAATTAGTAGTTATTGAGAGAAATTATTGAGCTATTATTGAGAGAAATTATTGATTGAAGTTAAAAATTACTATGAGCTAAATATACCATTTTCGCATTGCGTTTAACCGTAAAAGGAATGGTTTTCGAAATTTTGTCGATTCTCGTCGGTGACAAAAATGATACGATCACTCTAATCTCCGTTTGCCTCGATGTTGCAGGCACTTATCTCTGTAATGAATGAAGGTAATGCGAACAGCAATTTTGTATGCATCTCCAAATTTGGTTATACCAGTTGATAATAAAGCATCAGTCGTTGTAATCACATTTGTTCTTTTTATGATGTAGTTCTTCCATTAAAAAAAGAATTATGACACATATTTGCAAATTCAGTTGCCCAGACTCATTTTTCGTTGGAATACGAATTTCTATCATGCGTTGTAAAAAACGATATCAATGGACGATGCATTCATACACGCAGGCGCGGGCACATGATGCGCAACACTGACCTCGCAACTTCGACGCGGTACATCCTGGGTGAAGCTCATGCAGCCGGAGGATCGACATTTTCGTGCTATAACTTGCGTGTTTGCTATGCTAGCCCGATGATTTTGTTTTATTGAGATCGTTTAGCAACCACCTATTTCTCGAGGAGATGAAAACTGTATCGTTAAACTTCAAATGCTGACCGTTACTGTAAAATCTGTAAATACTCTGAATACTAACCGTTATTGTAAGCTTGTCGATTCTTCAAAATATCTCCATCAAATATTCCCCTCAAGACGGCACATTAATAAAGACAGTACAATTAATATAGAATGCCTTATGTATAAAGTTGTTTCATAAAACAACTTCCAAATGGCATCAAGTATAAAGCATTACTCGTTACAGTATGAGCGTTAATCATTAAAACATTGTTCAACATTTCTAATAAGCAAGCGACAATAATAAGACTTTCGCCGAGGCTAGCCGTCTGGTTATCGGACGAATAAGCGTATGTTATTCGTCCGGACAGGGGCTAATTTCACCCGGTTCACGCCGTACAACGCCCCAAACACACAGACCCAAACAAATCAACCCAAACGCAAACATACAAACCCAAAATAACAAATGCACACAGACCATCCCAAAAAATAAACCCAAACCCAAAAAACCTAAACCCAAACAAAATTAACGAACCCAAGCCAAACAAATACATCCAAGCAACCCAAATCCAAACAAACCAACCCAAACGCAAACAAACCCCAAATAAACCCAAACGAAACCAACCAACTCAAACCAAACAAACCCAAACACAACTAACCAACCCAAACCCAAACACAACCAACCAACCCAAACCCAAACAAAGTTATAAAGATTTTCTTCGGATACCGGAAGATTTTTCCACGAGAAAACGGCATTTAGCAAAAAAAAATCGACTTGTGATGCTATTGTAGCGAAAACGTTTTTAAATCGCGTGAGCAAATCCAGGAGTTGAAAAACTCCTTGAGTTGAAACACTACAGGAGCTTTTTTATCTTCACGTAATTAGAACCGAGCTCGTTATTGTTATGTTCTTGATAAAGATTCGCAATTATTTTCCCAACTTTGAATTATAGGTGGAGTAAAAAAATTGCCTTGTGCGAAAAAATTGCTTTGGTCACATCGAAGCGTCCTATACGTTGCTGGAAATAAAAAGTCTCTGTAGAAAATTACTATTACAATATACTGTGACAATATCCGTGTTAATGTAATTGTTTGTTTCATAAACATTTCTGCGTTCTCACGACACTACTATATATATTTATGTAGGGATCGTTGTTACGGACGTTTCGTTCCACAGATGGCTTAATAATGATGTCGTACAACTGATAAAAGTTCATATTTTTGGCTTATTTGATGTGCGCAACAACTTGGCCATTTACAAAGTCGCTATTAAGGATGTTGAGTCCCAAATCGCAAATGATGATAAAATTCTGAAAATCTGGTATGTTTTTGTATGAAGTATTTCAGAGGTCGTGTAAAAATTTCACGACAATTAGGAAGCTCGCTATTGAACAATTAACATTCAGAAATTAAATATTGTTTTATGGAAACTGATGTAACTTTGCAATAAGTTTTTTTTGACCTCTCAATTTTATAATATCTACAATATACTGAAGGCAACGGAAACAAAACGAAGTTTATTGATACATTTTTTTTCATTTCTTTTAAAAATTGTTGTAAACAAAATGTTAATTTTTTAATAACGAGCTTCCTAATCGTCGTGAAATTTTAACACGACCTCTTAAATACTTCATACAAAAACATACCAAATTTACAGAATTTTCTTATCATTTTTTATTTCAACCCCTAAGGAGGTTGAAGTAATGATGATAGAATTCTGAAAATTTGGTATGTTTTTACATGAAGTATTCAGGAGGTCGTGTAAAAATTTCATGACGATTCAGAAGCTATTTATTGAACAATTAACATTAACTTGTTTCATAGGGACTCAACATCCTTAAGAAGTTTCCCCGTAGGTGGAATATATATATTTTCCCCCCGTTATAACTTGATAAAAGTAAGAGTTGAAAACAAAAGCGCAACGGAAGAAAACGAATGTAGAACGCGATTGTAGTTCTTTAGGAAAATCCTCCCACGTTTGTTAAATTCGTCAAGCGTCCCGTTCAAATTTATAAATAGCTAAAGCGACATTGCCTATCATTGACGATTGATAATTAAATATAATAATAAATAAACAATAATATAATATGCTATTATATCAATTTTATTTATAAAATAATAAACAAAAATGAAAAATAAAATAATAAAATCATTGATGATTAAATACAAAAAATATGGCTAATGAGAGAAAAACGGAAATTTCAATGTCCCTTTTAAATAAAACGAACCGTCTGCGATCACTTCTACTGATAGTTTTATGGTGGTTAGACTGGACCAAATTAATCCAACGGATTTTCGAACTATTGTTGTGTGAACAGTGTGAGTCCAAAGTATTATGGAACACGCTTTAAACATTGTAGAGTATGGAAAAACGGAAAAACTCAACAGATTGATGAATAACGCGTTTAACGAATTGCGGAGCGAGAAGTCCGAAAAAGAGTATTTGCCATTAAAAAAATTACTTTCACTTTTTTAAAGGTTTTTGATAAAACATAGATGTTTCGTTAAACATGAAATATCAATGATTTAAAAAAAATTGAGTCGTTACATCACTGACTTTTTCTTTCGCGTAGGTCAGATTTCAAGTTTAAAGAATTAATGTAGCATCCAGCCAGGCTGAAAATGTTTACACTGCTTCGAAGCAACAGACAAACCAAGATACGATGTAAAAATAACGATTGCCTATTGTTTTTACTGTAAATTTCCTTGTCGATGAACTTCCACTTTTTCTGAAGAACTTTTGAAGAAAAGAGTTGGAGATAAAGATTTTTTTCACTATACAGCGTCCCATTATGATTGTAGATCTACATTAATCAAAGAAATGAAGTTGGATCTACAAACTTTTTGTACAAAAGCCAAGAAGGCTTTGCCGAGGATATTTGATGGAGAATTGACGAGGATATTCGATGACGTTTGTTGTCATCGTGCTCTCAAAATCTTAGGGTTATTTTCTTCATTCGTTCATTGAGTTCGTCCATATAGTTTCCATTTGCTCAAAAAGTCACTCGTTCGAGATAAACTTAACCAAAAAAATCATTTTTCTAGCTCGAAAAGTACGAATAAGAAGTTTGGAAACGCCGTGCGTTTAGATGCATGTGGCTGCATCGATGTGTATCGATGCTACGAGGTGACACTTGCGAGATGCGAGGTAACTTTGTGGGAGAATAATGTTCAATTTAACAATTCTGAAAAACCAGCAAATAAATGTTTTTCGTTGTTTCTATTATTATTATCGTCGTTGTTTCTACTGGCAAATAAAGGTCGAACGGTAGAACGAATATTCTTTTATACATGTAGATGAAAAGTCAAAACACGAGGCTTCTTGTCGCCAGGCAACTGTGCAGTGTGTCCATTTGATATTCCTGCTATTAAGTGGACAATGAAATAGCAAAACTTATGAAGCGAAACGATGGTAAATGGAAATCGTAGAATTGCTATTCCATTTCCCGTGTCACGAGGCTTTCTTTTTTACTGCGGAGGAATATTGAAGCTTGAGCCATGACATGGCAAGATAAGAAATCTTTGATAGCCGACGCTCAATAGCGTTCGGAGGGAAGCTCAGCGCCGGCGCCCTTATTCGGAGCCCGATTGGTGCTGCAAGCCTCGGGGTACATCGTACTTCCCCGGATGGTAACCGTTCCAACGTTCCCTTGGAAACGCTTCATTCGCTGTGATATCAACCCCCGTCCGTCAACGAAAGACCTCTTTCAATTAGACTGGAAAGCCTCTCTCTCTCTCTCTCTCTCTCTCTCTCTCTCTCTCTCTCACCCTTACACCGCCCATCGCTGCTACAAGGCAGTTCGCTCTTTCTCTTTAGACTTCATGTGCCTTTCGCATCTTCCTACCCTTTCTATCCTCTTTTGAAGGATCCTCCGCGAATTATATAGGCGGGGGAGTGATTCGTAAGAGCTTCTCGTGCCGTGTGCGCAGCGTTGCCAGGACGTATCCTGGATATTTCATCGAAAGGTCGCACATTCCGCAACGCGAATAACCTTCAAGTGTCCCCTACTGACGACCATTTTTTCGCAACTGCCGTCGTTGAACTTCCCTCGTAATAAATATGCGGACCGTATTTTTGCTTTGCTCAAAAACAAGCAATTCGTCGTACAACAGTTCTCGATTGTATTTCTTGACTCTATGTTGGTACATAAAAATAGGTAGAACCGATAATTAAGGGGGTTTCTCACTCTGGACGCTAAAAAGGCTATTTTCATGAATTTTTTGATAGGCTTATTTTATAGATGTTGATAGAGAAGTTATTACATTCAATGAGTACAATTTAGAAATACATTTCAAAAAAAATTGTTATGTATTTATGTAACCCAAACTAACATTAAACGCATTTTTCTCGAAACAACGTTTTCCGACGGCTTGTTGATACAATCGTCGAAACTACTCAGCCGATCCTTATAAAATTTTAACCACATATTCTTCACAGCTATACGGTATATCAAGGATTTATTTCAATTGGGGTATTGACTATTTTATTTGCAAAAAACGGTGAAAACCACGTTTTTTTCGAAACGATGTCCGCCATTTTGTTGTTTTTGCATACATAAAAAATTGTATGATATGCGCTATAGCCATTAGCACACTGAATCTAAAACCGTTTGATTTTTTTGTTTCGGATATCCATCTCCGAGATTTCATCAACAGCACAGATCTGCCATTTTTTTAGGACACTTTTTAACTACCATTTTCGTCTATAAATAGTGACTCTTTTTATATCAATACCTGCAATATAAACATATTTTAAAAAATCATGAAAAGAGCCTTCTTTTAGCGTCCGAAGTGAAAAGACCCTTTAAAAAAAATCCTCCCTTGTACTATTATTTAATTTGTTTATCTCGTGTTTTCAATAATTCAAATAAAACTAATATTTAATATTTCAATACTAGTATTGATTTATTTAATATTTATTCAATAATTTTAGTATTTATTTAATAATATTTCAATCCAAATAAAACTAATATTTAATATTTCAATAATTTAAATAAATAAATTTAAATGAAAAAATAAAATTTTCAATAATTGAAAAAAACCTCGCTAGTTTACGATGTTATTGAATAATGCCAAAAAATGGATCGCTTGTTCAAAGGAAGGATTGTTGCTTTGAAAGACTTACAAGGATAGGTTGCAAGGTCGATCTTTCCGATTTCGATGAAATTTGGCATGCTTGTAGAATGCGGAAAAATAGGCGACACGTATTTTTTTTATATCTGCGGAACCCGATTTTTAAGGTTTGAAACGCACTCTCCAAAATTGGGGTGTTTTTCGTTTTTCGTCGATAACGTTTTAACGGTACGAGATATGAATAATTTTCAAATTGCAACAATGTTTATTTTTTCGTGTACTATACATCGGAGATGAGAACTACAACGTTATCGACGAAAAACGGAAAACACCCGTATTTTCGAGGGTGCGTTTCACCCCTTAAAAATCGGGTTGCGCGGATATAAAAAAATACGTGTCGCCTATTTTTACCCATTCTATAAGCATGTCAAATTTCATCGGAATCAGAAAGATCGACCTCGCAACCTTGTTAGTTGCGAGGTCGATCAATTGGGGGGTCTTGTTTGGGTTTGTTTGGGTTTCGGAGAAGATTCGGAGAATTCGGAGAAGAAAACTTTTTCTTGCTTACCACTCGGCTTTATCATAAAAAAGATGCCGCTCGGAGATAATCGAAAGAGTCCGTTAACTTATAACTTAACTTGATAATAACCGTTCAAACTTGCTTACTTGCTACTTAGATTATTTCAGACGAAAAAAACAGGGCTCGGTTACCATTTGACTTGGGAATAACGATAAAGAAACGATGCCAAATAATGAACAGTTCGAATTTATGATAAAAAGTCTAGGAAATTTTTTAAATTCTTTTTTATCGTTGAAAAACATTGTGATCCATTTTGAGTTCAGAAAAGATTGTATTTCTTGAATGCAAGGAAATCATCTTGCCCCCAATTGGCGCAACTAATGAAATTCGTAGTTATATTTTTATGAGTGACGAACAACCAATGTGATAGGAAAGAGGAAGCAAATACTGAATTTTTCGTAAAGTAACTTCGTCTTTCGTTAACAACACTCGTGGGAAACAATCAAATCACTGTTCGAACAATCCAGTACATTAACAATGCGCTAATAAGAGCAGTCTGAATGTTCTACAATAACAAAATTCTATTCTACAATGTTGGAAGGCAATTAAAACATTAATATTCTATTTCGTTGCTATTGTTTATCACTACCAAGTTTTTTAAGGCTCGCGCGATTTTTTTTTTGGTGTTCATTCATGAAATCACTTCACCTTCAGGAATATGTGCAAAATATCGAGGAATAAATGTAGAGCAAAAGCTGAAATTTAGCTATCAAAATGGCCCAAAGAGCTTCGCCCTTCAGAAGCATCAAATTCAAACATCGACCAAGTCATGTACAACACTTACAAGGAACATCACTTTAGTGTCCGCCTGCGATTTCGTTGAAACTCATATATGTAATAAAGCATTAAAAACTATTGGATACGTATTTTTTTTTATGTGCGGAAAAACAGTTTGAATGGAGAAATCACCCCTTAAAGAAAAGCGTTTCAAGGAGTGGTTTTTCAGTTTCATCCACAAGCACTCCACTGATCGGAAAGAAATAAAAACCAAAATTCTTCTTATGTAAAGCGATGAGAAATCTACTATAGGAGTATTGTAAAAAAAATTAATTAGTGGGTGACCTGCCGTTCTTTAGAGGGTCGTTTGCCCCCTTAAAACCGTTTTTCTCGCCGATAAAAAAAATAGTTTTAAATGCTTTATCACATATATGAGTTTCAACAAAATCGGAGGCGGACACTTAAGGATGTATTGCCCGTACATTCCCTACCAAAAGTGAGTTTCAGTGAGAATTCTGAATACTTTGCGATAACATTAAAATCTTAAACAATCAACCGTTTTGAAGATGCTAAAGATATTGGTTTTAAATAATAAGAATGCCAAAAATTTATCAATAAATTGCTTAATCAAAAATTTGTTAAAAAAAACTGGTAAACTTGATTTTTTGTGACATTGAATGAATTATGATGTTTTTCTGAATACATATGATTTTTCAAAGAATTTTCTCTCTATTTCGATAATCCCGTTTTTGGAATTTTTCAGGGGCTGTACCTATGACACTGTTCGTTCAGTACCTCGGACACTTCTTGGATTTAAGGGGTAAGGCCACTGTAAATTTTTTGAAAAATCGATTTTTTTTTATTGGCTGAAAAAATGGTTTAAACCCTCTAGAATAAGAAAAAAAAGGTCCTGTGCGAAAAAAAATTTGTTGTCCTTAGGAAATGAAGGTCGCCGCCAAGCGTGTCAAAACTTGCTCCGAAACGACTGCAATTATATCGGAGATGGCGATTCCAAAACTTTCAAAGGCATCGTGGATTCGAAGCCTTATGAAAATGTTGATGTTAAAAAAAAAGAGTGCATAGATCACGTGCAAAAAAGAATGGGCACTCGATTGAGAAACTTAAAAAAAGGAACAAAAGGTCTCGGGGGAAGAGGAAAACTCACTGCTAGATTAATGGTTTTTTTTTTTGTTCTAGATTCAAAAGTGCACCAGTGGTGCTGCGTGCCGCGGAGCCCTGGAAGCAAAACATGTCCCGGGAAGATAGCTGTGGAACCGCCATTTTGTTTTTTTTTTTACTGTAAAAAAATTTTATAATAAAGTTTAATGTATGCCCGACAACACCATTAAAAGTTTTTTTTCAAATACCTTCAATTTCGGGAGCAAAAAATTAGTGAAGAAACCTTTTTTTTTGGGCCGTTACAGTGGCCTTACTCTTTAATATGGAACATTGCTCCGAAAATACATTGAAAATTTGTGACTGTTCTTCAATATTTTTAAATAAAAAAAATTTTAATTAAAATAGAAAGAAAATTCTAAAAAAATGCATACTCTTCAGAAAAATCTGCGAATTCATTTTATAATATGAAAAAGTAGTTCACCGGACATATGTTGAACCATTTTTTTTCAACATTTTACTTATAACTTTTTTGCATTATTATTACCGGAAATTAATGTTCTTAGCATCTTTAATGTGGTTGATATAAAAAAAGCTTAATCTCATCGAAAAGTAATAAAAAATGTCGCCCAATTTGGATTTGGGTATATGACAAAGAATTTCCTGTATAAATTCGGATCAAATGGCTAACATTTCATCACAATCAGTGATTGGACGGCTCTAATCTGGCAGAAACAAATCACGCATACTACAGTTTTCGAAAAAACGGGCAATCATCCGAAATAAAAAAACAAATGGAACCGAAAAAAACCAGATAATATTAGAATGAAGGGCTCGATTACGAAAAAAATAAGCAGGCCAGCCAACAACAACGAAAGTAGCGTGATAAAGTTCAAACCGAAATTGAGAAGTCAATCTCGCCCATGTGAAAACTGACATTACAAATGGAGCATGAAAAGCCAAACGCCCCACAGGGTACAGAGTATGTATGGAGGCTGGTCCATTCCGATATTTCCATAATAATAAACTGCAATTAAGAAATTGGTCGAAGATACAAAATCTGATGGCGCATAGATACGGTGATGACGTATATGGATAAGCTCAAAGGCATTCAAGTGCCAAGATTAAATCAAATTGCTTGTAAAATTAAATACAGAGTAGGAATTACATGCAATATTTGCGAAACTTGATTCGAATTTCAAGCCTTGCGATGTAGTTTTATTTGGGCTGAGGTCGAATTATAAAGTGAACACCCATTTTCAAGATGATTTTTTGGGAATTAAATTTACAGAAACGGTTGAAACTACGATGTGAGTATTTCACAGTAATATTTATACATGTTTGAAGTAACATCTCAAATGCCTTCAAAGAATTTTCTTCGAAATTATAGGTGATTTTGATGTTGCGCAGGTCTTGTCGCAAAAAATGTTGATCGTCGGGCGTGCATTTTACTCAGAAACTAATAGGCCGATCGACTTGCAATTTTGCACACACGTAGAGTACAACTCGGGCTATCGGTCGGTTCTTTGATATAAATATTTAGCAAAAAATTACAAAATGGCGGCGCTTGAAAAAGAGTACTCTGATTTTTACAATAAAATTTTTATTTCTCACGGCCCGGAGAAATAGTAATTATCAAGCAATCAATAAGATGGAGGGCCGAACAATAGCCCAACATATATTCTACATGTCTGCGAAATTGCAAGCCAATCGGCCCACTAGTTTCCGAGAAAAATGCACGCCCGATTAGAAAATGTCGTCTTGGGACAAACATGTACAATTTGTTCAATTTCGTATAAAGCGCTTTGAACAAAATTTAAGATATTACTTCAAACCCGGACAAATATAACAGTGAAATACTAACATTGTAGATTCGACCGTTTCTTAAAATTCAATTCCCAAAAAATCATCTTCAAAATGGGCGTTCACACTACTAAAATACGAGCTTAAGAATAAATAATAAGTGCCCACGATGTTGTCCTCGAGAGAAATAGCTTCTTACGCCAGATTCCCCAAATAAGTTTTCGCCGAAGAACATAACTCAAAATCGGGTAAAAAGGTGTATGGATATACCATGTTAAATCATCCTGAAGGATTAAGGATGTTGAGTCCCTATGAAACATGTTAATGCTAATTGTTCAATAAATAGCTTCTTAATCGTCATGAAATTTTTACACGACCTCCTGAATACTTCATGTAAAAACATACCAAATTTTCAGAGTTCTATTATCATTACTTCAACCTCCTTAAGGGTTGAAATAAAAAATGATAAGAAAATTCTGAAAATTTGGTATGTTTTTGTATGAAGTATTTAAGAGGTCGTGTTAAAATTTCATGACGATTAGGAAGCTCGTTATTAAAAAATTGACATTTTGTTGAGAACAATTTTTAAAAGAAATAAAAAAATTTATCGATAAACTTCGTTTTGTTCCGTTGCTTTCAGTATATTGTAGATATTATAAAATTGAGAGGTCAAAAAAAAAAACTTATTGCAAAGTTACATAAGTTTCCATAAAACAACATTTAATTTGTGAATGTTAATTGTTCAATAACGAGCTTCCTAATTGTCGCGAAATTTTTACACGACCTCTGAAATACGTCATACATAAACATACCAAATTTTCATAATTTTATCATCATTTGCGATTTGGGACTCAACATCCTTAATGATCAGAAAGATTGCAAATATTCGCGATTTTTTAAACCGCACAATAGAGTCTCTGAATGCTCTCACCCATGCCATAATCGAATGATGCCTAAGCAAAACCTAAGAAGTGGAAACTACATAAAGACAGTTACGTACTATACTGTGGCTGTTATGAAGATACAAAATAAACCGAACAATAACAATAATAATGAACAAATGAATATGCAAAAAAATAAGATGCACCTTCTCAAAATCTACGAAAACGCGGTGTCGAGAACGAGGCTCAGGATATCGCTTACAATCAAACTTACCTCCGAATGAAGTTCCTTCGTAATTACACAACGAGCCTCGTTTAAAGATATTAACATCCCTCCAAGATTTGAAGGTCCTTTGAAATTCATTCACCCCACACTTATTTAAAGCTCAGCCACATCACATACAACTTATTCTTTTACATCCCACTTAATTGAGAAAAACTGTGAAATATTAAGAAAAACAAAAGCTGCATGACAAACAGTAAAGCGGCCGCCTATCAACGTTTTTCAGTTTCACTTCCGGCCATGGTACAGTCATTTTTACCTATCTACTATTCTAGACAAGATGATTGTCCTCGAAAACTCTTTGTATAATTACGATCATCTTGTAACCCTACTCGGTTATAGCGTGAATAAAGAACATACTCAGAAATTCGACGAATATTAAAAGTGATTTTTGCTTGGGTTTTTGCGGGGCGGCAAATAAACTTTAGGGTGCTTATTATGTTTTACGAACTTTTTATGAACTTTCGCTTCGAGATAAAATCGCGGGATTTTTGGATAAATGAGGTATTCGAACACTGTCATATATGTATTAAAATATGTTCTTTCTATATATATATATATATATATATATATATATATATATATATATATATATATATATATATATATATATATATATATATATATATATATATATGTATATATACACACACATATTATATATATATATATATATATATATATATATATATATATATATATTTATATATTCGTTTTCTTCTATATATACACCGATGGAGTGCTTAGTCACGACAAGGTGATAATGAAATGTCAAACACTCCGGAATCCGGGAATGTGCTCCGCGATGCTGTGAAGGCAAAAGGAAGAAGTGCATATATTTGCGAAGTTTATTAAAAATGCGACGAAAATCTGGAACATCTCGGGCGTATGTGCTCAGAATTCTTATGTATATACACGTACGTGTGTTAATACTTCTGGGCATCGCTACAAAACGGTTTGCGCCGGGAAAGATCGCTATATATATAGCTATATATATGGCGCTATATATATATATAACATGTCAGAATCGCCAAGCAGAAATCTCTTCTTCTCTGTCTCTCTCTGCTTGATATGCGGAGAGGCGCCTTTCGCTTGACTGACGCTTGCAGAGTTTCGCGGGTAAAAATTTCATGAATTTCTATCAGGCATGAATTTTTTTTTCTTCAAGCTTTGGGATGCCATACGATGAAAACTTCCCGCTTTCTCACGCTTCGGGAAGTAGCACGCCGAGGGACGATTAGTACTATCTCTTCCACTTGTTTCATCTTTCCGACGTTAAAATTTGTATTCTCTGTGTATCCATATATGTATGTACACGATATTTCCGAATAACGAACTACTTATACAACTAATGGTATTGCCGTTTTCATTCGACGTGGAGGAGAATAAATAATATTATCCAATAAATTAATTATTGTTAAGTGAGAAACAAAATAAACTATATTCAGTTAAAATATAGTTCATTTTGGCAATATATTTTTAAAAAAACATTTCTTCGTGCCAATCAAAATATTTTATGGTAGAGGATGATAAAAAAGAAACATAGACAACTCAGGAAAATATAATACTTAGTTAAAATATCCTTTATTTTGGAAATATATTTTTTTAAATTATTAGTTCATACTAATCAAAATATTTTATAGTAGAGGTTGAAAAAAAACATGACAACTGAAAAATAAATACAACGCGACCATATTTTGATTGATCGGAAAAGAAAATGTGGGACAGCCAGTGAGGAATCATGTTTTGAACGGAATTCATACCGTAAGCAATATTATTGTGTGTCAGTTTTAAAAATCGTTACACACCAATGCTCCTCTATTAAACCAATAGATATTTGGCAAAGGAGATATAAAGAACCGCTGTAAGCTGGAAGCTGACGAAAGTGAAAAAAGCTTGCGAATAAAATATACCATATCGTTGCCTTCTAATAATGACTTGTTCTTAAACTTTCTTCTTTAAAAAGTTCAAGGGATTGTGACGAATTTTTATGCTACTTTAACTAAAAGGGAGTTTCTTCTTTAACTGAAAGTTTTAATTTATACGATGCTACGACATTTTTATTAAAATCTGCAAGTCTCAACATTTCTTAAATAACATTTTCAATAAGCCCTTGGATGCCACGACTTAAGTGTAATTAATATTTTTGAAAATTAAATAATGGTTGACTTAAACCACATTTTAGGAAAAGGATTGAAAATTTACAAATGTGCCCATTTTAAACAACAAAAGGGAAAGTTAAGGACGTTGAGTCCCCAATCGCAAATGATAATAAAATTCTGAAAATTTCGTACGTTTTTGTATGAAGTATTTCAGAGGTAGTGTAAACATTTCACGACAATTAGGAAGCTCGTTATTGAACAATCAACATTCACAAATTAAATGCTGTCTTATGGAAACTGATGTAACTTTGCAATAAGTTTTTTTTTGACCTCTCAATTTTGTGATATCTACAATATACTGAAAGCAACGGAAACAAAACTAAGTTTATTGATACATTTTTTTAAATTTCTTTTAAAAATTGTTTTTAACAAAATGTTAATTTTTTAATAACGAGTTTCCTAATCGTCGTGAAATTTTAACACGATCTCTTAAATACTTCATACAAAAACATACCAAATTTTCAGAATTTTCTTATCATTTTTTATTTCAACCCTTCAGGAGGTTGAAGTAATGATGATAGAATTCTGAAAATTTGGTATGTTTTTACATGAAGTATTCAGGAGGTCATGTAAAAATGTCATGACGATTAAGAAGCTATTTATTGAACAATTAACACTAACATGTTTCATAGGGACTCGACATCCTTAACCCGTAGACTTTACTCTGATTATTATATTTTGGCATGAAGCTTTCTGATAACTAATACAATTACAATTGCAATACAAATTACAATTACGATGAGTCTAAAGTTGGAAATCGAAAACGTAGCGAGAAGATGAATTTTGTGAAATAAACCAGTGAGTCCTTACTTTTTTCAATTCTAACTTCTTTTTTAGCGAAGGTATAATGATTATGGAGAAGAGGAACGAGTCGTTTGTATAATTGAAGAAAGCAGCGATAACAGAATTCGAGACCTGTATAACCGAAAGTCGCACGTTGTAGCGCCGACCAATGAGAGTGAACTATTGAAATTATAATCGCAACGATGGTCAATTTGTGACGGAAACGTCCGTCAGCAGTGGTCTCGAGATCGAATTTGCCTTTGCACGTTTTTCATCCCTGTCTAAATAATAGCGTACCATTCCCGTTAAGTTATGAATGACAGAGGTTGGGGACAGTACCTCTCGTCGAGTCGTTTATACCGCGAATCTGTGAATGTTTGCTCCGCTGCGTCATTAATTATTTGAACTCCGACACTTTTACGCTTTTATGCGGCGGTCCTCCCTCGCAGTACGAATTTTTTAACGTTTTTTCACCGTGAAATTTTTTTTGGCCGTTTTTTCGTTTCATTTACGAATTACGTCTGTCCGAACGTATTGTCGATGGTTGCGTCGACATTTAAGAATTTAAGGATTTATGTCATGCGAAAAAAAAGTACGACGCTTTTTTTAACGTTAAATTTCTTAATCTCTAAAATTCGAGCTTTTTAAAAATCGCTTCTGAATAATTTGGAAAAGAAACAACTGCGAAGGTTTATAACATGTATACAAAAAAGCTCTGCATTTTCACCGGGATTCGAGAGAGGAATGTAGTTAAAAAAAATGATGTGGATTCAGAATAATCTAACTTCATTTCAAGGGAGCAGAATTTTTTTTATCGAATGCTCTTTCCAACAGCTGATTGAAAACTTTGCCATTTAATTTTCATTGAGACCAAATGTTTCTGGTATCTTAGATGTGACTAATTCCTTAAGTCCTTAAATTCCGTTACCACAAGAACTTTTTTTTATTCAACATAACTGTTAACTGGCACAGAACGCGTAGAAGATTTTTAACTCCGTGAAGACGCTTCATTTTATTTTCTTCTTAATTTTATCGAGTTTTTGAAGAAAAATTCTCTAGTTCAATGAGGAAAATTATGTACGCTACGCATTTGAAACAAGTTTTAATGGTGTACGCCTAGTAGAAATTTTTGGAAATATCGATTTTTGATTTTTGCTGGATTCTCAAAATATAACGTTTGAAAAGTTCTCTCTGTAAATTTCACGTCGATGGGTTCGAAATTGAGGGAGTTATAGGCGTTTGAACGTAAAAACAAGCTTCTGTTACATATCAAAAATCAGTGCTTCAACCAAGGATATATTTTCGATGCATAGTTTTTTTTCCTATCAACGAAACGAGAGTATTCTTTCTTCACCGAAAATCGATATTTTGGCTTTGGACTGCGGCAATTTTTTAAAAAGAAATATTTTATCAATTCCTCGATCCAAGTCCTAGATAATTCCATGGAAAAGCTACATGCCTTTGATTTTTTATCTATGATAATAGACGATAATTAACGATAATTGACGATAATTGACGAAAATTCAAATTCGCGAACACGAACGAAAACGAACCCGTTAAATAAAAAATTGTTCTTCGTATAACATTATCATATTGAATTATAACAAATGAGAATATTGATCAATCCTAATAAGGGAAAGCAAGCACAGATAAATTTTTCTTTTTTTTTCGACCAAAAAGTATCATTTTCGTCGGTGTGCGTGAATAAAGTTTCTTGGTCGATTTCGACGTGACGGTGACAACTTCGAGCGAAAGCGAGCCAAGCACCAAAATTCCACGACTTGAGGAGAGGTTGAGAGAAAAGCGCAATTATTATATATATACACACATCTATATAGATATAGATGTGGAACCACCGGTTACCCACGTTGAAAGCTTAGCAACTCCAAGTTTGACTTTAATCCACGCGAGAGCCACCACAGTCTCGGTGTAGACCCTGACAATTGATTCTAAGACAGTCTCCATGGTATTAGCAATGAAGCACAGCAACGAAGTACCAGAATATCGGATCTCAGCAAAATGCAACAAGAATCAATTAGTTTGACTTAACGGATGTATTTTTTAAACGACTCTTTTTCGTAGTTTACTTAAAAACCGAAATAAGATATTTTAATTCACCAATGAATACAATGTGGCCAGATACATTTTTTTTCTAATACAACTAAATTCTGGCGTGTTAGAAGTCAGCTTAATTAAAAGAAATGTTTATTGGTACATCGCCATTGATCAGTTTTCTTTTCGATTCTAGCACGATTGTGGATTACACATTTTTTTAGCACTGCTCAAAAATGGAATTTTATTTTTTTCCTATTTTAAATGGTAAATAGCAAGTGGCAATTTTTTGCCTATTTTAAATGGCAAAAAATCTGAGCGTTCATATCTTTGAAAATCATGTATTTTTGAATTAATAACATTTTTGCGCGTTATTATCTTTGAAAATTATGTATTTAAAAAAATATGTCTGAGTATTATGGCGAGGGGACCTATTGTCTTTTTTAAAGGTCGACGGGTGAAAATTGAAGTGAAAAGGCATTGGTGAATTCTAGGTATTGATTTGAAAAGTATATTATACTGAGTACCAGATTATCCAGAGTTGGTCCAGTCGAACGATAAAATGTTTTTGAGGATTAGCAATAATGTACAAACTCCAATAGACTGTACAATGTAGTAAAAACGTTTCATCAATGAAAAGTTGCTTTTTGCATTCTTACTGATTTCGGTCTTCTGAAGAATATAAACTAAAGTAGGTAAAAAAGATCACCGCCTGCAAGTTCATATTTACGTGCAAAAATCGACAAATATTCATAAGCAACTGCGATATTGTCGATAATGCAAAAAAGTCTTGTTTACGATTTCTCCAGTCATTTTAAGTATTACAATTATAGCTTTCACCACCCGCTCACCTAGAATTGTAAGTGCACAATTTTAGAATAAACTTTGTTGACGTTTACTTTACTGAATGTACAAAATTATCCGAATGTACTAAAATATCCGAATGTACTAATTATCCAAATGTACTAAATTATCCAAATGTACCAAATTATCCGAATGTACTATATTGAAGGACTTACTTGTACTCTGCTTTCCGTGAGGCCGATTCTCATCGCTATTTCTTCTCTCAGAAAAATATCAGGGTAGTGAGTTTTGCCGAAACATCTTTCGAGTTCGTTGAGTTGTCCAGGAGTGAATCTAGTCCGATGACGTTTCTGTTTCGCAGGTTTATCATCGCCTTGTCCAATCGTAGAGGCACTCCCTGAAAAAAAGAATTGTCATTACTTTCGCCGGAAAATCAATTTTTTGCGTAGAAAATGAAATTTCCAAAATATCGTTGCAATAATAAGATTACAAAACCATTATTAAATTATTTGGGTGCAATTATATTTTTTTTTAAATACGCTATATAGTTAAAAATTGTAAGGGGAAAAATTTAGTTTGTCAACGGTTTTTGTATATTTATTGACACGAGTTCTCATCGACGGTGTTACATTTTAAATCTTTTTCCCGAAAGATTTAAGTTTTTGACCGTTCTGAAGTCCTGTAAAGGAAAGGTATTATTGCAATCATTAAATCGTACTTTTTTCGATTCGAGACAATTTATGTTGCTTTGTGCTAAATTACAACAACAATGAAAATCGTTTTTGTAGCAATCGAATTTAGGGTAAATATTCGGAAGTAGGATTCCTACTAGAATCAGGCTAATTTTTGTTTGGATTTGTTTCGGGTTGTTTGGGGTGGTTTGAGGTTGCTTGGGGCTGTTTGGGGTTGTTTTGGGTCGATTGAGGTTCGTTTGGGTTGGATGATTTACCGAATTTAGAAATGTTTAGTCAAAAAATTCAATTTTTGTACAAATTGTTGAAAGATCGCGTTGGTCAATAATTGTGTTGCATGTATGAAAATTGAATGTTACTGCATGCACATTCCTTACTTCCAAGATTTTATCCCTCAGTGACTTGGGGATAGTTTGAATAACGGGAAAGTATCCCATGAATTTACTAATGATGTTTTTTGTCTTTGTATCGAGTCACGTGTCTAACGTGGAAGTCAGAAAAACACAACAAAAGAAGGAGAAAAAACGAATATGTAATTGACAACATTTTAACTTAAAGTAGAATATTCCTTGATTCATGATGAAATAATCGATTTGTAAGCATTTCGCCGAATAGCGAATTCCCAAACAATCGAATCAGTTTCAGTGTCAGCCATATTTGGACGACTAATCTCTCAACATTAAGGTATTCCTTTCACGAACCCGAAAATTTAATAATTAACCGATATTTGTCTATATTCAAATAAAAATACATTTGAGTATACCGATAAAATTTCAAGCCACGTGACCGAACTTTTAACGAAAAATTGCGACTCTAACAATCGTCTCATTTATATGGCACTTTATAGAGATGACACGCTGGCCACATTTCTATTAAGGCGTTACCCCCCCCACTTGTAGCGCAAAAAAGGCCTTTTTCATGAATTTTTTTAAAGAAAACAACAAAACTTTTTTAATCAATCAATATATCATCTTAAAGAACACATCTTGAAGACTTTTCAGTAATTTTTTTATTGAAAAATATTACATTGTTTAGTGGCAAATGGCCGTCAATGAAATAATGTTTTTATATACACGGTTTGCGGTGACCAACATTGAGGCGAAGTGGATCATCTGAAAAAAAAATGCGGATGGATTTAATCAAATATAAGTATAAACTAGTCTTTAATCGAAGGATTTTAAAAAATATTCATTTTTCACAAAATGGCGGACAGTCAAAGTTAATGGTTCGATTTTAACGAAAAAAAACGGCCGTTTTTTGGCTATAAAACGGCCATTTTTTTTCGAAAAAAAAATCGAACGATTAAAGACTACATTTTTATGTATTAAATAAGCCTGCAAAATTTCAAGAAGATCGGTTCATTAGTGTTCGAGTAATCTTGGTCACCGACTTCAGAAATGCCATTTTGAGAAAAACGCGTTTAAAGTTTCAATTTCAGTTCAATTCACGGATTCTTCTCTTTCAACGCTCATATCTCAGTCAATTTTGTTCGGATCGACTTGAAATTTTCAGGACATATTCTCAGATACTTATACTTTTAAAAATGCAATTAAAAAAATCGATTTTTTCAAAATCGCAAGTGGGGGTAACCCCTTAAGTAATTTATACACGAAATAACTCTAGATTGATATAAACTGCTCTACACGTATAAAAAATTCTGACGATACCGCAATCGCAACGAAAACAGGGTGTCAGCGAATATTTAAAGAAAATATTAATGTTAAAACTTGGACAAATGTGTATGAATTTGTGTAAATTTAGAAAACACGGCCCTGTCCGAAAGAAATGCCTTGAGACTTCGTTATCGTTATCGCTCTGTCGTTGATTCAATGGGGTCTTCTCACTTTAGACGCCAATAAAGGTTATTTTCATGATTTTTTAAAATAGGTTGATATAATAGAAATTGATATAAAAGTTGTTACACTTAATAAATACACTTTCGAAATACATTAAGCATTTTTTACGTATCTGTGTAACCCAAACTACTTTTAAACGCGTTTTTCTCGAAACAACGTTTTTCGACGGCTTGTTGATAAAATCTTCGGAACTCCTGAACCGAACCTTATGAAATGTTAACCACATATTCTCTACAACTATAGCTATAGGGCATATCACGGAATTTTTTGAAATTTTGCCATTTTCTGTTTTTTGCTAAAAACGGTGAAATAACGTTTTTTTGATTTTTCGAAAAATGTCCGCCATTTTGCTATTTTTGCGTATATAAAAATCGTTTGATATGCACTATAGCCATTAACATACTTCATCTTAAAACGTTTGGTTTTTTTATTCCGGATCATCCATCTACGAGATTTCATCAACAGCGCAGACCTACGATATTTTTAGGACATTTTTAACTACCATTTTCGTCTATAAATAGTGACTTAAGGATGTTGAGTCCCAAATCGCGAATGATAATAAAATTCTGAAAATTTGGTACGTTTTTGTATGAAGTATTTCAGAGGTCGTGTAGAAATTTCACGAGAATTAGGAAGCTCGTTATTGAACAATTAACATTCACAAATTAAATGTTGTCTTATGGAAACTGATGTAACTTTGTAATAAGTTTTTTTTTTGACGTCTCAATTTTGTGATATCTACAATATACTGAAAGCAACGGAAACAAAAAGAAGTTTAGTGATGCATTTTTTTTATTTCTTTTAAAAATTGTTTTTAACAAAATGTTAATTTTTTAATAACGAGCTTCCTAATTGTTGTCCAATTTTAACACGACCTCTTAAATACTCCATACAAAAACATACCAAATTTTCAGAATTTTCTTATCATTTTTTATTTCAACCCCTAAGGAGGTTGAAGTAATGATGATAAAATTCTGAAAATTTGATATGTTTTTACATGAAGTATTCAGGAGGTCGTGTACAAATTTAATGACGATTAAGAAGCTATTCATTAAACAATTAACATTAACATGTTTCATAGGGACTCAACATCCTTAAATAAATCAAATGTTTTTAAAATGTATTTCGGAAGTGTATTTATTAAGTGTAACCATTTTTATATCCATATCTATAGTATAAATCTATCAAAAAAATTCATGAACTAGCCTTTTTTAGCGTCTAGAGCGAGGAGATCCCTTAAAGTATTTATTTATCGAACACTCCGCTTAGAATCAACACGTATTGGACAATGTAGAAATGCTTTGTCAAATTTGATACTTCCAACCCTCTATCGAATTCCATTGATTTTCCGTCGCCATCATCCTCCCGCCTGAGAAACTTTCACATTTTCCGCTTGCTACAGTATTTTCCTCCTCCAGACTCTCTTAATTTTCTCTCATCAATTTGTGATGTGCTGAGAGCTCGGGAACCATCTTGCATTATAGCTATACATACCCTTTGGGGAAGAAGCTTTTCATGGATCGATTTTTTGCCCAACAAAAACCCCAACGCATCCTCATTGTTACCCCTATATTACTTCAACGTCGAGTATTCCAGCCGACTTTCTTTCGAAGTAAATAATATCCTAGCAATAGAAGCTATGCATTTCCTTGATCATTTCGTTAATTACGTTAATTACAAAGCGATCAAACCAAGAGTATTTGCGACTCTCTTTGGTCGAGTGAATGACCAGAGCGCGTTTTTGGAATAGAGAAAGCTCGCAATGGAATAAAGGGTGAGGATTGAGAGCTCCAAGATGGATCCAAACAAGAGATTCTCGACCCAAGTTATATATTCACACGTGTATCATTAATATTATGCCAAGAGAGTTAGTTTTAAGGTATGTCATTCAATCCATTTATTTGTGAAACAATTTGTCCGATAATTTCGAAAATTGGTTTCTACCAATTATAATATCTTATGTAGCGTATCTATTAAGGCCGTAGATCACAGTATCGGGTATACGATCATGTGCGAATTTAACAATTTTTTTTCGTATGAAAAAGTGATTCACCTATAAAATGAATTACACATCTATTTAGTATGAATATCAAGCTGTGTGAAATTTTTTTTTTTTTCGATGTACAAAATTGCCGAGTACTACTATTTTCTTTTGTCTTTTTTTTAGGCGCTCCGCGGCGTGACATTTAGCATCCACAATTTTTTACCCAGAACAAAAAACAAAAATTCTCGTCCATCTACATTAGAATACTTACGGAATACGTACGGAATTTAAAAAATATTGTTTTATTCAAAAGTTGTAGGTATTTGAACTTAAAAAATGAATTTTCAGTGAAAAATTTCGTTATAACTGCTCATAAACTGCTCATGAAATGAAAAGTTTTCGATTAATCAGCAATTCCGTACGTACTTCGCTGCGAAATGCAATTAGGAACATAACTTTTAAATTTGAAGTGAATCGAGTGAAAATTGATGAAGTTATTTGTCACGCCAATTTGACAAAAGCTATTTCGAGAAGTTTCGAGTAGTCGGCCATTTTGTACATCGAAAAAAATCTAACCGCTTGATAATCATACTGAATAGATGTGTAATTAGTTTTATGAGTGAAACACTTTTTCGTACGAAAAAAAATTGTTAAATTCGCACATGATTTTATACCCGTAACTGAGGCCTAAGGCCTTAATGATGATTCGATCGCAAAAACGCTCGGTGATAAAGCTCAACGCTTCGTATTGGGTTCGGTGGGTGGCACATTGAAAAATCGGCACGAACTTTCCGGACAAAAGATTATCAACAGACGAAGTAGAAATCTTCATTTCGAGGTAACTATTTACTTCGGGTCTGGTTGATCGAGGAGAATCCTTGTAAATGCCCAACGTAGTTCTTGTGGTATAAGAGTGTTGAAAAGTTTCCCTCATTACGCAGGGTATCATTATAGAGAGAGTTGAATGCTGAGCGATGCATTTTTTTTTATCGAGGTTCACTCGGATTGCTGCTGCACACGAAAGAATTGCTTATACTGATACACTCAAATACACTATGATGTACTGTTGAGTGTAAATAATAGTCCCAGGCGAACCATTGCAGGCTTATGAGGCGGATCATGACGACGGTCTTACATGCAGGCCTTCAACAGCCACGATGTGGTAGGCATACGAAGTCAATCCACATATATTTACATTTTTCGCCGCTACGTGACATTGCTGTTGGTGGATGGGCGACAAGGACAGAGTAGCTTCTGTCTGTCTCTCTCACTGTCAGTGAGCGAGGCGCATGCGCTGTTGACCTTACCTCCTAGTTTATCGCATGTTTGATAGGGTTACGAATTTTTAAAACATCAATAAATAAATAATAAGCTTATCGAAGACCGAAATGGTCAATAGACACCATCGCAATTGAAGTCACTTGCGTATCATATAAGAATTCCGTGCGACCCAAGTAGCTGTGATAAACATAAAGTATCTTCACGCTAAATAATGACATTGTACACAGACTGAGGTTGGGTTTGACATCTCCCCGCGGCAAGAGGCGCGAGAGGACGGATAGGAGATATACTCCGACAGCAGCGACGCATGTGGCCGTGAGCGAAAACAATAGAGAAGCTCGTTATTCGTGATGTTCACGTCCTAGAGGTGGCGCAACGATATTCCAATATGGTCGGTCAAGGTATAGCCTCAAACGTAAACAATTACTTCGTTCTTGATTTCCTGCGAGTTGGCTATTGGATTTACCTCCAGGGTAGGTTGTAAAGATGCTACTGCAGTGGGTAACGCATTTTCCGCTCTTTCTTTAGCTCTGTCAGTTCTGGATTTAGATTATTTAAGGTTACGAAAGTCACTCGCAGATTTCGAGAAGGAGTGACCTATTCAGAGCATACTTTTTACAACAGACGTCTGGACTGATATTTATACATTGTATATAATAGAAATAACTTTGAATATTGCTCGATTTATTATTTATACAGATACTCGGAAAGAAAAATCTTGTGGAGTGACTACAACTTGCCTTGATGGCCTAAAGAGAGTCATTTTCAGAGCCAACAACCATCATTGTTAAAATACTTTATCTTTATGTGGCTTATGGTACGACAATTAGCTTTTATTATTCGCCTTATACCTTACCTTATCAATGTATTTTGACAAGGTATACTGCACCAGTAGAGCTTCCGCCTTAGGTCGCGAGAGGCGCACAAAATTTTTGGGGGTCGCGAATAGTGCTTCGCGGCATCACTGAAGTCTCGTTTCGTTTCCAGATCTGTATGTAAAACCCTGGCCTTGCTGGAGGTGTGAAATTTTGTATGTTTTCACTGCTTTCGTCTCATGGGAAGAGCAAAATGACGGTTAGAGTTAAGGATCGATATCGCTACAACCGGGGCGTTCCCACCTCAATGTGGTGATCAGCCAAAAATCACAGGCTCGGAAAAGACAATCGAGCATGGGCAAGGCCGATTTGATGTGCTTTTCAACTCTGGAAATATTGGTCGACCGAATGTAGCTGGACGAATAGGTAGACCTACCTGCGCCGGGCATGGTCATGATTAATTCCTGATGAAGCGTGAGCCCTCCACCGGCGGCCAGGCCTCCACCCAAACTTGCCCCCAGCACACCGTCCAATTTCTCGTGGCGTTTTAGTTCCTGCGCATGAACGTCCTTCGTTCCTGCGAACGGTCAAAGGACAATTGCTTCAATTTTCAGGTCCCTTCTTTCACCCCCTTTTCCACTTTCTCGCTTTCTCAATTTATACTCGGTTCTCAATATTTGCCACGTTAACCGAGCAATCTCGACTTTATTCTTTTCGTCGTGCCTGATACAGGGCCTTCGGATATCTCATCAGTTCCGTACAGTAACCGGCTATCATTCTGGCTCCCTTCTTCACGTCACTCGAGACCTTCTTCCATTCCTTTTTCTTTCACCCTCTTTGTCTTCCATTGGCTGTTTTTTCTCGTCAATATCTCTTTTCCGTCTCCCATTGACGTTTCACCCCTTGATACGTCTGTCTTCGACGCCACACAATCGAATTCACCAGTCGACAAGTACGTCTGTATTACGCTCACGTACGAGTAGCCTCAGGTCGGAAAGTCGTCCGGCTTGTGCTCGCAGACGCTTTTTACGCTCGTTCGATCGTGAGCCTTCGTTACACACGCATACAGCCGTAGTTTATAAATTTGTATAGGAGCAGAAGCTGACGGAGGAGGTCCGAGGCATCAGTGACGAGTGAGGTGTACGAGAGCGCACGGGTCACTTAGCACGGAGGTGCGAGAATCGTCACCGGCCTCCGCGCTTCTAGACGAGCAAATAAGACGAGCGAGCGAGTACGAATACACGATTGCCGAGGGAGTTCAACCGACGCTCAATGACGATACGAGACATACCACAATGTGAGACTCTCACATTCGAGTGAAAAACTGCCAACTCCGAATCTTCATAAGTCTCTACGTCAGCCGCGTATTTCCATACATCCCACAAAACGAAGTTTTTCGAGCAACTCCAAAGACATGCCCTCGAAAAAAAATGCCGTTTACAAAATTCGCATTCTGTATAAAAAGAAATTATTTAACACTTTTATTTTCACGTACAAGTTTTGATGATTCCATACCACAGGTAGGAAACGGGATCTTTACGGATTTTATTGTCTGCCTGCCGGTAGTTCGAGTTTTTTTTGGACGAGTTTGGAATCTGTAACTACGAAAGCTGAGAACTTGATGTTTTGCATGTAACGAAAGTCTGATGATCAGCAGATAGTTTATTCGTTGATGATGACAAATGTGTTTTTTTTCCTTTAATGAGGCATGGGGTCTGCAAGACTGCCGTGAAATTTCTCATTCATTTATATCGGCAAACGATATACCATTGACATGCTCTTGAGGTAGCCATTTATTCCAAATTGATACATATATATTTTGTAAATTACATTACGTGTATTTTTATGAGACATTTTCGATTTTGTGCCATCTTTTTTATAATCCACATTTGGATTATAAAAAATATAAAAAAATATGACCTTTTTTATAATCCAAAATCATCCCGAAATATCATGCTCGTGAAGAATCAAGGAAACTTAATACGATCTTCAGTCAAGCTGTGACGATGAACCGCTCAATCGCATGCATATGTTGCACGGAGACCTCGGCCTGTGA
>OX632364.1:4273865-4291365 GCA_951751655.1 Ophion costatus
AGTGCAGCGTAGAATGAAATAGTCGACAAAAGGTTGATTATCGGGATCGCAGTGACATTAATGAGCATTAAAGAAATTACTACTCATTCACATGCATGTTGAGGTAATGGAATGAAGTTTGTTGCTTCTCCATAAATTACACGTTTCCTTTAAACTACATACCTGGTTAAAATCATTACGTTGGAAGCAGTCATTGAAAGCTAGTAATTTCAAAATCAATACAATTTAAATATACCGAAAAATGATGAAACAATCAAAATATCATTCCATATAATTCAAACACACATTATTCAACCTGGGGCCATCTCAGGTACATCCTCTTAGATAACTTTTTCATCACTCATCAGTACTTGGTTGATCCAACTGCAAACTTCGAGACAAAGTTGCCATGACAACGCAGTGCGTGAAAAAATGTACAAAATCGGATAAAAAACTTTGTACCCTCTATGAGTCACTACCGATTGTGTGGCCCGAGTATGTCACCTTTTTGAACCTACGTGTATATGTATATATGAGGACCAGGCGAGCAAAACCGAACTTGTCCCCACTACGTGAAATTTTATTAAATTTTTTCGTGTCCCGTACTCACACTTTTATTAGCTCCTAAAATAATTTGATTCAAATTCCGGCTCTAAATACCACAAAAATCGTTAAAATGTGCCTTTTAAAGCAAAAATGCAGTTTTTACGCACGAAAAAAAAGGACGTAGTGTGAACAAGTCCCGTTCTGTCTGCTTCTCATATATGTACACATATATCACTTTTTTCGTGGATTTATTAAGGAGTTACGTGCGTTTGAAAACTTAAAAAAATCCATTTTTTCAGATTTTATTATACAATAAAACAATATGTCTATTATATTTTCCCAGAGTTTTAGGTAAATTAGTAAAAGTCTACGAAAGAGAGCCTTTGGGATTTCCCCCCGTTGGGAAAGACCGGCCGGGAGCGACGCAGCTATATCGCATTTTTCTTAAAACACTATTTTTCAATACAGTCGACACGATTTCGCAAAACCTCATTTACCGATCTTATTGAAATTTTGCACACTTCTTCAAAATAGCATTGACTAGTGATGGAACGACGGTTTTTTCTCTCGATAACAACTAATTGTACAAGGCTATACGTAGTGCAAATTGTACAAAAAATTGAACCATTTTGCATAAAACTCTGCCAAAAATTGAAATTTCAATTTTGTTAAAATCCTCCATTCAATTACGAGCTATACTTATCTACCAACAGAAAAAAATGGTTTTTTAATTTCAGATAAAGCTATCATGAGTTATCCTGACCACCACGAGAACATTTTTTGTGAGGGGCCTCCCGAATTTCCCAAATTTTGAATGACATTTTTTTCACGCATCGTTAAAATGTTGCCCATTTTAAAACACTGTTAAAGTGTTCAAGTTTTTAGAAAAATGTGCTTAACATTTTGAATAAAATAATTTATAAATTATATTTATTTTTAAATAAAGAAAGTGTGCGTTTTTGGCTCCGAAACCCACGTAACTCCTTAACGCGGAGACGTCGCTTACCGGATATGCCATGTAGGGAACCGGCGGCCGAGATATTGTTCAGCATCCCTCCCCAGGAGCAATACTCCTGTACGCCCCGCGCCAACCTGCGCTCAATCTTAACTCACTTTTCTCCCGTATAACCAGCAACCGGTAATTTATGGTTTTTTAAAGCAGATATGAAGCGACCAACGACGAAGTTAATGTTTATATTATCAGTGTGTCTTTGAAACTAACTTTTACGATATCTTTTATCGAAGCTATTATTGTTAATTGTATCATTGGTTTGTCGATTACCGATATTACTATGACAAAATGTAATGCAAAATAGTGATGTTCGTATACGAGTGAAAACACGGAACTCGACGTTTTAGCCGTAAACCGAACTTACGGCCCGCACCTTCGGAAGGCAAACAGCGAACTGTCCGGCTGCCATATCCAAACTCCCCACTTTTCCAGCTGCATCGACTCCGAAACGTGGCCTCCAACCACCACTATCCAACGTATCCCTATCTGCTTTCGTATCATCCACGAACGCCCACGAGAGAGATATATAAACTGAGAAGAGAAACCTGTCGAGCTTATTCACTCCCTCGCATTTAGAACGAACCCGGGCCGCGTGTGTGCCCTCGCGGAAAGGGAAATGGTTTGGGTTGGACCGCCAGGCGCGATCGCTTTTTATATCTGGAGACCTCGTCTGATTGAAAGATCGTATCGAGACCGCTTCCACCTTCTTGTGACGCCCTTCTGACTTCTGGCTGCCGTATATGGAGAAAAAGACAGAGAGGGGGGGGGGGGGGGGGAGTGGGAGATACAGTGAAAGGGAGAGGGAGGGAAGGAATGGAGCACATACCAATCCCCTCTATAACAATCCCTACCCCACAGTCAGCTTGTGGGCGTGATATTAAATCGCTCCTATCCTTTCTACTCTCTCAACCCACCTCAGGAGCGTAACCACTCGTTTTTCTCACCCGAGACCAGCTTTCGTCGCCGAAAAGATCGAAACCTTAAATTCGATTTGTTTTTGGACTCTGAAACGCGGTATTGTGGAAAAAAAATTAACTGCCGATTTTTTTCGATGATTCCAAAGTGCTTTTGGCCTTTCCGTCAATTCTAATGCAAGGAATGGTCACAGTGGGGTAGCACCTGAAGACCTGAAAATAGTTGAACCGCCGATGAGTTTCATTGACCACTTGTGGTGTGTTTGCTCTCTCTATTTTTCAGCGGTTGTGTCAGAGCCTACGATACATATCGTTGTAGTGCATTTTTACACCCATGTTATAGTTGAAGACAAAATCATAGGAGATTACAGGGGTCCCAGGTAACAATTTCTCTCGAAACTGCATCGCTTTTGTTCGATGACGAATCACCTACAATTTGTTTCCTTCAGTTTTTGTCCATGGTCGATTTTAAAGATAACACTCAACAGCCATTAATTCTGAGATGCTAATTTTTATGTAGGTTCAATCGTATAGACTCTTATTCGGTCATACTGGATTCTCAAATTTTTCAGCAATTCATAGACGTTTCAGTCTTACATTCCCAATCGGAAGGTTAATGCGATTTTTCGATTCTGCGATGAGATAGGGTTCTAATGAAATCGAACGGATTGAGGCCTTGGGACACTCTAGGATTTTCCAAAAATCGATTTTTTTTGGTAAAAAAGTACCTTAGTACCTATAAAATTATATTCCAAAATGTATGGGTATAACAAATCTCTACGTACTCGGTTCTCGAAGATTGTTGGAGATTAAAGGTATTGAAACATTATTTATGTCGTGACTTTCTACTAACTCTAAGGCCTTAGGCCACAGTAACGGGTATAAAATCATGTGCGAATTTAACAATTTTTATTCGTATGAAGAAGTGATTTACTCATATAATTAATTACACATCTATCTAGTATGAATATCAAGCTGTTGCAAAATATTTTTTTTTTTCGATGTACAAAATAGCCGACTACTAATATTTTCATTTGTTATCTTTTTTAGGCTTTTTTAGTTAAATTTTTTACCTAGAATTAAAAACCAAAATTCTCGTCAATCTACATTAGAATACCTAGAGAAGTACGTACGGAATTTAAAAAATAATGTTTTATTAAAAAGTGGTAGGTATTTTAACTTAAGAAATGAATTTTCAGTGAAAAATATCGTTATAAATGCTCATAAAATGCTCATAAAATGAAAAGTTTTCGATTAATGAGAAATTCTGTACGTACTTCTCTGCGAAATGCAATTAGGAACATAACTTTTAAATTTGGAGTAAATCGAGTGAAAATTGTTGAAGTTATTTGTCACGCCAATTGGAAAAAAGCTGTTTCGAGAAATTTCGAGTTTATCTCAAAACTACATTTTTCAAGTCAGCCGGACTTATCACTCAAACAAATTCCAACCGATTGACTCGAAATTTTAACTGTATATTTAGAATTAAATTTTCTAAGGCACTACGTAGGGTTTTTAAAATTGAATTGCATAGTTTCTTTTTTATAAACAATTTTCTGACGATTTTCTCATGGCATTTTATACTATGTGTTTTAGAAATGAGTCATTTTGACAAAAAACAATGTATCAAAAAAATCCTACGTACTTCTATAGCTATTCTTATATATGATCGAAAAAACTTTAGTGTCTCATCACAACTAAACAATTATATGAGCTGTTGGTCCGGCAACCTTTCAGAAATAAATGCGTTATCGCAAAAATGCTGCAACGTCGCCATTTTGACATGTATCGCTATGAAAAAATAATTCTGTATAGCCAATTACGTGTATAATAACAGCCCTATTTTGTAATTTCGATTTATTTTATCGTTTCGCAGAAAAAAGTAGCAAAATATGCCATTTTTTGCCTCTAGAGTGGCCTAAGGCCTTAATCATACTAAGAATGTGGATTTTCAATAACGACATTCCCCCGAAACAGTCGAATCAAAAATTGAGCGACGAATCGTTGGATAAATTCATAATTCCTATTGAAAATAAATTTATCGTTTTTTCCAAATACATGCACTTTTTTACGCATACCTACG
Organism: Ophion costatus; assembly: GCA_951751655.1. Taxonomy (NCBI): domain Eukaryota; kingdom Metazoa; phylum Arthropoda; class Insecta; order Hymenoptera; family Ichneumonidae; genus Ophion; species Ophion costatus. The sequence goes on from OX632364.1 coordinate 4,278,400, forward strand.
GATACCTACGCATACCTACATACTCTACGGATTGTACTTTCGTACAATCCGTAGAGCTTCGGAAAATCGATAAATATCCGTAATTTTTTATATTTTTTCATCAGTAATCAACTTGTTGTTGGGAAAACTTTCGGGAACATGATGAATAATCAATCTCAGCGATATCGAGTTTAAGGTTGGAATGGAGTTCAGTCGAATGCCAAGGGAAGATTCGTGTGCTGGAATATAGCAGTAATTTCTTATACCAACATAGCAGTCCTCGTTTATACCAAAGAAATACAATATATTTTTACAGATAGCCATAGATATCAACAATGGCAATTAAAAAGCAGGTAATTCGCAAACAAACATTTAAAAAATTCGTCACGAGACAGATAGAACTAACTTATGCTTCGACCACGAACTCGATCCATAAATTGGAACGAATTTATTACAGAATTGGAACTTTTCCTAAATACAGTCCTACTAATAAATTTGTATCGTTCGTTCCTACATTGCCAGAGATAGTTTCAATTTCCTCAATCTCCGTGTAGACCCGAGGGATTAAAAAAAAAATAAACTCCAAAGTTTTGATAAACTCCGAATTTTTTATAAACTCCAAATTTTTGATTAACTTCGAATTTTTTATAAGCTCCAAATTTTTTATAAACTCCGAATTTTTTTATAAACGCCAAATCCTGAGTTGGACGTAATTCTATTCATAAATACGAATACGAATTTATTCAAATCGTGATTTTCATGTGAATATAAATACAAATTTATTGATACTTAACTTATTGCAAATACGAATACAAATACAATTGTATTCACAAATATTGGGAACATACAATAAATTCACAGAAAAAATTGTGAATATTCACAAAAAATGTGAATATTTACAAAAAATTATGTGAATAAAAAAAAATTCACATCAAAATCTGTGAATGCAAATGTATTCACAAAAAATGTAAATACCAAAAAATTCACAACATAAGTTGTGAATTTTTTCGTATTTAAGGCATTAAATACGAAATTCGATAATTCCGAATTAATCAAAATAAAATCATTTATCATTCGATTAATGATTTAATCCAATCATCGTGAATTATTAAAATCAAATTGAAACCAAATTCACAATGATTAGATTAAAATTTAGACCAAAAGTGAGTTCGTACGTATTTTGAGAGAAAACATTGTGTTGAGGGCCTCGACACGATGTTATCTCTCAAAATACGTACGAACTAACTTGTGGTGTAAATTTAAATATAATTGTCGTGAATTCGATTTTAATTTTCTTCAACTTGAGGACATTCATAACTCAATTTGTAAATTTTTCTATATTTATAAAGTAATATTTGAAACTAACAACTTTTTTGCAAAAATTTCTTTGCCTCGACGCAATGTTTTCTCTCAAAATACGTAAGAACTCACTTTTGTCGTAAATTTTAATCTAATCATTGTGAATTTGATTTTAATTTGTCTTAAATACGAAAAAATTCACTATTTATTTTGTGAATTTTTTTGTATTTACAATTTTTTGTGAATACATTTGCATTCACACATTTTGATGTGAATTTTTTTTTAATTCATACAATTTTTTGTAAATATTCACATTTTTTGTGAATTTATTTGTATGTTCAAAATATGTGTGAATATAATTGTATTTGTATGCATGCATGTGAATACAAATAAGCGAGGTATGAATAAATTTGTATTTATATTCGCATGAAAATCACGATGTGAATAAATTCGTGTTCGTATTTATAAATAGAATTATGCCCAGCTCTGCTCCAAATTTGGATAACCTCCAAATTCTTTAAAAATAAAAAAATCTTAGTGTCCCAAATGCATGTACACACATAATCCTATATGTTATCAAAATAAGCAATCATCTAAAAAAATACGTGAAATGGACCATAAAATGTCAAAAAAAAACTTTAGATTCGAAAAGCCTACTTTTAGCCACAAATTACAAAAAGATAGCGACAAGTAGCGACAGGTTACGAAACAAATGACTATAAATAACAAGATTGAAGACCAGAGACCATGGTCTGTTTCCGGAATGGCTTCATTGCAGGAGATAAAAAGTAGGTCTGGCGGTACCGTTGGTAATACTGTCCAATAACCGGTTTTCGTTTACTCGCACTTGAAAAGCCGAAAAGTCATGTATACACATAAGTTTATCCAGCCCACGGATACCAGTAGTGGCGTAGTAGCTTTCCTAGTTTCATCGCGTCGAGACCTCGAACTCTTGCACAGAGAGCCCTGGGCCTGCTTGGAATACCAGCGAAACATTTGGGGGATCTCGTGCCTGCGTGCTATCCGCACTCCCCCGCAATCTACCCCCACTCTTCGTCTGCTTTGTTCCGCGCTATTATCACTGTGTCCTACTCCGGTAGGCGTATCCACTTTCGGAGCTGTCCTCCAATCGGAATACGGAATTCCCCACCCGTAGGGACACCACGGTTTCCAGGTAGACGCGGAGATTTATTGAAATTTTATTTTTATGGACGTCGAGGGTTGTGTGTAGCGAGAGCCTCTGCTCTATAAGCCATACGGGTATGACTTCGAATATACAATCGCAGACGTACACACGAGCACACTTACACGCACTTACATATGAACCTTCCCTTAGTCACGGTTCTTGGGTTACACTATTGCCAAGTGAAAGAAGGAGGACGAGGAGAGGGTGGAAGCGAGACCGAAACGAAAGATTTCTGCCTCCTACCTTTCACTCGTTTATTTATTTTTATCTCTCACCCTCCTGCACCTTGACTCCCCTTTCTCCCTTTTTCGTTCTCCTGCGATTGCTCTCAGTTCCTTCGCGTCCTCCACTTTCCTTTCCAGTCTCAGTCGCCCGGATCTCGCCTCACTCTATTTCTCGCACACCCCGAGCCACCCGAACCACCTAGCCTCCCCTGAACGGCATCACCAACCTCCCATCCAACCTTCTTTTAATTCAATAGCACATTTTTTCTATGCGAACGCGAGAGAGAGAAGCCTTGTCTCTAGCGGACGAAATAGCGGGGCGGAGGGGGCGGGGGAGAAATGGAATCCTCGCTTTTTTGATTTCTCTCGCTCTTTCTGTTGCCTTCCGCCTTCGGTTTAACGCCACTCTGAGATGCTGGATTTTTTTTTCTTACATTGCGACGTAAACAAGTAGAATTTCACTCGGTTGAGCGGAACTCCTGATCGAGCCGAAATTACTTCCGAGCTTTCGTCGCGGGGTGAGAGATGTTTAAGGTTATGTAGAGACGGCGAATAGAAGGTGAGTTGTAACAGGTGAACGATGACTCGTTACTGCGTTGGACTGTTAACGCCGGGGCCTGAATTAGTCCGAAAAAACGTTTCTTATTTGAATTGCTTAAGGGGGTTGCATAAGCTTGAAGTTAAAAAAACTGATCGGTTTTCAATGTTTTTTTTTTTGTTTCGTCTCGGGTATTGGGACGGTAAGGTCGATCTTTCGCACACAGATAGTACATGGTCTTGACATATGACTGTTTTTTTTTGCAACATATATACAAACAACGTAATCATTGTCATTTAATCTCAGGACTGTAGCCTCCGCACTGCTCGGTCGCGGACATGATTCCGGTAAGTGGATTAATGTAAAGTCGAAAATGGCAAATTTACTTTCAGTTTAATGGTGAAGCTGCAGACTCAACGGATACTTTTTCGAAATTTTAAAAATTGCATAAATTGCACCGTTTTTAAAGAAAATATCGATTTTTGACCAAAAATAACGACTTTAAACGTTCGTTATTAACAAACGGTGGAACGTATGAGAAAATCATCCTGTCTGTCGATTGAATATGTTGTAAACTATGTTCAGTACAAATTTGAAGTTCGGACGATTGGATTTTGAGATATGACGTACGGCAAATTGCAAAGTATACTTTCGAGATAAACGAAAAAGAAGAAAACGTACTAAAGGGTTTTTCAATAAGGGCGGGTAGCTGTTGAAATGGAACAAAACAAGTCGTGTGTGAGGTATTAACGAAATTCTTTTTTTATTTGAAAGGCCTACGCATGCCATTATGCATGGGATATAACATCGTTCAAACGTCCGCCGCGGCTTCTCACGGTAGCACGGATCCGAGTGGTCCAATTTTCAATGACTCCGCCGCGTAGATCCGGCTGAACTTGAGCGATGGCCTGGGTTATGTTGACTTTAAGAGCATCGGTCGATTGCGGCTTATTGGCATAGACCTGAAACCCCACGAGAAAAAGTCTAGCGGGGTCAAATCGCACGATCTTGGTGGCCAATTCACGTCACCTCTGCGAGAGATGACCATACCCTCGAATCGTTGATGCAGAATGTGCATCGTGGAGTCCGCTGTATGGCACGTAGCGCCGTCCTGCTGGAATCACATGTCGTCTACCTCCATATCGTTCAATATGGCCAAATGTCAAAATGTCAAATTGTCAAAATGTCTATCTATGAGATGCACTCTTTCGTCCCAGTTGTTATTTGAAAAATTTAATCGTAAGAAAGTGCCTTGGTGAACGGATTACTTGCTTGAGATAAAATCAATTATTTTTCGTACCTTTAATCTGTGATTCCTGCACCGTAAAACAATCAAACAGCCTGGTTGGACAAAGTCACATCAATGCCCTTAGAAACCATAGAATTGACCGCGTAGCGCTCGAGCCGAAACGCAACGGAACGTTCTGACCTGCTCCACTAAAATCGTCATAACTCGGTCGATTTTTGGAATTTTTACAAAATCTTTGAACCGAATCAAAGTAAAAACTCTACGCAAAAAGAAAATAAAATCAACCAATTATCGATTTTATGAAATTCCAAGGCTACGCATACCCCTTAAATCGATAGATGAACTATGCAAGAATATATTTACAAAGTTACAGAGGCCAATTGTGAATATTTTCGAAGATACAAGGCCAAAAGCAGAGACGTGCCGAGCAGGTGTGTGAGCTATTGAAAACTTTGAAGCGGCTTTTCTTCAGTTTTCCTTTTCAAGGTTTTTCTAAATCGGCGGGCGTGATAGTGAAAAAAACTAAACGACGTATTGAATCGAACCAAAGCTTATTTTTTTCAGTATGAACATCTCCTCTAAGTAGACATAAAAGTAGTCGAAAAAGTCGTTTTACATCATTTTCATAGCATGGTGAAATGTTTTTTTTTCAAGATTTTTTTTAACCCGACAAAAGCCATAATTTCACGATTTTCTCAGTTTTTTCTTAATTTACCCAGAAGAACCATGTATATGACAATTGAAAATTTTATTGTTTTTTTTTAAATTTCGGTTAAGAATTACAAGCTGCATCTTTCTCGCCGATTGGGGACTGCAGCGGCAAGGCGCACATGGAATAGGCTGATAAATCTGCAGTCGTTTATTGTTTCATGTTGACATTTTTTTTTACATTTCAAATATACATGAAAAGATACCTCAATGTTTACTGGGCTTACTTGGTATTTGCCTTTTAAAACAGTTCCCGAAAAAATGCTTCTTTTGGACCTTCTAATTCAGGCTCCGGCCTTAAGGGGCCAGTCCACGTTGAAAATTTCAAATTTTCAATTTGAAAATTTCACTTGAAGAAATCGACGATGATGAGCAATCAGGAGGGATTGTGTACGGTGCAGGAATTGCCGATTGCGTTTAGGTAAGAGTTTTTCATAGTATAAACTTCAAACGCGTTTTTCTCGAAACAACGTTTTCAAAATCTAGCTCCATCGTACCTCTAAAACTAATAAACCGATTCTCTTGAAATTTGAACCACATATTGTAAACACGATTCGATAAAACGAGATGACCCTCGATGGTTTTAAAATTTTTATTTCTACTCTTTTTTTTGCGAAAAACTGCGAAAAAACGCGTTTTTTTTATTACTTTTTTCGTTTTTTATCTGCCATTTTTTTATTTTTTGATATAACTCTATATCCGAGGGTCATTTTGCAGCTGGTGTCATATTGAATCTAATGGACTTTGATTTTTTTGTTTCAGACAAGGCGTTGCCGAGTTGTGATGGAGCTACCTAGCCCACCTCTTTTTGAGGCGTTACGTTAAACTATAGTTTTGGTACCTGAAAATGAATAAAAAAATTTTTTTTTTTAAATGTATTTCAAGACTTTATTTATCAAGCCCAACAACTTTTATATTCATATCATTTATAAAATCCTCAAAAAAAATCGGGAGAATAGCCTCTTTTTCGTGGCTCTAAAGTGGACTGGTCCCTTAATGGTGCCTGCGTTAGAATATCGCGAAAGATAATTTCATTATCTAAAAAACACAGGGAAAGAGAAATTTTTCAAATTTAAGTCGTAACTTCTTCATTTCCGATCTAGATTCCGGCACTGTTTAAGAAAATCCTGCTAGTTGGAATCATATTGTACCTACATTTGGAAGAAAAATTTCAATGTGGTCAAGCAGTGATGGGTCTGTAGGTCAACCGGGTATTAGCATGCGTGCTATTCGTCATATATGTTATTTTTCTTCAGTCGTATAACCGTTGGTGTCAAGGGCATTCAGCACTGAGCTTTTTTCTAAAACCACAATGAGTCTACCTATATTTTTGTTATCAATCTTCAGCGGTATACCCATCTAAAAAGAACATTTTTTCGAAACTCTATTCGGGGTTTTTGAATTCACCAGGCGAAGGTAAAAATGAAGAACTTTTAAGTTATGTCGTATTTGAAGAATGTTCCGCCCTACGTTTGTGACAAAATGAATTTTATTTTAAAAAAAGCTTGCTAGAACATAGAAATGAATTTAAAAAAATGGCAACACTACTCTTACGTTTAGAGCGAAATTCCTTCGAATTTCAGGGAAATATTTATGTGTTAGGATATAGCAGTCAACGTTTATACCAAAGAAATAAAATACATTTGTATACATGAACATAAAAATCGACAATGGTAATTACAATGATGGTGTTTCGCGAATCGAGAGGAATCGGCATTTTTTTTTTCTTAGCAGATATGATGCGCAATCATCTCAACAACTCAACGCACACACAACTCAAAGATTTCAATCACAACATGTCACATCTGATAATAATTGAGACTTACTTGATTCTATTTCGCATTGATTTTAAAATAATTATCATGCCATGATATTATAATCGTAAATGAATATGGATATAATTCAGTATATATGTGTATGTGTATTTATCATATACTGCAACAACCCTCATGTGTTGCACAGTAAGAAAGAAATCAGCAATGCGTTTACCGCAATCGTTGATCTTCGATTTTTTTGCAACGATAGCGATCGATGTCTAACGGTTCCAAGCCTTTGCACCCTCTGAAAAAGCCAAGTAGGCCTGATAATAATTAATGAAGATGTCATTTAGATTTTTGTTCCAATCTAAAAGTGTACGGGACCGAATGGGTGTGAAGTGGTTCGGTAACCTCCCAAAAGACAATACTATTACGCCGAATTGCTCGGTTTGGTGCTATTTTTTTATTGCAACCATGAGATGCAAGGCTTTATTTTCCTCGTCAGGAGTTTAATTGTAATTACGTATATCAATTTGTGAGGAGTTTTTATGACTAACTTTATATGATAAAACCGCAGTCGATTTAAATTGGTTTCTAATTCAGACAAATCCAATTCAAGATGAATTTTTGCAAATAATTAAATTTTTCTACGGGTCAGGGCTCATATCGTGTAGGGAATAACTATGTAAGGTCTCATACATAAGTACAATATAGCTTTGATAATTCTTGTCTACAATTCTTGTTTGCAAGCTATTCATGTCATCAACCTCATTTTTGCCCTAAGCCGAATCGACACCCAATCTTACCTCCACTCGCCATATATTTGTGGAAAAAGTCTCGCAGAAGTCGCGGAAAAGTCTCCTCACTCATCCGATTAAACGATAAATATTATCGACCGTGAGAGACTAATATTTCCTAAATCTTAAACCACCCCTATCACTTTGAAGCCAACGTTTGTTCCACTATAAAAATATTCAAAAACATTATAGCAACATACGTATCAATAGATCTATGATCGCTTTGCTTAAAAATCTTATGTCTTTAAAAAAATATAATTTAAATAAAACTAAGATGATACGAACCAACTTGTAGTCGTCTGAATTGACACAAATTTGGGGTACCTGTTTTTTCCGAAGAATGAACGGTGTATTTTGTATTTGGTTCTATTTGGAAAATATATTTGTCCAACCTAGATTTTTAAAAATCAGTCTTAATATATTTCTGCTTAACTTACACAACTCCAAGTATGCCTCTTTAACAAGACACATCATTTTGCTGTCCGCCTTCAACTTGGCTGAAACTCGTGTATGTAGTAGTTTAGAAACGATTGGATACGTGTTCGTATCATCCGCGGAAAAACGATTTTAAGGGGTGAAGCCACCTCTTGGGGTAAGGTACGTAAAGAAGTGATTAGGCAGTTCCACTTGCAAGCAGTCTAACGATTTCAGTGTCACAAAGACGAAAGTTCTTTCAATACAAAGCGATGAAAAATCGACGATGCGTACATTGACAACAAAATTAAGGGTGCACCACCGCTTTCCAATTCTTTCTCTCGCTACACGTTTAAAAGGAGTGCATTCAGTTGAATAAAACGGGTACCACTTTGGAGAGGGCATATAATTGAAGTTTACGTATTTTTGCCATTTTGCAGAATACCAAGTTTAAGGGGCCAAGCTACCCCTGACTTGAATTTCCTTATCGTAATTGTTTTTCTGCATTCACAGTGTGTCTGCTGATTCAAAATATTTCTACAAGCCGCAAGTTGATTTTTTTGTACTTCAAAACAATTGAACCGTTTTTTCATGACTACTATTATTGCATTACCTATGAGTTATGACAGCTAACAACTGTAGTACGAACCAAAACGATATAATAAAAAAAATTAATTTCACGACATATGGTTGTGATATTTTTTAATAGTAGTATAAAAAGAGTGGTTTATTGTTAAACAAATAATATGATTACCACATAAAATTTGTAAACGTATATTTTCAAAGGGTCCATTCACTGATTCCATAAACCTTATCAATTTTATAGGAATACACAATGAAATAAACAGTGAAACAATGAAATATACATTCCTGTATCTTTCTACAGCTGTGCTAAATAGAGTGAGACGAGTTCCGTCATGAAATTACAACTACTGATGAGTAAAAGGTAGCCCCCAACCCCCTCCCGCCTCCTTATGCTCTCTGCTTATATATGCAAATTTACACAAATATGAAGTTCGAATGTTCAAAAACACGCATGAAAGGTAGTAGAGTTAGACGTGCTTTGAAAACATCAATTTATTGATGTATATGAAACGTCAATTTATTGATGTATATGAAAAATCAATTTATTGATGTATATGAAACATCAATTTATTCATGTATATGAAACATCAATTTATTCATGTATATCAAACATCAATTTATTGATGTTTTCTCGTGCTTGATGTGAGAGTTTATAGAAACATATCGAATCAGCAGACACATTTCAAATACAGAAAAACAACGGTGATGAGGAAATTCAATAAGGGGTGGGATGCAAAAACGCGTGAATATCAATTTTAAACCCTCTTCAAATTGCTACCTGTTCCATTCAGTTTAACGCACCCCTTTTTAACGTGGAGCGAGAGAAGAAAAAGAAAGGGTGGTTCACCCCTTGATGCTTTTAATCTGCCTACTCATAGCGGATTTTTTATTTCTTTATATTCGAAGATTTTCCGTTTTTGTTTCGCTGATGGCCGGGGCTGGCTTATAGGTGAAATTGCAACATCACCCTTGGACATATCTCACTCTAAGGGGTGCAACCCTTAAAACCATTCTCCTGCCGATAAAAAATGCGTGTGTAATGGTTTTCAATGGTTTACTACATAAATGAGGTTCAACGAAATCGAAAGTGGACACCAAAGTGATCTTCCTTGTATGCCGGATTTTCCCACACAGCGCCAATGTGATGCTCCAGTCAAGTGCCAATCTGATGCTCCTTCATAACGCACAGGGAACAAAACATCAACTTTACCAAATGTCAGTAATGCATAATTGGTTTTTTTTTCATTCTCTAGCGTAGTGACTTCATTTGTTGTCGTCTGTTTCACATGCATGAATTGTTTTGATCAATGCATCCTCATACTCATTTATGTTTATATAGATTAAATAATAATAATGAGTCATTTCACGATAGAACCCCGACGCCGCGTTTTCTATTGCTTTACAATGGAAAACTGCAAAGCATAGCTTATTGAAGTTGAATTTTCTTGGGTCGAGCACGTCTTAACCAGAAACTTTGAAATGCGGTCTAATATTCGAATTTAGCATCTGTATTCGGGGGACTCGCGGTCGGTTGAGCTCTTTTTGTAATGATCCGTTTGACAGTGGGCATCTCGATCTAAGAGTTTGTGTGCAACCAATGGCAACGACTTCTACAGAAGGACACACCTTAAGGGTGTTTTGAAGTCTAGAAAGTTGGGGTATGTAGCGTGAATATAGTGAGCACGCTGATTTACAGTACAATGCATATCACAGCATCTTTGCTTTTCGTGTTCGTATTTAAGGCGTTACTCCCACTTGTACCGCAAAAAAGGCCTTTTTCATGAATTTTTTAAAAGAAAACTACAAAACTTTTTTAATCGATCAATATACCATCTTAAAGAACACATCTTGAAGAACTTTCAGTAATTTTTTTATTGAAAAATATTATATTGTTTAGTGGCAAATGGCCGTTAATGAAATAATGTTTTTATATACACGGTTTGCGGTGACCAACATTGCGACAAAGTGGATCATCTGAAAAAAAATGCGGATGGATTTGGTCAAATATAAGTATAAACTAGTCTTTAATCGAAGCATTTTAAAAAATATTCATTTTTCACAAAATGGCGGACAGTCAAAGTTAATGGTTCGATTTTAACGAAAAAACAGCCGTTTTTTGGCAGTAAAACGGCCATTTTTTTCGAAAAAAAAATCGAACGATTAAAGACTACATTTTTATGTATTAAATAAGCCTGCAAAATTCCAAGAAGATCGGTTCATTAGTGTTCGAGTAATCTTGGTCACCGACTTCAGAAATGCCATTTTGAGAAAAACGCGTTTAAAGTTTCAATTTCAGTTCTTCAATTCACGGATTCTTCTCTTTCAACGCTCATACCTCAGTCAATTTTGTTCGGATCGACTTGAAATTTTCAGGACATATTCTCAGATACTTATACTTCAAAAAAATTCAATAAAAAAAATCGATTTTTTCAAAATCGCAAGTGGAGGTAACCCCTTAAAAAAATACGTGTTATGCTAAAAGGAATTATTTGTGAGGCATTTGGAGAACATGCTCCAAGCTACAGTGCGTGTAAAAAGTGGTGTTAGATGTTCTGGAACAGAAATTGTTATCTCATAGATGATGCTCATTCGGGACACCTAAAAAATCGAAGGACGATCACTGTTAAGGGGTTTTCTCACTTTAGATGCTAAAAATGGTATTTTCATTATTTTTGTGATAGGTTTATATTATAGATATTGATATAAAAGTTATTGCACTTAATAAACACACTTTCGAAATACAAAAAAGAAATTATATATTTATGTAACCCAAACGAACTTTAAATGCGTTTTTCGCGCAACAATGTTTTTCGACGGCTTGTTGACAAGATCTTTGCTACTACTGAACCGATCCTTATTAAATTTCAATCACATATTCGTTACAACTATAGCTACAGCGCATATCAAGACTTTTCTTTAAATTTTGATGTTCACAATTTTTTTGCCAAAAACGGTGAAAAAACACGTTTTTTCGAAAATATCCGCTATATTGTTATGTTTGCATGTATCAAAAATCGTACGATATGCGCTATAGCCATTAACATACTGAATCTAAAACCGTTTGATCCTTTTGGTTCGGATGATTCATCTCTGAGATTTCATCAACCGCGCAGACCTACATTTTTTTAGGACATTTTTTAACTGCGATTTTCGTCTATAAAGAGTGACTTAAATAAATTTTAAAAAAATCTTGTATTTCGAAAGAGTATTTATTAAGTGTAACTTTTATATCAATATCTATATTATAAACCTATCAACAACATCATGAAAATCGCCTTTTTAAGCGTGTAAAGTGAGAAGACCCCTTAAATAATTATACTCAATCAGAGCCTGCTTCGACATTAAGAGCTACTTTGAAAACTACTTCTATCCGGTTGCAACCCTGTATAACATTAAAAAAAAGGTCCTTTTTTGATGAGCAAAGCAGAACAGCGAAGAGCAAGCGCGCTCTTCGCTATTCTGGTTCAAAAGAAAGGACACTTGCAACAAATAGTGGCTCGTGATGAAAAATAGTGCAATGGTTAAAATGATGCATGGCTAAAAACATCTTTGTGTGTTTCGTTAGATTTCAAATGTGTCATATATGAGTTGGTATTTGCTGCGTTTTGAGTGACGTAATTGGGCAGAAAAGGCTTTTTACGGGCACTAGACCTAGCCCAGTTATAGTACTCCACGACCAGGACAGGTCTAGGTCCCAGCCCAAGTTTGTTCGGCTGGAGGTATTGACACATCCGGCGTATGCACTAAGGTACCTGCGGGTAATAAGGCCTCTCACCTAATAAGGCCTAAGTAACAAAAATCGTACTCAAAATAACCGCTCACGCTCAAAACCCCACTCACAGATGCCTATTGCACGAAGATGTCGCTACAAGTTTGCGGAAAGGCGATACCCCGCTCCTCGCCACTAGCGTTGCATCAACCATCATAAGACGTGGCCGCGAAGCACCAATGATTAAAAATGGTTAGAATAAATCGTAAGCATTTTTTGTAATATTACACTTATCGATCTAAAATCACAGTTTTTATCTTTATTAATTCAAGCTTCGATGATCATAAATATTTGGATAACGTATCGTGATCCAAATGATTTTTATTTTGTTTTTCTTACATTCGTGGTTGAGGGTTATTAAGGTCTACCAATTATCCTCCTACTTCTTGTAGCAAAGTTTTGTTTGTTTTATAATGTATTTTACATTGCTTTTAAGATGTTACGGATGTAAATAAGTAGGA